>CM032446.1:109615581-109888089 GCA_019049505.1 Pachyrhynchus sulphureomaculatus | reverse complement strand
ACGAAGATAGCTATCAAATTCTCTGAACTGTACGTGGTAAAGAATGCTCTTTTTTATAATCCTATCAAGACGGGATGTCGCTATCTGCTAAGGAAATATTTTTATATGATAAAATCCATAGCATTATGGCCGAAAACGTCGAAATTTTAAAATAAATAAAAATTGAATCACTGTTATTCAAAAACGAAGATAGCTATCAAAATCTCTGAACTGTACGTGGTAAAGAATGCTCTTTTTTATAATCCTATCAAGACGGGATGTCGCTATCTGCTAAGGAAATTTTATTATATGATAAAAACCATAGCATTATGGCCGAAAACGTCGAAATTTTATAACAAATAAAAATTGAATCACTGTTATTCAAAAACGAAGATAGCTATCCAATTCTCTGAACTGTACGTGGTAAAGAATGCTCTTTTTTATAATCCTATCAAGACGGGATGTCGCTATCTGCTAAGGAAATTTTTTTATATGATAAAAACCATAGCATTAGTAGTAGAGGTAACGCGCTTCTGGGACACCTCGATGGCCACTTTTTAACCCGACCTTGACCACTATCCGAAGAAGTGAATTCAGGAGCTGAAAGTCATTTGGGTGATGTCTTCTGGAAGTTGTTTCAGGCAGGTGTTTTTCTTCGTCCGCATAAGTGTAGTTAGTTACGTTTTCGTTGACCTTTGACCTTTCTACCTGAAAAATCCGAAGAGGTGACGTCAATGACGTCACAAGTCCAGTGGTTGTTGATCAGTGCCCTATTGGCACATTTGACCTTGAAGAAGTGTTTTTACTTGTATTCTATTTACCTGTTTACCTGTACCTGTTGTCACCTAATTACCTGTATACCTGTGTCACCTGTTTACCTGTAATTTACCTGTAATTTACCTGTAATAGTTGAAGAAGTTTTGACGTCACTCGTCCAGTGGATGTAGCTCAGTGCCTTTTTGTCACTTTTGTTGACCTTGAGGACTTAGAATAAATGTGTGTTAAATGTTGTGTATTAAATTAAATTAAATAAGTTAAAAAAAGTCATGTCTGTAGTAGGATTTGAACCTACATAAGTTGGTTTCAATACTGCAAAACCTGGGGACTTATCCTACTTAGCCAAATAGGATTCGTAATAGAGAATGCAATTGTTGGGATGACATAAAAAAAGGATTGGTGAATAATATGTGAAAAGTCTGCAAAGTTGAAATTTGTACAAGAAGTAGTCGTCAATGACGTAAATTGTCCAGTGGATGTTGAATCAGTGCCTCTTTGGCAATATAAGTTGTCGAAAAGGTGTAAAATTAGAGGTAAATAGGTGTAAGATAGGTGTAAATAGATGTGAATAGGTGTAAGTGTGTATGAGAAGAAGTCTGCAAGAAGTGTTGTCAATGACGTAAATTGTCCAGTGGCTGTTGAACAGTGCCTTTTTGGCAAAATAAGTTGTTGAAAATGTCTTCCGAATAGGTAGAATCGTGTAAATAGGTGTAATATGAGATTCTGCAAGAAGTGATCGTCAATGACGTAACAAGTCCAGTAGATGTGCAAACAGGGTATCTTAACTTCATTAAAACTTTAATAAACTTTCATTTGAGGAGAAGTTGCATTAGTTTAGATGCTCATTGGTGTGTTCTTATCAGAGTAGGCGTAACTATATAAGAAAGGTTGTATTTGGTTGGTTGAATGTGTAAAAATGAGATAAGAATCTGTGTATTTGGATAGGTGAGCTGTGAAAATGGGTGTTGTCTATTGGAAAAGGCATGTATTTGATAGGTTGTTGTGTAAAAGTTGCTAATAAGAGTATAAATTTGATTGGTTGAAGGGTTAAAAATGTGTGTTATCTATTCGAAATTGCATGTGTCTGATAGGTTGAATTGTAAAGGCAAAGAAGTAAATGTATTAAAAATAGCAATGATACAATGTAAAATCTTGTAATTTGAGCGAAAACAGTAAATAACTGGCGCCGTAAAGTCGGTAAAAAATGTCGAAGATAAGGCAAAATGTAAACAAAAAGTATGAATAATGTGTGATTCATGGTACTTTTTGTAAGTAAAATTGAGTAAACAAGTGGCTCGTTAGGTCATCAAAGTAGATAAGAGAGGTCAAAAATAGTTGATAAGAGATGAGTGAATGTATGTGAGAATGTAAGAAATAGCAAAAAGTTGTATTAATAGGAAAATTCCATGCAAATAATTGAAAGAGCAAGAAATTTATTTGGCTGTGGGAAAGTTAAAGGCAAAAGTTGTTGTTGTTTGTTCTCAAGTTATGATATGAAATGAGCTTATTGTGAGCTCGTTGAAATGTTGTGAACTCGTTGGATTTTGCTATAATATGTTATATGAGATGAAAGCAAGTTAAATAAGTAATATTTGTCAAGAATCGTAAAATAAGTACGAAATGAGCTTAAATGAATTTCAAATGAGTTTTTGGTTTTGTAATAATAATAGTAAAATATTAAATGAGCCTAGCTTTTTACCGTATGTGTGGAAACGTTGTAAAAGGTTTTGTTGAGCCTAACAAAAGTATAATTTGGTCTCGTTGTATTGTAAATCTAAGTAAAATATTTGTTAAAAATGAGCTGAGCCTAGCCTCGCCTTTGACTCGTTGTGTGGGAACGAGAGAGGAGAATAAAACATACAAGTATGAGAACACAGATTTTTATTCAATGAAATAAAACTGTTTGAAATGCATTTGAAGCCTCGTCTGCTTTAAAAAATCTTTACAAAACTACTATATATAAATTAAAAAGGAGAAAATTATTCTACTTACTAAAAATACTTAAAAGTACAAAATATCTATAAAACAATAAAACTAACTAAAATGTTAAGATGTAAAAAAATCTTTACACCTACTATATATATATATATATATAGAACTTAAAAAGGAGAAAATTATTCTACATACTAAAAAATACTTAAAAGTACAAAATATCTATAAAACAATAAAACTAACTAAAATGTTAAGATGTAAATGTAGAGCCTGGTACGAAATGATACCTAAATTAAATGAGAGAGAGTTCAACAAAAACAGATAAGAAAGATCAAATTTTTGTCGATAAGAGGATGTAAAATGTATTGGATAAAATATAAAATTGCAATGTTATGTTTTACTAATAACTATATATATATATATATATATATATATATATATATATATTTATATATATATATATATATATATATATATATATATATATATATATATTTGATTAGAAATATTAAATAAATGCGAGAGAGAGTTCAACAAAAACAGATAAGAAAGGTTAAAATTAGTTGATAGGAGGATGTAAAATGTATTGGATAAATTAATAAAACAACATTTTAGATTCTTACTTAAATACTTAAAAGTACAAAAATAAATAATATGTTGCCTGGTACGAAATGATACCAACAAAAACCAGTTGTTATAAAATTAAATGAAAGTTCAACAAAAACAGATAAGAAAGATCAAATTTTTGTCGATAAGAGGATGTAAAATGTATTGGATAAAGTACAAATTGCAATGTTATGCTTTACTAATAACTATTTGACTAAAAATTATGAATTGCTTAATAGTATGTATAAATGAGAGAGAGAGAGTTCAACAAAAACAGATAAGAAATGTTAAAATTAGTTGATAAAAAGTAGATTCGAAAGCATTAAAATAATTGAAAGACCAATAAATTTAAACATGTAAAATATTTTGTTTCCAAGTTACTACTATCACCAATTAGTTGATTTTGTATAAATCAAAATTTGTTTCCAAAAGAACAAAGATTTGACTAATAATAAACTAAGAAATAGGTTGTTTAGTTGATAAAAAGTAGATTCGAAAGCATTAAAATAATTGAAAGACCAATAAATTTACGATATTTCGTTGTAGGTAAATGTAAACACGTAAAGGTTGTTTTGTTTGTTTTAAAGTTACTATCACTACTTAGTAATTCTGATATTTGTATAAATCAAAATTTGTTTCCAAAAGAACAAAGATTTGACTAATAATAAACTAAGAAATAGGTTGTAAATATAATATCAATATTATTTGTCTACTAGAAAAAAAGCCAATTGGTTTAAATTATTGACTTACTTAAATCCTTAAAAAATATAAAATCTCTATATAAAATTAACTAAAATCTTAATACAAAAAATTATTATAATACATTAATCATCCTGGTGGGAACGTTTACGTATAGTGGAGGCTGCCATCTTCAGTTTAGCTGAATACGGGCCGCTCATTCCTGCTAATACATTAATTCGAGTTGTATATCGAAGACATTTGCGACCCATATGAAGTAGTGTGTCCCTGAGCCATTCATATTCTTCCTTGCCAATGAACAGATTTTCATGTACTGGTCTGACCAATGCACAAGGCTTGTTTTTATAATAAGTTTGTATAATTAAAGGTTGTAGACAATTTTTACACTTTGATTTACTTAATTGAGTTAACATTAGGGACCAGCTCTTCAGTTGTACCATTTCAGCACTCCAACAAAATTTTAACGTTGCACCACTTCGTGAACATTTTAGTACTAGCTTATATGAATATTGAGAACTTGTCATCGTGTATGATTTGACAATTTTCTGTTTTAACTCGATGAATTAGGAATTATTTTTTTAAAATTTCCAAAGAGATTAAATCAGTTATATGTCACTATGTTGATAACTTGTAATTGATTCGACATAAGACATGTATGTGTTTATATAATAATAAATACAAATCATCCGATATGCATTTTTTAGAAACATATACTAATTATACACGTTTATCAGTATAAATTCAACAAAATAGTTTAATTTGGAAAATTACCACTTATCTAAATAATGATGTATGGAGTCGACTAGTCGCTATAGACAAAAATAACAAAAACTAATTTAAAGAGATAAATGTCGAAAACATGTTTATAATAACAAAGTGATTGGAAAATTTGCTATGACTTAATTAGCGCTATTACTTAAAAACAAAATATTTAGATGGCAATTTTATTTAACATTGTATTAAAATTTATTTTTTTAAAACAGCTCGATAGATATTTACAACTAGTTTAGATAATTGTTCAATTAACTTATTATTCTTATTATGATTGCAATAAATACTACATTGGATGCATTTGTTTGAATTCGACAACGCTGACAATTCTTCATTGACACGTCTTAGTACCATATTAACATGGAAACATTCACATGTATCGGGTCCTTCTCGAACTCCAGGATGTGGACCATACACATGATACGTAATGTGTTTCTAAATTATTCGTAACTTGTTTGCGATCGATAAAAGGTGTTAAATATTCTCGATAAGATATTAGTCGAATCCTTGTTTCTTGACAAAATCATCAATTTTTCTACAAGTTTTATATACTAAATCATCTTGACTGAATAAATTCATTTTTGCAAATAAGATGAAATCTTGACAATTTAATGTGTTATACTGAGATTCTCCTATAATTCTTGATGATAAGGTTGTAAAAAAAACAACGATTGAGAAGGGATAGGTATATTTAAATGGATATGTTTGGTTAATAGTCAGTATTTGATAAACATAAAATCAAATAAACAATGAGTGAAGATCGTCAACAATTATATGTAGTAACAAAAAGAAATGGACTTTGGATTAATCGTAATGCTGTCGAATTAACACCTGGTAAATTGTTAAGTGGAGTCGGTTTATATCAAAATGGAGGATGTATAGCATGTGGTGTTCGTGATAACGATCTATTTTCAGGGGGACAACAAGGAATGCATTTGAAATGTCAGGATATCTGGAAGACTGGTACACATGATCTTATAGATAAACATGTACAATCAATAATTCCAAGACCGATTGGGGAACGAGAATACCAACAACGACAACGAGAACAAAGAGGCAACCATTAGAAACTCCTTGTTAATTCTTATTACCTTTTATTTTTTAAGTAATAGATATATGTATATTTGTCTTAATAAAGTCCTTATATCCTTAAATATTTAATGTTTTGTTTTTCTAGTATAAAGTCCTTATGTTCTTAATACTTTTAGTATTTTAAATAGGAAATAATAAAACACACATGTTTGAAATTGAAAATATTTATTAAACTCGCTCTTTCAATAATATTTCTACAAATTATTCAGTTAACTTTTGGAAAAATTCCTTAAAAAATTTATTAAACACATATGATGTTGATATTATGGGATGAATATCGAAAGCCATGCCAATAGTGTCATACAGTTTGTAGTACTACATTGAACTTTAGCATTGTAAATTAGATTATGATCTAAACAGGAAGGTTTTGTAGGATTAAATGTTGGCATGTTCCATACATTTAAAGTATCTATATCAATCATCTTGAAATTGGGATTAGTATGCAAATTAGTAGTAGTAGAAGCAGCAATGTTGTCTTGAACGAATCGAAAAACATGTTTTCCTTTTACATACAATACATCAATATTGTCCAGTACTCTATCTAAATTTTCTCCAACTTGCTTGTAATCTACATAGCCGGAAGAATATCGTAAACCAAGTTCCTTTTCAGTCTTACAAACAGCTCTTTTATTGAGTCGAGATAATTGAGCAAAGGGTATTTTGGGTTTCAATACATAATGACTTGTCTGTAAAACATTTGATATAGTAATTTCTTTAGCATGGAATTCTTCCACATACACATCATGATTATCATCATCGGCAGCAAATAAAAAGTTAAATCCCTGAATATCGAGAACAGCCAACTTCATCGTGTCACAGTTACTTTACAACTAAGAAAACTTTTCAAACATATATATATATATATATATATATATATATATATATATATATATAATATGACCTCTCCACAAAAATTGTTTACCTGAATTGATATATCTAACATCTAAACTATAATATCTGATATCCTAATTTAATTATATCCTCCCAACTTAAATATTCATCATCATCATCATCATCCACATCCATTTCACTCTCTGTTTGTTCAATCATCTGTTCATCCTCATCCATTTTCTCCTTTAACCATTTTTCCTTTAATTTACTAAGTGGGATTTCATCATCGTTGTCATCATCATCATCATCATCATCATTTTTATCAACTTGAACTTTTTGTTGTAGTAATTTTTCTCTTAATAAATTTTAAGGGTAAATGTTCTTCCTCTTCTTCGACAATTTCCATTTCCCTTAATTCCAGTAGTCTTAGTAACTCTATATTTCTTTTAATAACGTTGTTGGCATTTATTTCTTCTTCATTAAAAAGCGACATTATTAAGTATTGGAGCAAGTAACTATTAGACGAATGAATTTTGTATTGATTTTAATACCTTTCTATACACCTATTATATAGGGGATTTAATCACATCATACATAGTCGTCATGAGAATCAATTAGTCTATTAAAAATAAGCAAATATGTTGTCTGATAAGGTTTTTAAGTAAACAAGATATCATTAATTTATTGCTCTAGTCACATAAATTTTCCAAATATCAAATGACGTGATTTATTTTTTTCCTGTATTTACTATATAAGCATTAAAATTTCTTACTCAGAATCAAATTTATTTGTTGTGTAGTGAAACAAATAGTTGCTTTTAACAATGTTGATAATTTTTGAATCTGAAGACATTAAAGTGTTACCTATCAAAACGTTATATATATTAATAAAAAACTTATTCGTGTGAGTATTGTTTCATATAATTTACTACTTATATATTTAGATTTGATTTTAATGATTGACTTAATTAATATATAGATTATTATATCTTTTATTTCTTTCACAGACGTGGTGTGCATAAAATTGAAATTGTAAATAATACTAATCAAATAAATGTATTCTTGGACGGGGATGAAACACCAACTACCAAATTGGAAGAAATTACCTGGATATTACCGATAAGGTATCTACACGTAGAGGCCGAGAGTGCAGAGGATGAAAAGACATTTTTTGGATGCGATTCAAAAGTATCCAGGGATAAAATCCTATATATTAAGTAATAAATATACCTTATAGTTTGTAAACGTAAAAGTTTTTCAAGTTACTAATAAACTGTAAAACATTTACCTTTGTTTTATTTACGAATAATAGTTAGATATAAGATACATGAAAGTATTTAGTTATTCATTTTATATTGGTTTCAACTGAAAATGACTTGGGTAGTAGGAGTAAAATAAAATAATTTTAAAATTTGTCTTGAATTCGTTATATCAAAAAGGTTTAAATGAAATAATTTTAATAATAATAAAGTTTAATAGAAAACGAGCTAGAAATCGATAAAAGAATGAATTCCTCAACAAGTTGTCCTTCATGTCAAAGTAAAATAACATATTTGGGTCATAAATCTTATAATCAGAATACTTATTGTGCCAATTGTACTCGGTATTAATCAGGCTTCATGGCGAACTGTACGTAGTCTAGGCTATATACCAAAAGATACTTTGGAAAGACAAACTGTATTGGAAAATGAAACCAAGAATGTAAGAGACCGAAATGAATCATCATAAAATGAGATAGATGTGTTTTATTTATTTGTACTATTTAGTAAACTTAATAAAAAACATGTTATTACTTAAACATATCGTCTATTTTATAACTGAATACAATTTTGCAAGTATTAACTAATTACTGTCCTCTTCTTATTTCAAACAAAATATCTCTGAAAATCAATAATAATAATAATATGCTAGACAAGAAACAAGTAAAAGTTTAGAAAGGTGAATTTTACGCTTCATACTTACTTGAAGAACTCTTTTAATAACACATACAACATGTCTAATGACGTCTCCTCATCTATTATGTCGACTGCGACAAAGATCATTTCGTTCAAACTAACTAGAAACGAATCTTTACACAACAAAAATTGTAATTGAATCGGTATAAGATGGGTGTTTATATATTAAATACAGGATATTAATCATCCGATATGCATTTTTTAGAAATATATACTGATTATACACGTTTATCAGTATAAATGCAATTTAATTTGGAATATTACCACTTGCATCATGCAAAATTTCCATTTGTTATTAAAAAACATGTTTTTCGACATTTATCTCGTATCATTATATTTTTATAGACTAATTGACTTGTTTTTTGTTTTTACATAAATCAAAACTAATTAAGTAAGACAACAATTGACTTGTTTTTGCAATAAAGCAAAAACTAATTAAGCAAAACAAATCTATAAGTTTAAAATATAAAATAGAACGAATTATTTATTAATATAGTCATCAGTTTAAACGTTTAACTTGAACAAAAAAATATTATTATTATTCAGTTAGTCAGTCATTCGATATCAATATGATTGAATCAGATGTGTTTATTGACATTCAAGGATATAATTGTTCTTTTGGATATGTATCAAAGAGTTGGCAATTTATGATGGACATCGTTGTGCAAATTATTTATTTAAACCACCATTCTCGAGAACTATGATATCTAATGCTAAAGATCAAAAATTGATTGATTGGTCAGACAAATATCACGGATTATGTTGGGAAAATGGATTTGTTGAAATAAACGATATCGAACCCATTTTACAAGATGTATTGAAAATTTATCAAACTCCATATCGAATTTACGTCAAGGAAATGCAAAAGTGAATATTTTAAAGAAATTCTTAAATGAGGACTATATACACAACATTCCCATTGAACAAGAACCTAAATTAAGTGAATTTAAAATGATTCCAGGATGTTATTTTCATAAGGATATTAATCCATGGCATTGTGCATTATCCAATGTAAAACTACTATATAATTATCGAAATTGTTGGAAATAAAGAAATCTCTCTCTATTTAACTAAATGTCTTTTGTCAACAACAGTAGCAACAACAGTAGCAACAACAGCAGTTCCAAAGTTTTGGATTCCTATTTAGTAGTATTATTAGTCAAATCTTTGTTCTTTTGGAAACAAATTTTGATTTATACAAATATCAGAATTACTAAGTAGTGATAGTAACTTTAAAACAAACAAAACAACCTTTACGTGTTTACATTTACCTACAACGAAATATCGTAAATTTATTGGTCTTTCAATTATTTTAATGCTTTCGAATCTACTTTTTATCAACTAAACAACCTATTTCTTAGTTTATTATTAGTCAAATCTTTGTTCTTTTGGAAACAAATTTTGATTTATACAAAAATCAACTAATTAGTGATAGTAGTAACTTGGAAACAAAATATTTTACATGTTTAAATTTATTGGTCTTTCAATTATTTTAATGCTTTCGAATCAACTAATTTTAACATTTCTTATCTGTTTTTGTTGAACTCTCTCTCTCTCATTATACATACTATTAAGCAATTCATAATTTTTAGTCAAATAGTTATTAGTAAAGCATAACATTGCAATTTGTACTTTATCCAATACATTTTACATCCTCTTATCGACAAAAATTTGATCTTTGTTATCTGTTTTTGTTGAACTTTCATTTAATTTTATAACAACTGGTTTTTGTTGGTATCATTTCGTACCAGGCAACATATTATTTATTTTTGTACTTTTAAGTATTTAAGTAAGAATCTAAAATGTTGTTTTATTAATTTATCCAATACATTTTACATCCTCCTATCAACTAATTTTAACCTTTCTTATCTGTTTTTGTTGAACTCTCTCTCGCATTTAATTTAATATTTCTAATCAAATATATATAGTTATTAGTAAAACATAACATTGCAATTTATATTTTATCCAATACATTTTACATCCTCTTATCGACAAAAATTTGATCTTTCTTATCTGTTTTTGTTGAACTCTCTCTCATTTAATTTAGGTTTTTGTATCATTTCGTACCAGGCTCTACATTTACATCTTAACATTTTAGTTAGTTTTATTGTTTTATAGATATTTTGTACTTTTAAGTATTTTTTAGTATGTAGAATAATTTTCTCCTTTTTAAGTTCTATATATATATATATATAGTAGGTGTAAAGATTTTTTTACATCTTAACATTTTAGTTAGTTTTATTGTTTTATAGATATTTTGTACTTTTAAGTATTTTTAGTAAGTAGAATAATTTTCTCCTTTTTAATTTATATATAGTAGTTTTGTAAAGATTTTTTAAGCAGACGAGGCTTCAAATGCATTTCAAACAGTTTTATTCATTGAATAAAAATCTGTGTTCTCATACTTGTATGTTTTATTCTCCTCTCTCGTTCCCACACAACGAGTCAAAGGCGAGGCTAGGCTCAGCTCATTTTTAACAAATATTTTACTAAGATTTACAATACAACGAGACCAAATTATACTTTTGTTAGGCTCAACAAAACCTTTTACAACGTTTCCACACATACGGTAAAAAGCTAGGCTCATTTAATATTTTACTATTATTATTACAAACCAAAAACTCATTTGAAATTCATTTAAGCTCATTTCGTACTTATTTTACGATTCTTGACAAATATTACTTATTTAACTTGCTTTCATCTCATATAACATATTATAGCAAAATCCAACGAGTTCACAACATTTCAACGAGCTCACAATAAGCTCATTTCATATCATAACTTGAGGACAAACAACAACTTTTGCCTTTAACTTTCCCACAGCCAAATAAATTTCTTGCTCTTTCAATTATTTGCATGGAATCTTCCTATTAATACAACTTTTTGCTATTTCTTACATTCTCACATACATTCACTCATCTCTTATCAACTATTTTTGACCTCTCTTATCTACTTTGATGACCTAACGAGCCACTTGTTTACTCAATTTTACTTACAAAAAGTACCATGAATCACACATTATTCATACTTTTTGTTTACATTTTGCCTTATCTTCGACATTTTTACCGACTTTACGGCGCCAGTTATTTACTGTTTTCGCTCAAATTACAAGATTTTACATTGTATCATTGCTATTTTTAATACATTTACTTCTTTGCCTTTACAATTCAACCTATCAGACACATGCAATTTCGAATAGATAACACACATTTTTACCCTTCAACCAATCAAATTTATACTCTTATTAACAAATTTTTACACAACAACCTATCAAATACATGCCTTTTCCAATAGACAACACCCATTTTCACAGCTCACCTATCCAAATACACAGATTCTTATCTAATTTTACACATTCAACCAACCAAATACAACCTTTCTTATCTAGTTACGCCTACTCTGATAAGACCACACCAATGAGCATCTAAACTAATGCAACTTCTCCTCAAATGAAAGTTTATTAAAGTTTTAATGAAGTTAAGATACCCTGTTTGCACATCTACTGGACTTGTTACGTCATTGACGATCACTTCTTGCAGAATCTCATATTACACCTATTTACACCGATTCTACCTATTCGGAAGACATTTTCAACAACTTATTTTGCCAAAAAGGCACTGTTCAACAGCCACTGGACAATTTACGTCATTGACAACACTTCTTGCAGACTTCTTCTCATACACACTTACACCTATTCACATCTATTTACACCTATCTTACACCTATTTACCTCTAATTTTACACCTTTTCGACAACTTATATTGCCAAAGAGGCACTGATTCAACATCCACTGGACAATTTACGTCATTGACGACTACTTCTTGTACAAATTTCAACTTTGCAGACTTTTCACATATTATTCACCAATCCTTTTTTTTATGTCATCCCAACAATTGCATTCTCTATTACGAATCCTAGTTGGCTAAGTAGGATAAGTCCCCAGGTTTTGCAGTATTGAAAACAACTTATGTAGGTTCAAATCCTACTACAGACATGACTTTTTTTAACTTATTTAATTTAATTTAATACACAACATTTAACACACATTTATTCTAAGTCCTCAAGGTCAACAAAAGTGACAAAAAGGCACTGAGATACATCCACTGGACGAGTGACGTCAAAACTTCTTCAACTATTACAGGTAAATTACAGGTAAATTACAGGTAAATTACAGGTAAACAGGTGACACAGGTATACAGGTATACAGGTAATTAGGTGACAACAGGTACAGGTATACACTTCTTCAAGAGGTTCAGGAAATATGCCAAAAGGGCACTGTTCAACAACCACTGGACTTGTGACGTCATTGACGTCACTTCTTCGGATTTTTCAGGTAGAAAGGTCAAAGGTCAACGAAAACGTAACTAACTACACTTATGCGGACGAAGAAACACCTGCCTGAAACAACTTCCAGAAGACATGACCCAAATGACTTTCAGCTCCTGAATTCACTTCTTCGGATAGTGGTCAAGGTCGGGTTAAAAAGTGGCCATCGAGGTGTCCCAGAAGCGCGTTACCTCTACTACTCGTCAGGACGGGTTTTATGAGTGGTCGGTCGATGACCTCCTTTACACACTTCTAGGGTGCTCGATTTGGGAGGTCAGATTGATGTGGGTGTTTACTGACTTCTCGAAGGCGTTTAACCAGATAGATCATGGTGTGCTTCCGGAAAAGATCGTTGATTTCGGCTTCACGACGAATTTTGCTAGTTTTTTCAGGACATAGGAAAGATTCCAGTATGTTCAGTATATTTTTTTTTGAGGTCGCATTCGTTTCGTGGGTAGTCCGCTGTTCCAAAGGAATCAAACTTGGGACCGCTATTGTTCCTTATGTTCATAAATGACATTCAGGAGATGCGCTACTTATAATAAGGTATCTAGAGCATGCGATCTATCTATGTCTCAGAGGGAATTCTTCTGTATCTGTCTAAATTTATTTTAATAGCTGTAAGCATATGTGAAATTGTAGTTTGTTTATTGTTTGTATAATTAAGCCTTTTGTGATATGTATTGGTATTGTTTAATGATTGTATGATCGGCCCTATTAATTAATTATTTTGTTGGGCTTGTAATAGTAAATAAATAAATAAATTTAATAGCAGTTACAATATTTCCAGAAAATTTAACTGCAGTAAAAATTGACCAACTTATAGAAATAGTAAATTCATAAAATAAGAAACAACATAAGGTGAGCCGTACTATTTTCGATCTGAAGAAACCACAGGGTTCACCGAAAATTAATTATGAACTTCTATCTAGTTTCCAAAAGTATTTATTTGACACTATTAAAAATATTTGCGTATTTAAGGGGTAACACTACTTAGGAACGTTCAAAAAATGGATTGTTTTTGCTTAAACAATACTTCGAAGCTTATGAAATAGTGTGAAAATAGTTTTATGGGTGGCAAATCTATAACCATACTTTTGGGACAATTTTGTAAAAAGTGTACCTACGCTTTAAAACGGCTCTAATGAGTATGAGAGTATGGCCAGGCAAGACTTGTTCTGTCTGACAACAGTTTGACCCAGCAGCAGGTCGTTTCTTTTCATACTGGCTACTATTAACTAGGTTAGTTCAGTTTAGTACTAATCAACTCGGTAAGAAGTGTCCAGAAAAGGTGCCGCCTATGTGTAAATGAAACTGGTCGACATTTCGAACTTCTCTTATAGAAATTTATTTTGTTTTAGTTTGCTCTACTCGAAATAAATTGTTTTATTGTTGCTTTATTTTATTTTCTACATAGTTTAAAGTACTATATTATTTAGTAAATTTCATTGTAGTTACTTCTGGGAATTTTTTTTTACGGTTTGACTGCTATCGGTAAACAATTGAATAGTCTCTCCGTCGAAAGCCTACTTCACAAAATGTGCATTTAAAACTCGCGTAAAAAACTGAAAACCTTTATATTTTGAAGTAGATTTAAGCATATAAAGTATGCTATATTTTTAAAATGGTAATTTAAAGCTTTATTCGGATAAGGAAAAATATACAGGGTATCCCATTTAAAAAATTACGTTTGCATTAATAACTACTAAAATATTAGTTGTAAAAAAATGTAACTTACGCTGTTGAGATCCACGTGAAAAAGTGCTTTGTGAATGTTTTTACAGAAATCAAAAATTTTCAATAGGAAAAGAATTGTAAACATTTTTCCAAAATGCAGAATTTTGAAAAACACCCTGTATATATGAAACGGTACTAGATATCGATATGCGGTTTTCACCATTAAGTTTATCATAATAATTGAGCTCCAGACACCGACGTCAGTTTTCGTCTATCTCCTTTAAATAAAGGAGTTTACCTTTAAAAGTGGCCAATTTGGACCACCCTGTACAAGTTCAATTTTTTTTTTTAGAAAAATCGTACCTATTTTTTTCGTGTTTGCCATCTTTACAAATATAAATATTTTTTAATGATTTTGTGTACTTCCCTTGCAAATTTAATGTAGATTAATATGAAATTTTTTTTGTCCCAGCTTTATTTGGAGAGCACCCATGCTGCAAGCCGCGGAGGCTTATATTTTTTGCATTTTCTTGTAGCCACAGCTCTAGCGCGACCATTTTGTTTCTTTATTTTTAAATAAAAATTGTATTAATGATGTCAAATGTTGGTGTAACAAATACCCTCATAACAATTTCCATTCAGACATACAATTTTTTCAAAAAAAATTATCAAAAATCATCGATTTTTTGGGCGTCCTAAGTATGTTAGTATTACCCCTGATACTTAGAATCTTATCCGCAATAAATTTCAAAAAAATATAACTTGTGCTTTCCTATCTTAATATTTGACGTCTTATCTAAATAATTTTTGCCACGAAAGCTTATCCAGTTGTCACTTTTGAACTGAAAATTATTATTTTTCTAAAAAATCTTAAAAACTAACATTAAAATTAACGTCTTCTGGACATTAAGACCAGATATCAAGATCTGAAAGTCAATTTTATACACTAAAGAATTTTAACATCCATTTCGGTATATAGGCTTATGCATATACATACATATATATATATATATATATATATATATATATATATATATATATATATATATATATATATATATAATCATAATAATTTACCAAGAAGTGGTTAAACAATTTACTTAGTACCCTTGTTAACATGCTTTTCTAAAATATACACTGGATTTGACTTTCTCACAAAAAAAAAAAACTTTACCTAAGCATCAAACCTCGGTATTTTATATACAAGGTACTTGATGAGAAAAAAGGCAATTAAGCAGGGCCTTCCAACAGTTAAAAAAAGTTAAAATAATATAATTTCCAGTTCGGGTCCAGATCTCAGAAATGTACACATATAAGGATGTATATGCCACCAAACCTCTAACTTCCTCTCCCATCCCTTTCACTCCCTGCCTCATATATCTTTTACTATAAGTAACTATGCTAAAATTTTCACCATCTCAATCAAAACCCAAGTAAAATTCTCATATTACTATTATTATTACAATATTTAACGATTCCAATCGCTTTCACCTCCTACTATTAGAATAAAAACATAAAAAAATGTTTAGATTCCTCGATTCCACGCATCCTGAAAAGAACATAAAATATTTATGCTTTGAATTTCGTCCATGATTGCAAATAAAATACAGAATAAATTCTCATAATATTATTAAAACTCTACAACATTTCACCCTTTCCATGCTAAAATTGAGGATATTGGAAAAATAACTTAATTTTCAGATTCCACAGCTCCCAGAATCCTAAAAATGATATAAACACGGTATATACGGAGCAACATCTTGAACCTCCTTCCCAGTCCCTTTAAAATCCTATATATTTGACTACAAATAATTATGTGTGAAACGAATTTATTATGTCAAAAAAAAACAAGAAACATTCTTATATTATAAATTATATAATAAAATCATACAAAATTTACGTCCGCCACCTAAAAACTCCAGGTTTGAGCCCTACTTCAAGTATTATATGGGTACCAAATTTGAAATTGATATCTCATTTTGGTGAAGAATTATCGTGCTACCAGACTACAGACAAGCGGGCTGACGAAAATAAGAAACTATGTTTTTCGTGATCTAAAAATCCTAAAATGCCAAGAGAAGCAAAAATCCCGGACATTGATTTTTTCACGGATACAATAATTATATTATATATTATTTTATATTTATTTAATTATTATTATCATTACATTGTATCGTATAATCATGTGTGTTACTTATCTTAATATGCTAAGAACTATAAAGTATACTAAGTACTACTAAAAATAGAAATGGTAACAATTTTAAATGTCTAAACCACTGCATTTTTAATAAGAGTCACCGTACACATGTAAAAAGTTCTATTAAGTCGTTCTTTTATATTGCTTTTTCTTTATAACAAATATAAGCGGAAAGTATCATTAGCAGACGTATGTTTCTCTTATTCTTTACTATACAGGAATTAAAATTTGAAAAATAGCTCTCTTATATTATGTATGTTATCTACTATTTCATTTATCATGTCAAATATATTGCAAAAGTAATAAACATGGAAATTGAATTAAGTTGATGAGAGTAGTTGTAAACTTGTAAGAAAACGGAACTTTAATAAGTCATTGAATTTTAATTATTTCTTTTTTTTGTTAACATTTAAACATAATTTCTCTGATTTCTTGCTGTACAAAAATTCAAATTAGCCATGAATCTATAATATATTATTGACTATATCTTGTCGCCTTAAAGACATTACATAAGTACTTAAAATGGAAACTTTTTATTTTTAAAGAACCTAGTAATAGGTTTATTTTTGATACAATATTTTTGTACAAATTTCTTAATTTTTTTTTATGTACTGTAAGTTTCAACAATTTCCTTAAACAATTTTCTGTTTTTCAAATATCGCTTTAGAGAAGTGGAGAATTATCATGTTTTTTCAATAGTATTATGATTGACTTGATTTTTGCTTAATATAATGGACAAATTTTAAGCATATTTATCAATAGTCAAAGATTTAAGGAGTTAGAGTGGTAGAGGGTGGGTTATTTCGTACTTATTGTATTAAACGTCTTTTCAGGGTCGATTTAATAAGTCGGAAGTACCTCGTACATCACTTTACCCATTTTTTTTACAAATGAAGTTCTTTCTCCTTTGTTTGGGTACAGTTGCCTGCTTATTAGGTAAACCCCTTTATCTAAAGGAGATAGACGAAAACTGATGTCGGTGTCTGAGGCTCAATTTTTATGATAAACTCAATGGTGAAAACCGATATCTAATACCGTTTCAGATATACAGGGTGTTTTTCAAAAATCTGCATTTTGGAAAAATGTTTTTAATTCTTTTCCTATTAAAAATTTTTGATTTCTGTAAAAACATTCTCAAAGCACTTTTTCACGTGAATTTCAACAGTGTAACTTACATTTTTCTACAACTAATATTTTAATAGTTATTAACTAACCTGAACTAACCTAAACTAATATTTTAATAGTTATTAACGCAAAAATATATTTTTTAAATGGGATTCCCTGTATATTTTTCCTTATCCGAATAGAGCTTTAAATTACCATTCTAAAAATATAGCACACTTTATATTTTGCTTAAATCTACTTCAAAATATAAAGGTTTTCAGTTTTTACGCGAGTTTTAAATGCACATTTTGTGAAGTAGGCTTTGGACGGAGCGGCAATATCAGTTGTTTACCGATAGCATCGTAGAAAAAAATTCCCAGAAGTAACTCTAAAAGTTATAACTATAATGAAATTTACTAAATGCTATAGTACTTTAAACTATGTAGAAAATAAAACAATTTATTCCGAGTAGAGCAAACTAAAACAAAGCAATTTTCTATAAGAGATGTTCGAAATGTCGACCAGTTTCATTTACACATAGGCGGTACCTTTTCTGGACACTTCTTACCGAATTGATTAGGTCAAGAGGAGTGAGAGCTGCAAAACTTTGTATCACTGCGACTTCTAACTCTTGCCTGGTGTTTGTCGGCAATTTAAAAATTAGGTCTTTCAATCTCCCTCAGGGATAGAAGTCCATGGGTGTTAAATCCGGTGACCTTGCCGGCCAACGGTTTGGACCTTGGTTGGCTATCCAATTATTGTCGAAATTGGCCAATAAAAAATTACTGATAACTGCAGCGTTGTGAGGGGTTGCCCCGTCGTGTTGAAAAAATATATTTCTAAGGTCCATCAACGACAGTTCAACAACAAGAGGTTCTATTTGCTGCCTTAAAATTTCTAAATATCTCTGAGAGGTGAGTGTTCCTTCGTAAATAAATGGACCTATAACCCTGCCTCTAAAAATTCCTGCCCACACATTAAATCCAAATCTGCCTTGATTTCTTTGCTCCACAACTAAATGAGGATGTTCTTGTGCCCACATATAAGAATTGTAATTGTTAAAAATACCTGCATTGCTTACATAAGCTTCGTCTGTCCAAAGGCCATACGCCGTTGAAAATATCCGTCTCTAAGGTGATGAACTTTTCTTATCCTATATGGCCTGAATTTGTGCTTCTTCAAAGTATGACTTACGCTCGTTCTTGGTAGTCCAGTGGATTCTTTTAACTGTCGGGTTGAAATGTTGGGATTATTTCCGATAGTTCCTAAAATTACTATTTCTTCTAACTGCTTATCCCTGTTTGATGCATAATTTTTGGGTTGTTTCTTTTCAAACTGGTCACTATTAACTAGGTTATGTTGCAATCGAGCGAATATATCCTTGAAGAGTTGACACCTCTCTGTATACCGTTCATGGTACAAATTACTTGCCGCTTCCAAATTTTCTCGGATTTGTAAGAAACACACCATCATATCCCATTTTTCATAATTTTCAATTCAATAACTGATCCTGAAGTAAAATTTGACAACTACGAGTAAACAATTGAATCAAACCATTTGGCGGCTCCGTCCAAAGCCTACTTCACAAAATGTGCATTTAAAACTCGCATAAAAACTGAAAACCTTTATATTTTGATGTAGATTTAAGCAAAATATAAAGTGTGCTATATTTTTAGAATGGTAATTTAAAGCTCTATTCGGATAAGGAAAAATATACAGGGTATGCCATTTAAAAAATATATTTTTGCGTTAATAACTATTAAAATATTAGTTGTAAAAAAAATGTAACTTACACTGTTGAAATCCACGTGAAAAAGTGCTTTGTGAATGTTTTTACAGAAATCAAAAATTTTCAATAGGAAAAGAATTACAAACATTTTTCCAAAATGCAGATTTTTGAAAAAACACTCTGTATATCTGAAATGGTACTAGATATACGGATTTCACCATTGAGTTTATCATAAAAACTGACCCTCAGACATCGACATCAGTTTTCGTCTATCTCCGTTAAATAAAGGGGTTTACCTTTAAAAGCGTTCAATTTAAGCCACCCTGTACTTTAGTATAGGTCTAAATGTGATCTTGTAAATTCAAGAGTATTTG
The DNA here is from genome assembly GCA_019049505.1 of Pachyrhynchus sulphureomaculatus. Lineage (NCBI taxonomy): Eukaryota > Metazoa > Arthropoda > Insecta > Coleoptera > Curculionidae > Pachyrhynchus > Pachyrhynchus sulphureomaculatus. The sequence goes on along the minus strand of CM032446.1, from coordinate 109,868,041 downwards.
TTTCGCTATATTGCATCTTTTAAACCCACCGCTATTTTCGTTACCTTTGATGCTAGGTTTTCAGTTTTGTAATGATATTACCAAAATTCGATATATCTATGCTGAGATATATGCATCCCGTGGGGCATGAGACAGATACTGCTCTATGTATGTGCCAGTACGTCCTGCCTGTCGTAGAAGGTAACTAAAAAGACAATGCAGATGATAGAAGCCCAAATTCCACCAAGCATTGACCGGAATGACACCATCGGATTGGCTTTGGCTGTGTGAAGATGATATCACAACTTCTGGCTGTACCGTTGTCCCAAAACCAAAAAAATTCCAAAAGTAAAGAAGCCTCTTGTCAGATTTTTTGCAGAGATCGAAATTTTAAAATACATTTATGAGGTTTAAAAAAAAGGTATGAGGATTAAACTCCAACACCAATTTATTTCGTCAACACCTACAATCAAATAAGCCTCACATATTCCCTCTCCGCTAAACTAAGGTCAACTCATAGACCAGTAAAGTAAAATTTCTCTCCTAGGTGTGACTTCTATTCCTGGTTTAAGCATGACTTCGAGATTCCTTTTTTTAATACATAAAAACGAGCTGTCTAGCGGGAGGATACTCAGGAGGAAACTTAGATTTTATGTGGTTAAAAATAACAACTGAACAAATCACAAGATTTATCTACTGCCTGTATCAACCAGTAAGTAATATTAACTTTACAGTATTGTCGCTTCTCTGGCAGACACCGTCTATAATTTACAGATTAATTATAAAAGTCACAAAATTGTCATCTTGGGCGACTTTAATATCACTGAAGAGCAAGGCTTGAAGATGGATCTTTCACAATCAGTTGTGGATTTACTCAGCTGATTCTTTACCGTGACGGAGAATTCGCTAGTCTTTTTTACTGGTTTTTAACCACTAATCCACTATACCACCACTTATACATCCAGATAATACCATTGCAACATCTATTAAAAGAACCAACTTGTGAGCTAAACATTTTGCTTTACATTCTACTGTTAATTTCCAGGGAATAACGCCAATCCTCAATGTGCAGCTAAAGATGACTGATATTGTCTCAAACAGCTTATCATTAAATGTATATTGAAACTAGAAACCAAAAAAGCTTCTGACGCTGAAGAAATAGTTGCTATATTACCCAAAATATGCACGAGCGAAAAAATACCAATTATCTGTATGCTTTTGAACCTATCCTAGAGAAAAAGAGTAGTTCCATTCTGATGCTTGAGATCAGCCGATACCCAGAAAAAGCGAGAAGGAAATATTTTTTTTCTGTTGAAAATGCGTAACAGTTCAGCTGATACTCAAAAAAGGTAAGAGGACCTTGCCAAACAACTACCGACCAGTTACACTAATTTCAATAACATCGAAGGTTATGGAAAAGGCTACCAATCAGCATATTCTAAAATATCTGCAAGAATTTATTATCAGCAACAACCAATATGGCTTTTCTAAGTAAAGGTCAGTCTATCTCTAACTTATGTCGCGCATGTTTGATAGAACTCAGTTGAACATTTTGGCGAATCTCAACCGGTTATATTTTATATATCCAAGGTATTGCGGCTAGGTTCCGCTGTTATGGTATGTGTGATACATTTTGTATATGGCTCTCGTGTTTTCTCAGAGAGCTTCTTTATGAGTAGCACTCGACGGGTTCCTTCCTAATACCTTCATTATTAATGACCGAGTACCTCAAAGCTCCATACAATCTCGTATTCTCTTTCGCCTTTACAATAACGATCTGCTGAAAATGGTCAGGAAACCAGTCTACTACCTACCCATGCAAATATCTTTAGAGAGCAGGAAGTCGTTCAACTTCTCAAAGTTCTGGAAGTAATTCTATCTTGAAGTGACAGCTACCAAAACTCAGGCGGCAGTTTCTGTTAAAAAAAGTTAACGTTCCATAACGATATAGTTATGTCGGAACACTATTTCTCTAGCATCGTTAGATGTCGATGGATGTAGCCCTCTTAATTCTTTCCATGGTGGTACATGCCAGAAAAACAGGTTGCGCTAATATGTCATGCATCCGTGTGAGTCAGCTTGTAATTCCTCGTACCACCCGTTTCAAGAACTTTTTTGTGTGGAAACCTTCATCCCTTTGAAGTTATTTGTCCAGAACTAAGTCTCTCAATTTGTAGCGATTCAAGACCAACGTGAATCGCTTTTTCTGCATACACGTCGCTTCTGTAGCGCATTAGGAATTTCCTGGCAGCACCTGTGCTATACTTCTAAAAAATTAACTTCACATCTTGGTATATGATTTTGCCAATAACTTGCATCTCACGCACTTTGGCCATCACATTATTGACAAAATATCACTAAATGAATTTAAAAATTATCTTATTAACTGTCGGTCTTTATTTAAAGAAGGTAATATGTAGAGTAGCCAAAGGGAGGCTAGAAGACCATATGCCCCCATTCACCGACCTCTTAGAAATAGAGCATTATTTTTATTGTAGGAAACTTTTAAAGATAAAATATATGAGAAGGATCTGTTTTTGTGGAAAATAAGCATCTCTGCGTGTTATCAATTTTTAAATAGGCTTTAAGTCTTTAACGTTGCATTTTATGAACGCATTCTTTTTTTCTGTGAACATTTTCTCACTCGCCCCTTGAACCCGACTACCCCACTGGAAATAACATACCTTTTATTACTACTCGAAATAATATATTTTATGTAGGGAAAATATCACTATACGGCAAATATGTTACAGGCTAAGGTGTGGGTGGTTATAGCAAATTGGATTTAGCCGTGTACATAAAACCACTTTAATCTACAATTGAAAAGTGGATTACACAGTACAAAATCAGTAGCTTTACTGCTACCCTCGAAAAAAAGTGTAGACTACGTCTAAACAGTTATGTGGCTAGTTCTACATTTATTAAATTATTTATCATCCATAAAATCATTTTGGTATGACCTGTGTCCCGTAAGTTAACTACGACATGATATATGATGTTCGGTAATCACTATTCTGCTGTCAAATGATAAATATCTCACTGACTGGCTAACTAGAGAAAGGTATTTTATTGAATTGTGGCATCGTTAAGTTAATAAGGTTTAGGAATTCTCGAAGACTGTTTTATATTTAAGTATTTTTTATACTCTTATGTAAGTTAACCTAAAAAATTAAATTTTACTTGGTTTTTGGTTATAAATCTTATTATTGATTTTAGGAAAGAAAATTTAATACAAGTTTAATTTGTCTTTTAAATTAATTTTTGCATATACAGAGGGTCTCAAAACGCTTTTGCATGAAAAGATGAAAAATAAGAAAAGAGCATACAACTCATTTTGCTCTAAAATACACCATTTGAAAACAATAACCTGTTATTGTTATTATTTTTCGTCAAATACACTACATAATATTGTCTCATAGATAGATGTATTTTATTAGAAAAACAAACTTTATTATTAATACTATAGTTATCTGAAAGAAAACAAAAACTGCAACGGCATATCTTGTGGCTCCAACTCACACAGGTTGTCACGCAGTATAGTCAGATAAAGATGATCCAGCAATCTGAGAGAACCAAGCATAACTTCTCTCTATATCTTCGTTGCAAGTAAATCATTAGTCATGACAGGCTGATATATTATTGAGGTTTTCTAGGAATGAGTTCTTAATTTCTCCTAAATCTTCGATGATTAGAACAGAGTCATGGGAACAGAGCGCGAAAATTACAGCTCACATCTTTGTCCTTAAAACGTTCTTCCTCTTTTATGATAGCTATGTTCATTTCAACAGATACTGAAGACTCCAAAACTCAATTACAAAAATCTAGGAAATGGATTTGGTTGCTTTCGGAAGATACGATAGCCTGGGAACGTCATCTATACCGTACGCATAGTTAAGACGGTACAATAGGATATCCAACGTTGCATGGTATCGATAGACAATGGGACTGCTTCTTCGCTTTACTTAATGTTTGCCAATTCAGTAATATCGTTTAAATACAATAAAGTATTAAGCACATCGTCCCTACAAGCTAGAAAAAATCCTTCGGTCTCTGATTACAGAGTTGTTAGCTGTAGAGAGGCAAATGTTAGTTTTATCGACAGGTACAACGAACTGACGTATCTGTAAAATATTCTATCTTGAGGTTTTTATATACAACCAATCAAAATGTTCTTTCACTGTTTGATTAACTATCTAGGCGGTTTTAAATATTATTCTCGCTATTTGGTTGTTTGTAGACGTTGCTAGAGTTTTCTGCCAATCTAAATCTGCTGCGCCTTCCGCAGCCCTAAGCAGAAATGCTCCCACTCTTCTCTGTTTGTGGTAGCAGACCATCCCTAGACGATGCAACCTTGCAAGCTAGTGCCACCACAATTCAATTATGTAGACACTCCAAGCTCAAAAGTCCTCTTCCATCTTGATAACAAGAAAAATAAATTTTAAGATCAAATTGACGAGTATGGAGACTTCGATTCTTATGCACGATTTCTCGTATACCAATATCCACATCTAGTGGTTCTTCTTTCATCTGTTTCATCATCGGAATAGAACAATATCTGTACAGCCAGTCTATTGGTAGTAATAACTTTATTATGTCTTGGAAGTTTTTGTCGAAAGATTTTTTAGTCGTTTTCTACACTTGCTTCGGCTGACAGTCGACAGTTGGTGTATGCTGCATGCAATATTTGGCAATATCTATAAACTTGTACGTTTCTTGAGTATTTAAACGGAATAAAATGTCCCAATGTGATAGTTGCATATTCTCTAGACATTCATGATATTGTCCTCTTTCGAGATGGACATCTGTACTTTTATCCACCAAATTTCAAACCTATATTCCACATGTATTTTTTAACTACTCTAAGTTTAGATCTCGGTCTGAAGTAGCATAAAGAGCAGCTGAAAAACCAAAAAATAAAATACAAAATAACAGGGGGCTTAATAAGGCACCTTCAAAGACTGCTCTTTTAGAAGCCACTGATTCAGTTGTTTCCTTTTTTGTATTAAACATTCTATACATGTAATCAAAAGAAGTGCTACTTTTAATCTTCCTAACAGGGACCTTATGAAATAACATGTCCCTTTGAGATAAACTTGTCTTGCACGAAGTCCTGAGTGATCATCAATTTCTTGCAAACTTTAAATCTTTTTTCCTGAGTAATCTAGTGTAAATAATATGAATGAATAATTTGTGACAGGAATTTATAGTTTTAGGGTTAGTGGCATTTCCATCAGCCTTTGTTGATGTGGAGCACTTTACATTTACTTATACCAAATTCCATATTGATATCCATGGTACGTATAAGGATGTGAATGTTTTCAATGTCTGTGTGGGACTATTTGATGATACCAAATGAATATGTGAGTATAGGTATAGCGAACTTGTTGATGGCTTTAATGAGACTTTTGGAGTTGAGTTTTGTTTGTATAAGTTTCGTGAGTTTTTAAATTCAGTTCTGAGTTCTGTTTTGATGTGAGTGTGGTTGAGTTTAGTGCTTTGATGGAAGCCTAGATATTTGTATGTTTCTTGGTCTAGCATGTTATTGGGTATTTCATTGTTGATGTTTTCTGTCTCATGGATGCCTTTCCATCGGTCTTTGTTGATGTGGAGCACTTTACATTTACTTATACCAAATTCCATATTGATATCTAAGGTGAATATTCTTTTGTTCTTTCAGCTGTATGTCTGGGGCAGCATAGAGTTTTATGCCATCCACATATAGGAGGTAGTTTAGGTATGTTTGTTCACTTTTGGTGTCTGATGCAGAAGCCAAGGTATGTTCTGTTTAGTGTATTTGAAAATGGTTTGAGGCAGAGGCAAAACCATAGAGCGCTGAGCGAGTCTCTCTGAAATATACCAACTCTGATTTACAACTCCTCTGCTTGGATGCATTCGGTTTATGTTTTTAGGTGGATTTTGATTTTCCGTCTTTTCATCACTTGCGCGTCAAATTACCTGAGGTTTTGGTAGTTGATTTTGTAGATTTCTAGGGTTCTGTTTAACCAGCGGTGGGGTATGGAGTCGAAGGCTTTTTTATACTCTACGTAACCGGTGTGAAAGTTTCTGTGTTCTTTTCTGGTATGTCCCATGATCCCGCTATCTGTGATCAGCTGCTCTTTGCATCCTCGGCTATTTTTCCTGCACCCCTTCTGCGCTTCTGTGCGAATACTGTTGTCTATTAAGTGTTGTTCTATTTTGTTGGGAATTATGGCTGTTATAGTCTTGTATAGAATTGGAAGACAGGTGATAGTTCGACGGATTTGTGGTGTCTAAGCTTTTGGGTTTGACGTATGTTGTAGAGTGGCCTTGTTGATTTGGTGTATGAGAGCTACGTGTGTGATAGTAAACTGTACCAGAAGTTTTGTATATTGTCTATTCCAGGACATTTCCAGTTGTCTATGTGTGTGTTTGATTGTTTCTGTAATTTCTTGTGTAGTTAATGTGTCTTCTTCCGCTTTGATCCAAAGGGCGTTATTATTGTGTACTTTAGGTTCTGACCAGATACTTTTCCAATAATCTGTGTGTTCTTATTTTTTGGGTAGTTCAGTCACTGCTGCCTGTTCGTTGTACATAGTTTTTCGGTAGAACGGTTTTTCGCTTCTTCGGAAGAGGTTGTTTGTATCTTTCCTCTCGTTTGATGCTTTGTATCTACGGAGTCTCGCAGCATATATAGATAGTTTTTGTTTCAAAGTATCAAGGATTTCTGACCATGTTCGTTTGGGAGATTTGGATTGGATTTTGTCTATACCCTGTGTGACACATTAGGACGCGTTCCCGTTTATAAACTGGGTAAGGTGTCCTAGATCTCTTCTGATGTTGATTTTGTTTTCTATTCTTCTTTACCATTTAAATTTTGATTATGTGCTGTTGGGATTTCTATGTCGTTGCTGGAGTTTTCGATTATTGTACTGGGGTATTATGTGCTTATTTATTATGTTGAGGATTGGGTGCGTTAGTTTGAAGATTAAACAAGCGATGGGATTTCTTGTTATGGGGTCGTTGCCTGACCATACAGATAGATGTGACTCCACTTCTGCTTTGAGTGTTTACATGAGAGATGATTCGGGGTGTTGTTGTGTAGATGTTGTTCAGGGTGGTGAGTGATTGCCTTTGTTGCCTGTGATATGGTCTTATGCGGTGCTTACTATTTGCCTTGTAATATTATTTTGAGTTATGCTCCTGCTGGGTGGTGGGTCTATTTATGTGTATTTGCGTGTTTGGCTGGGTGGTTGTGTGTATGAGGTATTTGCTCTGTTGTTCTTATTGTTTGGTTTTAAATCGATGTTTCGTTTGGTTCGCGTGTTATCGTGCCAAAAACAAATAGAGAGACAGAGAGACAGATGGAAATGGGAGGCTATTTTTTGTGATAAACCGACGTAAAATAAGAAGAATCGAAAAAATCTCGAAATGTGATTTTAGCCATGGAAGCAAAAAATCTACAATTTTAACTTTGGAACAATTTTTTAGTGTAGTATTCCTATTTTTATCAATATATTTTCGATATCATTAAAGAGATGAAGTAATTTATCTTACTTCATAAAAACACTAGGAAAAAGTTCTTACTTATTTATTTATGTATCATATTTTCTTACTGAAATTAAGTATAGAACTAATGGCCTCTACAGACGGTCAAGTAAGTTGGCTTGTCAAGCCAGTTAATTAAGTAAATCTGACAGTGTGGGCGCGAAATTGGTGACTTGGATGGTTTGATGACCAGTTGTATGGTTTTCTGGATTTGTCAGAAAAGTTGTTGGCAGACTGACGGCTTGACAAGTAAGTTTGATAGTGTACGACGTTGTCCAGCTTTTAAATCATCCAACTCACCAATTTATAGTTTTTTTTTATTTTCCTTATTGATTTACAAGAAAGGCATAGCCGCTTACTTCTATTACATGTACGTTATTCTGACATGGTGAGAAAGTAAACCTATTCTAACTTAACCTAAGTATTTACAATAGAGTTTCTAATCTAAACTTAACCTAGGAAATGTGTTTTTTAACATGATTATAACCTAACCTAACTTAATCTAGGGCCTATGCTAACTTAACCTAGTTTTACATACTTCTGGTGGGTTGGAAGTCCGAGAGGGTCTGAGGGTCTCGGGAATTGGTTATGGCTATAAGGGGTTAGGAAGGCGTTCTTGATGATTGGATTTTGATGCTGGGCCGCCTTGGCCAGAAACGTAATTTGAGTTTGCCTCATGTGTGCCTTTATGGTTGGCACACCGAGGTCTCTGTGTAATTATTTATTTCGTATGAACCATGGGGCTCCTGTAATCATCTTCAGGGCCTTATTCTGCACTGCCTGTACTTGTGCTCTCCTTATATTTAAGAGCTGGCACCATGTGGGGCAGTAAGTGAGGTCTGCCTTCACGATTGTGTTGTAGACCATGAGCTTGGCTTTGGTGGGTAACTTGCTGGAGCGACTTATAATTGGGTATAATTTGCCTAGCAGTAGCTTAACTTTCTTGCTGGCAGTGCAGACCTGATCTTTCGAGACGAGCTGTTTGTCGTACTAGATTCCCAGGTACTTCATGGTATTTGCCCATTGAATACGGGAGCCCTATAGTTGAAGGTGACCATAGGGGGTTCCGTTGCCCTTGGTGAAAACAATGGCTTGGGCCTTCTTAGGGTTCAGCTTGATCCTTCAGTGGTTAAACCAGAAGTCAAGATCCAGGAGGCGTTGGAATCTGCTAGTAATGATTCGGCTGCTTCTACAAGACAGAGTAATAATAGTGATTTCATCAGCATAAAGGAGGAGGTTAGTCGGCAGTGAAAATATTGAAGAGGTGGAGAGAGGACGGAACCCTGGGGGAATCCGGCTCTGATGGGCTTGATCTCGAAGATAGCCGTTTCGACTCTGGCCTGGAAGGTCCTGTTAGAGACGAAGGACTGTACCTGTTTAGTCATGAAGTGGGGATAACCGTGTCGGATCAGTTTCAGGATAAGACCTTCTTGCCAGACTTGGTCAAAGGCCTTAGATACATCAAGAAACCTCCAACTTTATGGGGTGTGTTGAAGCTGTTGGAAATGGTTTGGGCGAGTTTAATGGTGTGATGGGTAGTGCCATGAAGCGGTTGGAAGCCAAACTGTTCATCAGGGATTACACGGAGGGCTGTGGACTTTGCCTAAACCGGGAAGTAGGCTGACTAAACAATAGCTGCTTGCGTCATGGGAGAGAGAGCCTGGTTTTTTGATCATAATAACCTCAACTTTCTTCCAGTAAGGTGGGAAGTAGCTGAGTCTCAGTATGCTGTTAATGATGTTGGTGGTTTCAGAGATCTGTTTTTTTGGGAAGTTTCTTGAAAGCGTTGTTTATGATTTTATCATGATCTGGAGCTTTGCGGGTGGAGGAAATGTTAATGATCTCATTAACAGCGAAAAGGGGAGTAAAGTATAAATTGCGGGGAGCTGGGTAAGATTAAAGATTCGTATGATGGTAGCGACCCTAAGATCACGGGCTGGATCAGAGTAAACAGGAGGGTTGGGCGAAAACTGATCCTATAGTAGGTCTGCCAGTAGATCAGTCTTCTCTTGGATTAAGGAGGGGTAGTGCCGGCATGGGTGGAGAAGGATTATATTTTGAACTCCCATCTGCTTCAGTGGTATAGAGCAAGTGAGTCTTTAACTAGTTTGGTTGCTTGATTTGCGAGCCTTTTAAGATGGGAATCTCCTGTTCTGCGGGCTCTGCTGAGCCTGAGTCTGAGGTTTTTATCCCTAATCTACTATTTGACGGCCAGGGGTAACCTTCCTAGAGAAGAGACTGACTGGGTTGTTAAAGTAGTGACCTGGAAGAGGGCTCTCTGGATATCAACAGTCAAATTACTGGCCGCCGAGTCGAGACCTTGAGTTGAAAAAATTGTAGGGATGGGACCTATTATAGCCAGGAGGCGTGGTCCCAGTCGGTGCTGAAAGAGGTGACTGTGGCATTCCTTCTGTCAGCCGGATTGTCCAGGGTGAAGATGACTGGTGGGTGGTCAAAAGCCAGTTCATGAATAACAGAGATGTCATGCCGGAGGTTGATATTTTTGAGAACAAAGATGTCGAGGAAATCCGGTCTTCCCTGCCCGATACATTTGGTTTTGAATGGTTTCGAGGAAGAGTGCCATTAGCGTTCGTCGTTAAGTTTCCTCTTGGCATTGAAGTCTCCGCCCCGAACGGACTTTTGGTTATTGGGGCCAAACAGCAGGTCTGCGGGACCGATGGGGCGGTGGTCACCGTTTTGTTGGTAGACCGAGAGGAAGTAGATAGTAGATTTGTTTGCCATGGTTATGGCAATGGATGTGGCTTCGGTTTGGGTGAGTGGGGAGTGCTTGACCAGAATCATTCCCCCCCCCCTAAGCGGGTCCTGATCCTGTCATCTCGGTAGATAGTGTAATTTGGAAAACTGATGCGGATGCAGGCCTTTAAAAATGTTTCTTGGATTAGGGCTATGTCAATGTTGTGATCTTGTAGGAAATGAAGAAGCGAATGCAATTGGTATTCCATGAGAGAATATTCAACGTTTTAGAGGAAATCTTATTGGGTCGCTTTTTCATACTTGGATGTTAGAGGTAAGTGTGGGCATGAAAGTGGCAGAAAGCTTTTGAAAGTTCTGTATATTTTTGAAACTGGTTTGTATGGCAACGCTCTTGATGTTGATGAAAGAAAGAGGTTCAATCAAGTTATTTGAATTTGGATTCGCTACGGGTGCCGCTGTCTGGCGACTGTTGGCCCAGGAGAATGTGGACTGGGAATTGGCCGGGGCTCCCTCTGCAGGATGTTTTGGACAGCCTCTGTAAGAGGCAGTGTGTTCAATCTGATAGTTAGCATGGAGTTTCGAGGGGTTTTAGGCAGGTTAAAGTTAGATGACCCTGCCCGCATTTGACACTTTTAGGCGGGGCCCTGCATAGGTGAGATGAGTGGCCAAATAATTTGTAATTAAGGAACAGTGCTTTTTCATTTAGAATGCTGTGTTTCAGCTGTGACTATGTTATGCCTGACCTCAGTTAAGGCGAATATCGCTTTATCTGATTTGGGGACTCTCACCAAAACCATAGACATGGAATCTACTGATTTATAGTGCCAACGAATTACTTGTTTGCAGTCATGGCCAATGTCGTCTGTGAAAAGAGCCTCGACAACTCCTTTCAAGACGACATGAGTTAGCTGATCCTCTTGGAACTGGAAAGTGTGAAAACCCTCCCTATTGTCCTCCAGGAATTTAGCTATGTTCCTAAAATTTGTCGGAGTAGCACGATGAATTTTAAGACCCTCCGGGAGGGTGATCGCAAGACCGTAATCGAGCTTTTTGGCATTGAAGCATTGTACCGTGATTTATCACGAAGTGCAATGGGCGAGACTCTTGTAGATGAAGTGGGATTGCTAGTGGAGGTAGATATTGGTTTAGGGGAAGTAGTGGCAGGGGTGAAATTAAAAGGATTAGCTGTGGCTCTCAGAGGGGGAGGAATGCTGATGATTTATCATTAGCATTATTTTCGGCCGAAGCAGTTTTATCCTGGTTTATCCTTGAATGCCGGTTTGACTTAGAAGGATCGTTTGCTGGAGTGTGTTTTTCAGGATCACTCGCTTGAAATTGTTGACATTTCAGAAAGATTTCCTATACTTCGTAGTGTTTGGGAGATCAAAACCGATATCCTCATTGACCGGGGTTGATGCTCCCTGGCTTTTTTCGGAGTTTTTTGATACTTTGGATGATTGTGAACTATCAGAATTGGCGGACGTGTCCTCATTCTCTACTATGGTCGATTCCTCCTCAGAGAATTCCTCAGAGTTTAAAGGATTAGCCAATCTATTCATTTGGACTCTCAGTTCTTTGATCTCGTTGAGTAAGTCTTGTATCAACTGATCTTTTTGACTCCTTCGCTTTATAGAAAGGAAACCAACTCATTAAGAGCTTCCATGATGATGTTTATTCTAAGGTGAATACACTAAACTTGTCACTTAATAAACTCTGGTTTGTAGTTCTCGCTATGTCTGACAAGACGTTAGGCTCTTCCGACCATAAACTACTTTCGACATCAAGTATTCGACCAATCAGTGACAGAGAGGCGCCTAAACCGCACAAGATTTGGCACTACAAATCTGCTAAATGGGAAGATCTCATGGAATATTTTTGAACTCTCCCTTGGTTAGACATTTGTTTTCGATCCGACGACCCATCTGATTGCGCCAGGGAGGTTTCCGATGTTATTTTGGCCGGTATGGAGACTTACATCCCTTTTTCGAAGAAATGCCCTTCCAACGGAAAGCTTTGGTTTGACCGAAAATGCAATGAAGCTGTAGCTTCTAAACATCTTGCATACCGACAATGGCGTGAAAATCCTAACACTATCAATCGTAACACTTTTGTTCGTACCAGAAACAGATGCAAAGAATCAGGTCCTTTTGGTCAGTCGTTAAGGCAGTTAGTCAAAATTTCATCAAATCCACCATACCACCACTCACACGGCCAGATAATTCTATTGCGACGACACCTGTTGAGAAAGCGAACTTGTTGGCACCTACTATTCCCATAGTGCAGTCAAGGATGCCCGATATTGTCTTCAGACAGCGTATCATAAAACGTATTTTGATGAAGCTATACACCAAAAAGGCTTCTGGCGCTGACGGAGTACCTGCCATAGTTCTCAAAAACTGTGCGAGGGAACTAACACCAGTTTTCTGTAGACTTTTCAACCTATCCTACAGAAAGGGAATATTTCCTTCCTGCTGGAAATGTGCCACAGTCCAGCCGATACTAAAAAGGCAAGAAGACCTTGCCAAATAACTACCGACCAATCGCACTGCTTTCAATAATATCGAATGTCATGGAAAAGGCTATCAATCAGCATCTTCTAAATTATCTTGAAGGATTCAACATTATTAGCGATCACCAATATGGCTTTCGTAAAAATAGATCAACAGGAAATCTTCTGACTTATGTAACACATGTTTGGAACAACGGAATTGAACACTTTGGAGATTCTCGAGCGGTTGCTCTTGACATATCCAAGGCATTCGACCGTGTTTGGCACGATGGGCTGTTGGCTAAGTTACGTTCTTATGGTATGTCTGAAAAGTTTTGTTCGTGGCTCTCATGTTTCCTCAGAGAGCGTTCTTTACGAGTGGCAATCGACGGATTTCTTTCTGACACCTCCACTATCAACGCCGGTGCACCCCAAGGCTCCATACTGTCTCCTACTTTCTTTCTCATTTATATTAACGTTTTGCTAGAAAAGACCGAAAATCCAATCTACAGCTTTGCAGATGACAGTACACTTATCTCTTCATTCACTTTGAACGCTCGGGCATCGGCTACTCAGACGAATATCCGCAGACAGCAGGAAGTCACTCAACTGAATAAAGACCTGGAAGAAATTCTATCTTGGGGTGACAGTAACCAAGTGGAATTTAACGCTACAAAAACCCAGGCGGCAGTTTTTTCTAAAAAAGTTAACGTTGCTGAACCCGACATAGTTGTGTCGAGGCACTCTATTCCTCTAGCATCGTCACTCAATTTGTTGGGCGTTAATTTGGGAGCAAATATGTTCTGGCATGAACATGTTGCAGGCATAGCAAGGAGAGCTCCTCTCCGAAACGAACACTGCATTTGTTGGATTATATTCAGAGAAGAGCCTTGATTCGATGGAACATCGAAGAACGGTTGGCGACTTGAGCCTATTCTACAAGTATTTTCATGGAAAGTGTTCGAAGGATGTGGCCCGCTTAATTCCTCCCAGAGCGGTGCATGTTAGAAGTACACGTCGCGCTAATACTTCACATCCATATGAGGTTCAGCTTGTACATCGTACAACGCTTTTCAAGCAGTCATTAATATGGAGAACATCATCCCTTTGGAATAATTTGCCCAGGACTGTATTTCCCACCGAGTACAATTTACAGCGATTCAAGAACAACATGAATCGCTTTCTCCGCACACGTATCGCTCCTGTAGCGCTTTAGGGACTTCCCTGTAGCACGTGTGCTAGACTTATAAAATAAAAAGGAACAGTTTTTGGTTATCATTTGTTATCATTCAGTGTTTATCTTTTGGGTTTGTGAGGATCTGTTTTTCTATCGTTTTACTTTCATTCGTGTATCCATTCATTCCTAGTTCCATCACGAAACAATGAACGTAAGAACCTGGAATAAGGATTTCTCCAATGACTTCCTACAACTCTATAAATCTTTGGCAGAGGTATGAAAAATAAAATTCAAGGAATATAGCAACCGTGATAAGAAAATTATTGCTTATGAGGAACTGAGTAGCAAGCTCCGTGAATTTGAATCCAGCGCTACTACAACAAATCACAATGTCTGGCGTAGTCCACACTTCACTAGCAACCAGAGCACACGAATGAGAAGTTTGTCCGTCTGTCCATTTTACTTGATTGTGAGGGCTGAACCTGTATCGTCAAACTTACTTGACCAACTTGCGTGACAAAATAGTTGGATCAACTTACTTGATCGTATGTAGACCGCTTAAAAAGTTAATTTTTATTAAAAATGTATACAAAAATTCTATTTAAAGTTTTTCGGCTAGAACTGAAATTTACTTCATGTAAAAAGAGTAGATGTCAAACGATTTTTTTATCTAAATACTAATTAATTTATTTGAAGGATAAATCGCCTTCATATTATTACTTTTTACCTTTGTAGACAAGCTGTAAAGACCACCCTTGTTGAATTTATGTATTAGGCCTCTTTTGAAAGCGTCTCTATTAACCAGAAAAACTACTCAGTCACATAATAGCCAATAAAGAGTTAAGTAAACATGAATGAAATTCTTTCACTCATAAAATATTTTTTGTTGCTCCTCTACGTCTTTTGATAGAAGCGAGGCAGGACTTGAAAAAATATATTTTATATGCTTTGCTTAATGATTTATTGCTTTTTGAAGAAATACAATATAGCCATAAATATTTTTTTAATTGGCCTTGAACATCCCAGTCATTTTAAATAGTATTAGGTTTCGTAGTATACTAACTCGAATAAAATTATTTTGTTCTTTTATAACAATTTTATTGAATCTAGGGTTTGAGTAAAATATGTTGCCACCCAGAATTTATGACGAGAGTTACGAGAAGTTGCTGGAAAACGTTTTTGATGTGGTGTTATAGATAATTTTGTAGTTAAATAATTATTAATTAGTAATACTTTATTACTGAGAAAATATATTATTCATAAAATCATTTTTAACAAATAATTAATAAAGTGTTAATGTCTTATTAGAACCTATTAATAATCCAGCATAACTGACGACGACAATGACATTCATATTAAGACCATTCGGGGTTTTTTAATGTATTAAAACTTCGGTTCCTAGCGCTCCGCTTAAGACTGCCGTCTTTTACGCTCTTTTAATTGAACATTCAGGAATAAAAAAAAGATTTCAAATTTGAAAACACAATCATTTACTTCTTGGCTTTCCTACTATTTAGGTCGCTATATAGCCAAATTTACGATGAGCTTTTTCCTTATTGCTTTGACTAGATAAGAAATTAGACTGGGTAACATGAGAAATTGATTCCAATTTGTCATGATCTAATTCCAAGAACAGTGATTTCTTATCTAACCTAACATGTTATGATCCTGTGTATCGTTTAAAATTGCATATTACTAATTGGTTATTTTAGTCAAATTGTCCCTATTACTTCATTAAAAATAAGTTTAAGCTAAACTAAGTAGCTTCTGAAAAGATACCCGAAATAGCCACAATTTGTACATTAATAAATAGTCCAAAAATTCCCACACAAATCCAGTAGTACGCAAAATGGTCTGTCTCATATTTTGTTCAAAATTACAGGTTGTCAAAGTAGCCTCTGATAAACACCAAACTGTCTTCTGCTGGATTGCCTAGGCCAAATTGCTTTTGATTAATAACATTTTTTTTAGTATAATATGAGTTAGCATTACACTAGATAGCTTTTTAATAGTGACATAACTAATCGATACTTCGACTTGATGTTACAAACATCGCAAAAAATTCTTTTACCTTATTGCAAAGGAAAAACTTTTCAGTTCGTCATTAGAAATATTAAAATTCAAGACAAAGTTATTTTAAACTTTTAACAATATCTAATTTATTGTATTTTCTTTATGAGCAAAGCAAACGCGCTGCATAAAAACCCCTAAATCGCTAAGGGAGTTGCGCGTACGAGGAATTAACGAATCACGTTAGTCTTGAATCGCTGCAGGTTGTACTTGGTGGGAAACATAGTCCTAGATAATTTATATTAAAAGGATAAGATTATTTATATAAATACTTGTCTTTATATAAATAATAATAATAAAGATGCTGGTACGATGGGCGAATCCCATGAAGATGCTTTTCTATGATGTTCTAAACAATGAAAGTTTCTAATGAGTTCTGGGAACATAATATCTCTTCTAGATATATTATATACAGAGTTCGTTTGTGAGCACATCAAACAAGAGAGCCATATTCCATCAAGTAAAAGCTTCTGTGAAATAAAGAGCTTATTTCCTTATCCTAGTATATTTTTTTACAATTAAAAAAATCAGTAAATTTTAAAAATTTACTTTCTTAGAAAAATTATATTAGCAGAAATATCAAAACTCTACGTAAAAGAAATACAAAGATGGCCAATAAGTAACTAACTGGGATCAATAGTGTGCCAGGAAAATTATGCTCAATTATCAAGCTAAACCAGGATTCTTCAACGTATGTATTCCACTTTCCAGATTTTTACAAAAGAAGCAGCTGTGCACTTTGCGTAATCATTATCGTACGTCTTAGATAAATTAATCCATAAATCTCCAAGTAAAATAGTAACTCTGCAGCGACATATACGAATGCAATAGAAAAATATCAGATTGAATTCAAAAGACCTAGTTTTCCCATATCATTTGCTGCCCAGTTTTCTTTTTGCTTAATATCAAAATATATATATATATATATATATATATATATATATATATATATATATATATACATATATATATATATGTATATATATATATATATATATATATATATATATATATATATATATATATATATATATATATATATATATAATTTGTATATAACTGGGAATTTCAAAAATTCAAATTATTTTTTATGTGTTTTTTTAACTCCGTTTACCTTTTTATTTATTATATGAATTTATTAATGAATTTATTATGTGAATTGAAAGGAGTCGATCTCTACGTTATTTTTTTACTTAAATAGGGTGTTAGCTTAAAATAAAGCTCCTTATTATGATAGCAATTATACAGTAGCATTAACAATTTATTGCTCTGACAGCTTGATAAAGTTAACATTGTCGGTCAATACGACCAACTGCCGCTTAATTTTCCGTTTAAAAAAAATACATTGCAAAAAATCTTTCACCTTCTTGTAGAAAAGAATGGATTTATCGGTGGAAATATCAAAAATGAAATACTGTCGTTTTAAAAACATCCCCAATTAATAAAATACAACGCTAGTCAATAAATAATCCAAAAATCCCCGAGCAAAATGGTGTCTGTCGTCGCTGGCTGGGATGACTTATGCGACAGGAAAGTGTCACATTCCGCCCAAAAGCTCCAGGTTGCCATTTATTATAAACGTCTGCTGTGAAAGCTAACTAATTAGTGTGTTTTCGATTTTCATGGGAATTCGAAACTCGAGTGGTGTCAAATGCAAGAAACAGATGTGCCAATTGAGAGAAACGCTCTCTGGGTATTTACAAAATATTAGTAAATAATATACTATCATATCTTTCAGAGGGTTTTAGGAGTTTTATATATCACCGCAAACGTTACAGGTCTCGTAATTACTTCTGTTGCTAGGGTCTTCTATTCGAAAAAATCATCCTCCGAGATTTTGTCATTTATTTACGTTTTAGGGTCCCTAAATAACGAAAAACAAAATTTCTAATATCTTTCACAACGTTGGCACTATAACTATATAAATAAATTTCAAATCTGGTACACATATAATACTTGAAATAGGAAAAGAACCTATAAATAAGTTCAGTATAAGAATTACTCCCGGTCTTTGATTTGGTAATGGACAAATTTAGAGAGTAAATATTTCCAACAAATTTGAGGTTAAAAAAGTTGGCCGGGTGTCAGAGCAGTTACTATAGGCGTATTCTGTTATGCGTCTTTGTCAGGGTCTTGGAATCAAAGAACCTGAAAATCATGTTATTTTTCTCATCTTCTATTTAATTATATTTTTGTAACGTTAAATTCCACTTGGTTACTGTCGCCCCAAGACAGAATTTCTTCCAGTTCTTTGTTAAGTTGAATGACTTCCTGCTGTCTGCGGATATTCGTCTGAATAGTCGATGTCCGAGCGTTCAAAGTGAATCAAGCGTGATAAGCGTAGTGTCACCTGCCAAGCTCTAGATTAGATTCCCGGTCTTTTCCAGCAGATCGTTAATGTAAATGAGAAAGGAGTAGGAGACAGTATGAATCCTTGGGGCACACCGGCGTTGATAGTAAAGGTGTTAGAAAGAAATCCGTCGACTGCCACTCGTAAAGAACGCTCTCTGAGGAAACATGAGAGCCACAAACAGAACTTTTCAGGCATATCATAAGAGCGTAGCTTAGCCAACAGTTCTTCGTGCCAAACACGGTCGAATGCCTGGGATATGTCAAGAGCAATCGCTCGAGATTCTCCAAAGTGTTCAATTGCGTTGTTCCAAACATGTGTTACATAAGTGAGAAGATCTCCTGTTGATCTATGTTTACGAAAGCCATATTGGTGATAGCTAATAATATTGAATCCTTCAAGATATTTTAGAAGATGCTCATTGATAGCCTTTCCATGACTTTCGATATTATTGAAAGCAGTGCGACTGGTCGGTAGTTATTTGGCAAGGTCTTCTTGCCTTTTTTAGGTATCGGCCGAACTGTGGTACATTTCCAGCATTAAGGAAATATTCCCTTTCTGTAGGATAGGTTGAAAAGTCTACAGAAAACTGGCATTAGTTCCCTCGCTCAGTTTTTGAGAACTATGGCAGGTATTCCGTTAGCTCCAGAAGCTTTTTTGTTGTCTAGCTTCATTAAAATACGTTTCATGATACGCTGTCTGATGACAATATCGCGCATCCTTGACTGCACTATGGGAATAGTGGGTGGGGTTTTTCCTTGGAAATCGACAGTTGAGTTTGAAGCAAAGAGTTCAGCCAACAAGTTCGCTTTCTCAATTGGTGTCGTTGCAATAGAATTATGTGGCCCTGTGAGTGGTGGTATGTGGACTCGGTGAAATTCCGACTAACCGCCTTAACCACTGACCAAAAGGACCTGGAATTGTTGGGACAAGGGAGAAGCTTGTTTCCATTTCTTTGATTGCGTACCTCCTTGGTTTCGTCGATAATTTCTTTGCATCTGTTCCGGGCACGAACAAAGGTGTTACAATGGTGTTAGGATCCTCACACCATTGTCGGTAGGCGAGATGTTTAGAAGCAACAGCTTCTTCGCATTTTCAGCTAAACCAAGGCTTGACGTAAGAAGGGCATTTCTTCGAAAGAGGGATGTAAGCTTCCATACCAGCAAAAATAACATCGGAAACCTCCCCGGTGCAGTCAGATAGGATCGAAAGCAAACGTCTAACCAAGGTCAAGTTCGAAAATATTCCATGAGATCTTCCCATTTAGCAGATTTATAGTGCTAAATCTTGAGCGGTTTGGGTGCCTCTTTGTCACTGTTTGGTAGGGTACTCGCAGGAAGCAGTTTATGGCTGGAAAAACCTAACGGCGGATTTAGGGTTACCGTGTAAATCTCCTGATTGGTGGTTAAAAACAGATTAAGAAGACTGGCGAACTCCCCGTCTCGATCAGGGATCCGTGTTGGTTCGTCAATAAGCTACGTTAAGCCACAACCGATTGAGAATGATTCCGCTTCAATAGTTAAGCCAGTTGATATTGTAGACATTAAAGTCTCCCAGGATGGCAATTTCGGCATTTGGATAGTTAATTTGTAAATGATCGATGATGCAAGAGAAGCGAAAAGTGTTCTAAAGTTAGTATAACTTGGTGGTCGATAGAGGATAGAGATGGACCCTGTGGTTTGTTGAGTCGTTATTTTTAACCACATAACATCAAAGTTTGGGGGCTCCAGAGCCTCTTCTCATTGGCAAGAGAGGTCGCTTCTGACAAAAAGAGAGATTCCAAAGTTACGCCTATATCGGGAATAGAAATCGTACCCAGGATAAAGATAGTTGAATGTGCTGATCGATGAACTGACCTTGGTTTGACAGATAGCGAGTACATAAGGTTTAGTTGATTGCAGGTGTTGGTGCACTAAATTTATGTTCGAGTTTGAACTTAATATGTTGAAAAAATCTGTTTTAAAATTATGATCTCTGCCTGTGAAATGTTTGTATCCAGGAGCCTCATCATGCTGTTTGGTCTCACAGTCCGGGACATCGGCACAGCCACGAATGGTTAAGCAGCTTCACGCAACCTACTCGTAAGACGATGCAATGGTATCACAACTATGGGCAACTGAGTTTTCCAACTTATTTAAAAAAACCGATGCCGTTTACAGATCAGTTTTTGTTTAAAGCACAACTCTGTCCATTTTCATCAACTTACTGATTTTTTATTTGTATTGTTCAGTAATAACATATTAAAGCCGATTTTCTAACAGAGCATAGACAAAATAGAATTAATTCAGTGAAAGGCATAATTTTTTAATATATATTATTGGATTTACCGACTTATAAATTAATTTTTTGTTATTTCCATCTTGCATAAAAATGAATTAGTAAGTTTTGAATTTATTTCAAATTATTGTTCACCTTGACCATGCTCAGCTCAATTGACCAAATTACGAAAAAAAAAACTAAGGTTATTTACAGAACAACTTTATATTTAATGTATAATTATAACAATTTTCATTTACCTACATAATTTTAGTAATTAACTGAAAATCAACAAATATAGAATTACCCTCTTTGTTGTTATAACCATAAAGGTTAAGCATTGTTTAGCAAAAAAATATATGAAAAATATAATAGATTAGTCAGTATACCAAGAATTTATTGAATGAATGTGAGTCAAATACAAGATTATGGTATTTTAGTTTATTTATGACACAATCTGAATTTTTTAGTTATGTGTGAACCTGCTACCTGCACTTCAACTTATTCGAGAGTTACTATCATACAATGGATGATGACTGTAAAAATAATAACTAGTACTTACCATTTACTTGTAAGTATATTGTGATGATATATTTTTTAAAATAACTACTACTTGATTGAATTAATCACGTTGGTATTTTATTAGCTGATAATGAATTATTAATATATTAATATATGGTATATTGGGTACCGTTTCATATGGACATAAATATTTATAATTTTTATATGAACTATCTCAGAAAAAAATACTTTGTGGTTATAAGTACAAGTATATATCTTTAAAAACAGGTAATTTAAAAACACACAATTTTCTGTTTTCATGTTTTGGTAATTTCTAGACATTTAAGCCTAGGATTGATTTAATATTTATTAATTTCTAACTGCATACTTTATTCATTTAACGGGTAAGGGTGTCATATGAGATGAATTAAGTTATTATTAAGTTAAGAAGAAAAAAACTGCTTTGTAAAAACAAATGTCATTTAAAATCTATAAAAATTTGAAATTTCGAAATAGAAATGTAAGTTAAAAAAAGTGTGAAACTTGCCAACTGGTCGATTATTTTGATAAGCATACGTTTTTTATTATGAGTTAAGCTTTACAGCACACTTTCAGGTGTAAACATTTCCTTTTTGGTAACTGTATGATCTGTTCTGTAAACAAAATAGATTAGTATGTTATTTATAAAACATATAAAATAATAATTGATTTTGTAGACAAAACATATCATACAATGGTAAGGGAAAGATTACACCTGAAAGTGTGCTGTAATGCACTACCCCTAATCATAATCTCGTTCTGATCACTTTTCTAGACTCAATATTTGTTTCTTTTACTAAATGGGATTTCCAAAAAACGACATAAGTTTCAGTAAGACTTCTAATATTTAAAATAAAATGAATTTTCATATATTTGTGCCTTGAGGTTTTTTTTTAACTTGTAAGATGGGAATTTTATCTTTAATTTAATTTTAATTAATATTAAAAAAAAATGGTAAATTACGGACATATCTACGACAATTTAACCAGTGCTTCTTCAATCTGGTGGTATTTTAAATGTAGCGCCACAATGTCAAGACGTTATCACTATGAGCTGGAGGTTTTTACTTGCTTCCCCCTTTTGTGTTTAAATCTACCTGAAAGAGCTCGCATATTAACGTCTGTAACGATTATTGTCCTTTCCTTTGCGCAGTATGACGACGCGACGATAGTGTGAATTTTCTCAGGACTAGTAACAGATTATAAATTTTAACAAGAATAAAATTTATAAAAATAAAAAAAAAAATTAAACGAAAAATGAATATATACTCCATGAAAATGGTTTTCAACTTATTATCATAAGACGACTCAATAAGAAGGTCTACTTCTGCAGGCATTATATGCATCTTCTACCAATACCAATTTATCTATACTATCACTTTGAAAATATTTCTCACACCAAGTAATAAATTGTGATATGTGTGCTTTAAAAATAGATAGAACTCAATTGAAGGTTGCAAACTATTTGTAACCAGAGGAAACCTTCTTTGCCTCCCTCTTCATATACCTTTCTTTTCCATGATTTTAGTTTTTAAAAATATCACATCATTATGCCAGTTTTACCAAAAAAATTCATTAACAAAATATTTAGCTTACGTACAGCCTTCCTCTTTAGGAAGAACATAACTTTCCTGTCGCAGTTAAAACATACGAGACAAATCATTACCACGAAAAAGTCATCCCGATGTGTTGCATTATAACAAACACGTGTAGTGGGATCCCAAATCCTCACAAAGTTTATTGAGAAACCCTATCTTTAATAGCCGATTATTATAAGTTGCTACATTCATTACATGTCTAAGACCTGATTCAATGTAAGACTCAGAAGCGAGTGGTGTCTTGTGAATAACCGACGCACAGTGGGGAAAATCAGATATTTACTTACATTACAAAATCGCTACAGGCTTCATTTTTTATCGAATCGGGTTATTTTTTTTTAAATACTCGTAAGGTATCTCTGATGGCTGATTTCTGAAATATACCTCAAAATTGTCCAAATGGGGATGAAAATACAGGTTGGAGAGGGTTAAAAATTCCATATTCACGCGAATTGGGGTTCACGCGATAAACACTGATTTTCTGGGGTTTTTTAGGGTCGCTGGTTCCATTTTCTGGGTCACTATTATCATACGACTCCTTTTAGAGAATGAAAATAAGGATTGAGGGAGTGAAATCTCGAAATTCACTTAACAACTTTAAACCCAACATAACCTAATGTACTCCAAACCAAACAACTTTAAACCTAATATGACTTAATGTACCCCAAACCAAACAACTTTATACTTTATTCAGCCAAACTTTCGGGAATAATGAAAATAGATTATATAGTTCCTAACTAATATTGCGTTATTTATTGTAATTGCTCTTTTTAGCCTTATCTAACGCTACTCAGAACTAACAATGAAGAAGTGGAAAGCTATATACTTGATTTTTTTTTCGTTCGTTTTTTTTGTATTTTTTATTATTTTTTTTGTATTTAATTTTTTTTATTCTTTCTTACATTCATAACAAGTAATCAGTGACTAAGCTGAGACATTTCTGAAGTAGTTCTTCTGTTTCGAGATCAATGTTTCTAATTCTTTTCGTCCATTGTCTTCTAAATCAAGCTATGCAGGGATCTGTAGAAATGACAAGCTTCTTTGCTTAATTCGCGAGAACATTTCCGTGAATTTTATTGTCGAAATCCTTTTATTGTTGAAATCCCTATTTCTAGCTTCTGAGGCTTCTTCTGATAGCTAACCAATTGACAAATGAAAATGTCAGATAACATCAGCACCGTGTAACAGGAACTTGTGCACTCTCACTGGCATATAATACCAAGGGTAAAGATTTACATACAATTTTGCAGTTTCAAGACCGAATTTGTCAAATTTAACTGCATCTACTTGTCCCCCGCAAGCTAATGAGTGTAAGTTTTTATCTACCCCTGTTATGCGCGATGTTGTTTCTGGATCTGAAAAAAATCGTCTAGCGATATTACCATCTTTTGATGATCCATTACGTTTTTGGGTTTATCAACAATCAAACCCATTCTTCTTTTGAATCATGAAATCATTTTTTTTTATTCTCTACTTTCTCTTTGTGATCTGCCTGTTTTCATTTTTTTAGATCTCATTCTTACTGTATCTAAGTTATTCATTTGCTACCAGCAGATGGAGTTTCTGTCAAAGCTTGACATACTTTACCGTCATGCATGGTCAATTTAATATCAACTTCTACTTGGTAAATACCATCAGAGGTTTTTATTTCAATAGGTAGCAAACTTTTTATTTTACTCTTCATCTCAGTAATCTCGAATAAAGTATTTTCCTTCGTTTCCTTGGCGAATTCAAATTCAATAGGCCTACAGTATTTAGTTAAAGATGTGTGAGAATTTTGCCAGATGTTTTTATTGGTCGAAACATTTGTTGTACCATTGTTATCATAAAAATCGTGCCATCACTCGCTTCAGAATCTTGAAATTTCTGTTTATAGCAACTTTCATCAGATGATCCATCAGCTCCCCTTTGGTTGACTAATTTCGGCTGGTATTTTCTATCAGTACCAGTGATTGGAGGTAGCTTGATACTAGAATCCTCAGTTAATCTGCTAACAGTATGATTTATGAGCGATTAAAGATCGACTGATGCCCGAACTTCGTCACTTTTATAGAATCTGGGTAACAGTTCTTCCTTACAAAATTTATATCTCTATATAGTGGATAGATTTTTGCATTCTTCTGTCCAGGTTCCATACAAATGTGTTCGTACTGATATTTTAATAATTTTGCATCTTCTATTAGAGCAATTGGGTCCTTGTCAGTAAATGGTGTGGGCATTCCACTATTTTCAGGGTCTGGCTCGTCTTCTGAACGAATTAACTTGATTATAATATTTGCCAACTTTCTCCTGCTACTTGTTGGTAATTTAAGTAAAAAATCAATCCAACCACATTTTGTTCTTTTCAGAAAACACTAATTTATCATATCTGGCTTTCTTTAACTTAGCTTTAAAATTTTTTATGTAAGCGTTTTTTAATTTAATTTCAATTGCAGAATATATTTCATTTTCTACATTAAAAATACTCCTTTTATACGTGTACCTAAGTATATCACTAGCGTTCTTATTATCGAGTAAAAAGCTCAGAAAATACTCTGTGATATACTGTAAAAGTAGACAAATGACACATTTTACTAGTTTAAAATAAAAAGTACAAATCAGTAGAATCCCGCTACAAATATAGAGTGAAAATTATACAAAGATGAAAATATGAAAAAGTCTATCATAGAAAATATTCATAACCTATCAATATCAAAATAGATATGAATAGAACATACATTTGTTAAAATTTTTTAATGAAATCAGGTCAAAAGAGTACTGGAATAATATATACAATATTCAATGACATTAAAAGAGTTGGATCAATCTTGATTAAACGAAGCATAGGATAGCGGAAACTGACTCGATATATAATACTGCTGAATATCAGTTATACAGGGTGTTTTTGAGTACGAATTCAGAAAGAATTTTAAGAATTTAAATGTCTGAACACAATTAAATTTCCGTGACGAAATTTGTAGGGTACATTAAGCTATTTTACGTTTAAAGTTGTTAGATATGGGGAATATTAGACTATGTTAGGTTTAAAGTTGTTAGATTTTAGGTACATTAGACTATATTACGTTAGGTTTAAAGTTGTTCAGTTTGAGGTGCATTGAGTTATGTTAGGTTTAAAGTTGTTGGGTTTTGAGTACATTAAGTTATGTTAGGTTTAAAGTTGTTAAATGGGTTTGGAAATTTCACCCCATCCAACCCCTATTTTAATTCCCTATAAGGCATCATGTGATCATATTGACCCAGAAAATGGAATCAGGGACCCTAAAAACCCCCGGGAAACCAGTTTTCAACGCTTGAAACCTATTTCACGTGGGTATGGAAATTTTAACCCTCTCCAACCTCTATTTGGACAATTTTGACGTATATTTCAGAGATCTCCTTACAATTCTTTACGAGTATTTAAAAAAAAATTAACCCTATTCGATAAAAAATGAACCTGTAGCGATTTTTGAACAGTAAATATATGATTTTCCCCACTGCGCGACTACAATATATAAGGGGCTTTGCTTCGTACAAGTATCTGCAATTCTCGTTAACAGCCAGACATAGAACAAGCAACATCAACACAGGCACCAACGCACTTAGTCTGCTTTAAATTATTTTAGAATAAAAAAGCATCAAGGATCTCGAAAAAGTCTAAGGCCTTAGCATCAGTCGTAATACTCTTACAAAAGAAGTCTTCTACAGTATTATTATCCATGCTGGAATAATTGGTTTCTAAATGGCGTTCCAACTTACTTGGTGGCATCAGATTTTAGACATAATCCGCTTCAACGCTAAGACAGCGTAAGCCCGATAGTCATTTATATAGGAACACAGAGTACCGAGAAAGTTCGAGAAAGTAATAAAATAAGTTAATTATTGCACATTGCCATCTAGTAATGAAGCGGTTGGAACTTTTTAAATGACAAAATAATATTTTTTGACATTTTTTACCTATGGAGCAAAGAATGGTGAGGAATTTGTTTTAAAAGGGTTCAGGCTTGTAGTGCCGGAACCAAAATGTAAGAATCAATACATGAGTACAGAAAAATAATAATTTTACATAATAAAATAACCTGAGTAAGCAAAACATCTATATATATATATATATATATATATATATATATATATATATATATATATATATATATATAAATATATATATGTATATATATATATATATATATATATATATATATATATATATATATATATATATATATATATGGAGAGAAAATCCGAGTAGAGGCGGATTCAACTTTCAGGCCCCCATTTCCGTGGAAATTAAACGACGGGCGATTACTGGCTTCTCTCAAAAATGTTTCCTTTTATACTTGAACTTGAAACGTAGACCGATGACAGAAAAGAGAGATTTCAAAAAAAAAGAGCTCTCTTAGAATATAAAGTTTACCGCTATCTAAATAGAGGACACTTATTACAAACACACTTAATACAAACTTTTAATACTAATAAAAGCCCTCTCAGAAACTTCTACATACGCACAAATTCCTACTAAAGTAGCCACAATTTTACAAAACAAGTTAACTGAAAAAATCTTGAGGATTTTAATGTAATTTGGGGAGTTTATTTGGTGGATAATGGATCCAAAGGGCAATATTACGTTAAATAACGGGTCAAGTGCAAGTTGAACTTGCGCAATTAGTTTTCCGTGCGTTGATTGCTTTTAAAATAAAAAAAATTGTTGCGGAGGTATAAAATGATCAGTAAATTCACAAAACACCCCAACAAAGTTTGTTTCCAATCTTTACTAAAAACTGATGACCTTGAAATTTTTGTTTTTTTTTTACATACCAGATAAAGTATTAAAGGAAATGCATTGGTGATCATTTTCATTCAATCTACACCCGGTGGAGAATATTCCAGAATTTTTTCAAAATTTTATGATCAGTTCTTTTCGAGATAAGGGGAGGACAACGATTTTTCGCGATTTTTTAAAAATAATACAAAGAAAAATCTGCCCAAGTATTACATTATAAATATATTTTTTACTCGTGTTTTCACAAGCTTTCATTTAACACCACACTCGAATCTAGTAATTTTTTTTTTTCACTTCCGATTTCACCCCCCAAAATTAACCCCTTAAGTCAAAATTTAACTTTCAAAACTACACGGCTCTAATGAGGCCATCGGTTCCTATATTACTACCAAATTTCAACTTTCTACGACAAATAGTTTTGGAGAAAATCGGGTGTAACAGACGGACAGACACCGAAGTAATCTTATAAGTGTTCCGTACGGAACACTAAAAATGAAACATTAGTGAAATTAAGAGATAAGAGGAGACGCTCTTTCTAGACCTAGGGGCTAAGGGGCATATGCACCTCCGCCAATGGCGACCCTGGACATAGGAAATATTTTTAAGAACAAAATGATTAAGATCCCCGGCGCATAAAAAATAATTCTAATTTTTTAAATTTTTTCTTCTAAATTTTTTAGATTGTTTAATAACAATTTACGACTTTTTACCTTACTAGACTTAAATTGTCAACAGTCGCTTTTCTCGCTGTAGAAATTTAACCTTTTTGGTATATTTATGCTGAATATACAATGAGTGAACCCTATTATGCAATTTTGTAAATACTATTATGAGTATAGTATCCTAAAAAATCATAAATTTGACTTAACGTAACATATATTTGTAGAAGTTAAACCAACTTAATCGGTGTAAAAACATCCCATACATATCCACCTAAAAACTTTTTTTTTTTCTGAAATGAGTTCATAATAAACCCAGTATTAACTTAGAACTGGTATAAGGAAATGGCCCCAGTCACCATCGTTAAGACCAAAATAGAAATCACTAGAAAAGAAACAAAACCAATAAACCACTTAACTAAATATTATTAATGCACAATTAAGTTGATAGACTAAAAAAAAACAAGCACCATCTCTGCCCTAAATAATTTAAAAATTATATTAAATTTTCTTCATAATTTACAATAGTTTATATAATTATTAGTGTAAACTGCCTCAGTTCAAAAAAAAATGTTCATTTTCACTTTTTGCACTAATTTAACAGTTTCTGCAAAATCTGCATAATTTTCTTATACCAGTGGTGTTTAAGTCTTTCGACTTGATCGGTGCCGCATCTTCGCCATGGGACATACGGATGATCCCCGCTGGGCCCATCTACATATGGCATTCCACGCAGCGAGGACCTGTGAGAAAACGAAACAATCAGACGCATTCTACGGATTAAACTTGTTTGATCGGTCAGATATTCTGAACAGTATGGTGTAAATGCATGACTGTTGCCCGAAAATATTTCTTCTTTTTTCTTTTCTTCGTTTTGTTCGTTTGACCGTATAACAAGTCATTAAAGCTGAGCGTTTCAAATTGCTTCAAATCTAAGGTAAAAATATACAGAGAAATATTTAAGCTTACAACAGGTATGTGAAACTTTGTACATGTGAGTGAATATGTTTCATTGAGCGCAATTCTTTAATGAAGTCCTAATATTATTTACATTATTTCAATTTTCTTGAAAAGAATTATTTGAGTAGCCCATCAATTTGTGGTTAGCATGCATCTAAAAAATAGATTTTTAAAAAACTTCATAATTAAGGTGGCAAGCAAAAAAAAAAGCATTTAAAATAAATATTAGGTCTTCTAATTAGGACAACCTAAGCGTTATATAATTTTTAAATTACATTCAAAATTACTCAATTGTTATTTTGAATGAATACACTATTCTTCAAGCCAGTTATTTGAATAGCGCAACAATATTTAGTTAATTAGTGTGCATCTCAATTAAAGATTTTTTGAAAAAACTTTATAACTATAGTCGTTAGGTATGGCGAGGTGAAAAAGCATTTAAAATAAATTTTCATTCTTTTAAGTGTTATATCATTTCTGAATAACAATCAAAATTAAACAGTACTACTCAGTATATATCACCACTACACCAAACACTTTATTTTTGCACTCGACGCGCGTTTCGCTAACCATGTTAGCTTCATCAGGAGCGATGATTGGCTAAAGCTAAACTACAAATCTACCCTATTTATACTTAGCCTAACCCTTGAATTACTCAAGCGGAACTAATGACATAGGCAAGGCCATCAGTTCCGGTCAAGTAACCAGTAGAGAGGACTATAAGGAACAGGCCCTCTGTCTTTATTTAAACTACTTTTACATTTTATGATTTCCATACTTTCGTATGCGTTCAAGAATCTCCTATCAGATACATTTTTTATTAATCTTAGATTATCTAATGTTACAGTATGATCAGCTTCAAGGGCATATTCGGCAATGCTAGACTTTTCTGTTCTATTGTATTTTAAGTGTGCTAAGTGTTCTTTAAATCCTGTTTTAATTGACCTTTTAGTTTGCCCAACATATAACAATCAATTTTATGTTCAGAAAGAAGGAACAGCTATGGGTAATTGCTTATCACCTTTCATAGCCAATTATTCATGAGTAAGTTTGAAATTGAAGCCAGTTAAGAATTCGAATATT
The DNA here is from genome assembly GCA_019049505.1 of Pachyrhynchus sulphureomaculatus. Lineage (NCBI taxonomy): Eukaryota > Metazoa > Arthropoda > Insecta > Coleoptera > Curculionidae > Pachyrhynchus > Pachyrhynchus sulphureomaculatus. Next base: position 109,837,887 of record CM032446.1, on the reverse strand, counting down.
TCCCAAGGGTGTGGTATAGGTATGTGGATGATATTTTTGATGCAAAGAAAGCAAATATTGATGATTTTGTTTCTAAATTAAATAGCCGGTATAATTCCATTAAATTCACTTACGAAGTTGAGAACAAAGGACAATTGCCTTTTCTAGATATTTTAATTATTAAAAATAATAATAGATTAGAATTTGATATCTATAGGAAGGACACAGTAACAGATAGATATATTCCTAATGATTCATTTCATTGCAAACAACATAAATTAGCCTCATTACATTTTTTAGTTCATCGTTTGGTCACTTTCCCTCTGAATAAAGTAAACTTTAATAAAGAAAGTAATCGTATTAGAAATATAACTAGAGTTAATGGTTATGACGATGACTTGGTAAATAAGCTAATAAATAGACATAAGTTTAGGTTTAATATTCAGAATTCCACCTTTTTTACACGTGAAGAAAATAACACCAAGTAGGTCTCCATACCACATAATCCGAAATATAGCAAGGGACTCAATAAGGTATTTAATAAGGTAGGCCTCACCTTAGTCTATAAGTCATCAGACAATCTGAGGAATATCTTAGGAAATCCCAAAGATAAAATTCCTAATTGTGAGAAAAGTGGAATTTATGAAATTAGTTGTAATGATTGTGACAAAAAGTATGTTGGGCAAACTAAAAGGTGAATTAAAACAAGATTTAAAGAACACTTAGCACACTTAAAATACATTAGAACAGAAAAGTCTAGCATTGCCGAACATGCCCTTGAAGCTGATCATACTGTAACATTAGATAATCTAAGATTAATAAAAAATGTATCTGATAGGACATTGTTGAACGCATACGAAAGTATGAAAATCATAAAACGTAAAAGTAGTTTAAATAAAGACAGAGGGCCTATTCCTTATAGTCCTCTCTACTGGTTACTTGACCGGAACTGATGGCCTTGCCATTAGTTCCGCTTGAGTAATTCAAGGGTTAGGCTAAGTATAAATAGGGTAGATTTGTAGTTTAGCTTTAGTCAATCATCGCTCCTGATGAAGCTAACATGGTTAGCGAAACGCGCGTCGAGTGCAAAAATAAAGTCTTTGGTGTAGTGGTGATATATACTATTCCACATTCCCATCTTAGTTAAAATTAAACCGGTCAAATTTTTATATTTTCTTAGACGTTAGAAACGTCATTTGAAAATTTCATTTTTTTATCCTTTGGATAAGCTATGGCAGCTTAACAGTATAACTGTTAAGACGCTTTATTTACCACAAAATTATCCTCATACCTAAAGTTTAAATCCCAAAAACTTAATTTACAGTTTCTCAAATTGCACTATTAAAATGATTTAGATTGGAATTTTTTTTTCTAATTGCTAATCTGTCTATTTTATTGTTTATATTATCTTAGTAAATAATACGTTTTTTATTCATATTTATTATGAGTCATTTTTATTATACTTATTTTTAAGTATTTTTTTTTAATTTTATATATGTGATATATTTAAAAATGTTTAGAAGCTTTAATTATGACCTTTCTCGCTTTCTCATATTGAAAGGATACCGCGATATATTAGATTCGCAATTAAAAACAAATACTCTGTTGCGCTATAAAGGTATTAAATTAAATATGTTTTATTTAGAAATAAAAATTTATCATATTAACTAGCTTATTTGGAAGGAGAAAAATAATTTTAAACACAAATATTCGAGCGCTTAGAAAAACAATAATTTTTCTTTCTAGTCAAGTTCATTCTTTCATACTATCACTAAAATCCTAATATTTTGGACAAGCTGCTACCTCAGATTTAAATCAGGCCCTACCTGTTTGTACAAAAAAAGAACGTCAAATATTCAGCTTTAAACCATAAATATAGTATGTATGAATTATTTACAAATAAAACATTAAAGCTACCGCCTACAGGCTTGGTATAAAACGTAATTTAGTTTCTAAAATAATAGAAATAATTTCGTTAAAATCACAATAAATTTAATAAAAATTAATATTAGTAAATAAGCTAGAATATGTTAGATTGGGTTTTAAAAAGTTAGCGGTTTCTGTTGCCAGTAACATTGCTCTCTAGGGTTAACCCTATTGCAGCTTCCTAAACACCGTATCTTCGAAGTCATTAAACTCTTATTATCCTATACCACGTCTTTTTCTTTTTTTTTGTTTTTTTATGGGTCTAGCACACGTGCTGCAGGGAAGTCCCTAAAGCGCTCCAGGAGCGGCATGAGTGCGGGGGTGCGGTAGCAAAGAATATAATATATGTAAAATACATCGTCTCTCTGTCTGTCCGTTAGTGCGCTTATCACTCGAGAACCACTTACCGATTTATGTATTTTTTTTTTTAGATTTATACATATATTCTCTGGCCAGGTTATAAGATATACTTTATTACGTTAAGTAATATAAAAAATAAGCTGTGACGATAATAGTGAATCAAGTCGGAAAAAAGTTTTCCCGTAGCGCATTCTCTTTCAATACGCTGCCTAAACCATTAAATATGCAACAATATCATGTAACAAAGAATACAATATATATAAAAATGCAACGTCTCTCTGTCTGTCTGCGCTGCACTTGAGAACCACTTATCCGATTTACGTGTTTTTTTTTGTTTTTTTTAATTCATAGATATATATTCTCTTGCCAGGTTATATTATAATAAAAATAATAATCTATATAATACATAAAACGCAACGTCTCTCTGTCTGTCTGTCTGTCCGTTAGTGTGCTTATCATTCGAGAACCACTTATCCGATTTACGTGTTTTTTAACATAATATTTATCAAAAAAAAAAGTATAATGTATATATAAAACTCAACGTCTCTCTGTCTATCTGTCTGACTGTCCGTTAGTGCGCCTAGTGCTCAAGAACCATTTTTTTGATTTACATGTTTTTTTTAGAAAATACATATGTTCTCTGGCCAGGTTGTAGGATATATTTTATTGTGTTAGGTAACAAGGAATAAGCAGCTAAGATAATAGTGAATCAAGTCCACGCAAGCGCCGTATTGAGCGGCCATCTCGTTTTTTACAAAAGGGCCAAGTTGCATTTGAAAGCTTACGTTTCAACGAAAAAACTGACACCCTTGAATTTTTTTTTCGTCAATTCTATTTTTGGGTACTGGGGTGACCTCGTTGACGCGAAACCTCCTATATACGAGGCTGGTTTGAAAAGTCCGTGCAAAAATAAAAACTACTTATGTGTTTGGGGTAAACCTTTTTTATTTTTCGACATAGTCTCCTTTTAGGCTTATACACTTCGTCCAACGATGTTCTAGTTTGTTGATCCCTTCCGAATAATAGGATTTGTCCAAGTCAGCAAAATATCCATTAGTGTATGCAATCACCTCCTCGTTTGAATAAAATCTTTGTCCCGCCAGCCATTTCTTCAAATTGGGGCACAAATAGTAGTCCGAGGGAGCCAAGTCTGGAGAATAGGGGGGATGTGAAACGAGTTGGAATCCTATTTCCATTAATTTTGCGACCACAACTGCTGAGGTGTGTGCTGGTGCGTTGTCGTGATGGAAAAGGACTTTCTTGTGGGCCAATCGCGGGCGTTTTTCTTGCAGCTCGGTTTTCAAACGGTCCAATAACGATGAATAATATTCACCTGTAATAGTTTTACCCTTTTCCAGATAGTCGATGAGGATTATCCCTTGCGAAGCCCAAAAGACAGTCGCCATAACCTTTCCGGCCGAAGGAACGGTCTTCGCCTTTTTTGGTGCAGATTCCCCTTGGTAAACCATTGTTTAGATTGTTGTTTGGTCTCAGGAGTATAGTAATGTATCCATATTTCATCCACAGTGACGAAACGACGCTTAAAGTCCTCCGGATTCTTCTGGAACAGCTGCAAACCATCCTTGCAACACTTCACACGATTCCGTTTTTGGCCAAGCGTGAGCAATCGCGGCACCCATCTTGCGGATAGCTTTCTCATGTCCAAATGTTTATGCAAAATATTATGTACCCGTTCAGTCGAGATGCCCACAGCACTAGCAATCTCACGCACCTTAACTCTTCTGTCATCCATCACCATATCATGGATTTGATCAATGATTTCTGGAGTCGTAACCTCCACAGGCCGTCCAGAACGTTCAGCGTCACTTGTGCCCATATGGCCAGTCCGAAAATTTTGAAACCACTTATAAACTGTTCTAATCGAAGGTGCAGAGTCACCATAATGTTTATCAAGCTTCTCTTTAGTCTCCTGAGGCGTTTTGCCTTTCATAAAGTAATGTTTAATCACCACACGAAATTCTTTTTCGTCCATTTCTTGAAAATCACTCGACTTCCTTGATTCACACGAATGCCAAACACAAAGAAATAGACCAATATGGCTGAAACTTGGTGTGTGTTCATTCAAGAGATGCTACTAACTAAACATGACCTCGATACGCGCCGGTGGTGCCATCTCTCGGACTTTGCACGGACTTTTCAAACCAGCCTCGTATATATATATATATATATATATATATATATATATATATATATATATATATATATATATATATATATGTACATATATATATATATATATATATATATATATATATATATATATATATATATATATAAATTTCAAAATTAGTAGGGTTGGAGTCAGGTTTTGGACCAAATTAAAACTCTTTTGCTTATTACCAAGCTTTCAAATTATTTTTATTTCTTTGTCAAGACATCTAAAAATTGATCATACGAATTAATTGTAGATCTCAAAAAAAATTCAAAAATGAACTTACAAACTGGAGTACAAATTCCTTATTTAAATTACACATCACTGTATAAATATTAAGTTACGAAACATATCATTATTTCTTTTGTAATAGAAAATGAAAAACTATCTGTACCACATGTTAGTTGGTGTTTGACAGGTGAAGTAAGAATTTTGCGGGAAAATTATAGTCATCTACGCATGTATCGTGGAAAGTCGATAGACAATCGAAAAAGAGGAATAATATGCATTATATGTTGCCTAAAGTGGCATCAGGTATATACAGCGTGTTCGAGTAATGAAGAAGAATTTTTATTTAAAATTTTTAGGAACATTATTTATTTGTTAAAAAATTATGATAAAGTGTGTCTCAAACGTGACCAAAGAGAAAGAAAAAAAAAATTACCGGAAAAAATAATATATAAAATTGTAAAAAAATTGTAAAATAGGGTGTGAAGGCACATGTTGTAAAAAATAATAAATATAGTGTAGACAAGTGGATCCAATGTCCAAAACAAAACAGAGAATTTAATTGTTAATGTGAATTCTAATTGGTAGACAGGGAGGATTCTTGTACTAGATTATTTTTTGTTGTAGTATCTTTATTGAGTTTCATGGATGGATGGATGTTTTAATAAGGCGCGTCGATAGCAAAGATTATTTAGCGCCATACCAAGATTCTGAATTAAAATTTCGAATATAGTTGAGATTCCTTAAGAAAAGAGCATAAGTTTTTGAGGCCTCTATGGTCCGGTTTTAATATCTCCTTAATGGGTTTGATAAGATCATAATTGGCTTTTTTGTTTAAATCTTCATTCGATTGCAATATATGCTTAAAGGATAGTAGGTCGTTGCAGTTCGAACAGACTGGAGGTGGGTCATTTTTCAAAAGGTGAGAGTGAGTAATGTAAGAATGGCCTATGCACAGTCTTCTCCATAATACGTTTTCTTTGCGGGAAAGAGATGATAAATGGAGAGGGGGAAATACTAATGGTTTGATCTCCCACAGCTTGTTTGCGCCCTCCTGTAGGTCCCAATCCAATTGGAATAGTTTATCAAAAGTATGTTTGAAAAACTTTTTTAAATCTTTCGGCGCGAAGATATCGTTTAATAATGTGCCTGCAGAGATGGCAGATTTGGCTGCAATGTCTGCTGTTTCGTTCCCTCTGATAGCCATGTGGCTTGAAACCCACAAAAAGGAGAATCTAATGTCTCTATTATACCCTATTTGTAATAGGTCTGAAATGTTAAGTAAGATAGGGTTTGAGAAGTTTGATGAATTCAGAGATTGTAGGGAACTTAGGGAGTTTGTAATTAATAGAAATTTTTTACTGAACTTAGAAGTTATAGCCTATCGTAATGCGTCTCTTATAGCCATAAGTTTCGCAGAAAAAATAGACGAGATAGGATTTAATTTGATTTTTATAGTTTTATTACCAGCTATGACTGCTGCTCCTGTTCCTATGTCTGTTTTTGCGCCGTCTGTGTAGATAAGAAAATATTCTGGGTATTTTGAATTTATTAACTGATGGAAAGTTGTTTTTATCAGGGACACTGGAGATATCTTCCTTTCAAATTTTAGAAAGGTAAAATCGATAGGGGGATTTATGGATGTCCAAGGAGGAAATATTGGGTATTTTGAAGATACATAAGCTTTGAAAGATAAACTGTGAATGGATAAGAAAGAAGATATTCTGGCTGAAATAGAGTTAGGGTAGGGGTTGGGTAAGTGGTTTAAGCGAGTCAAGTGTAAATTTCTTATCAAGTTAGGTTTGAAGATAGCTGACGCGAAGTATAACATCAAGGAACGTTGTCTTCTTAGAGACAGAGGGAGGGTGGAGGCTACACATTGTAAGCTAGGAATAGGAGAGGTGCGAAAGGCACCCGTAGCTAGACGAAGGGCTTGGTTTTGGACGGTGTCCAGTGTCTTCTTATAAGAAATCCTGGCTGAATCGTAAATAAAGTCTCCATAATTTAGTTTTGGCAGAATTAAGGCATTATAGATTCTAATTAAAGAAGGGAAATCGCCTCCCCATTGGGTGCTAGCTAGGAGTCTCATCACATTAAGATCATTCGACGTTTTTATTCTCAGATTCCTTAGGTGGTCCTTCCAGTTTAATGAAGAGTCAAACGTCATTCCCAAAATCTTTAAGTTGTTTTTTAAGTATAGTAGGACGTTTGATAATTTGAGAATATGGGTTTTAGGACAATTTCTTTTTTTGCAAAAATGGACTACGGAAGATTTATTTGGAGAAAAGGAGTAACCAGAGATTAAAGCCCACCTTTGAATATTATCCAGGGAGGATTGTATGTTTGATGTTAAAATGCTAGACTCTGAGGAGGAGAGATACAGTAGGATGTCATCGGAAAAAAATTTTATTCTTGTGTGAGATGGAATGAGGTCTTCTATAGATTGAATGGCTATTTGAAATAATGTGGGGCTAAGGATGGACCCCTGAGGTATTCCATTTTCTTGGTAATAAATATCAGAAAGCTATCCATTTGCTTTTACCCTAAAAGAGCGTGGTTGGATGAATTTCATGATGAACTTGGGGAGAAGGCCCCTGAAATTCATTTTTAATAATTGATCAAAGATTATCTTATTGTTTGTCATATCGAATGCGTTTTGTAGATCAAGAGAAACTGCTAAAAGGTGTTTTTTGGCTTGGAATGATGATCTAATATCTGTTTCGAAGGAGGCCAAGTGATCTAGTGCTGAAAAATTTTTCCGAAAAGCATATTGATTTGGAGACAGTAACTTTTTGTTTCAAGAACCCAACAAAGGCGATTTTTTACCATTCTTTCTAGTATTTTAGTCAGGTGATTGGTTAGAGAGATCGGTCTGTAGCTATTGGGGTTGTCTCTGGGTTTACCTGCTTTATGTATAGGTATTATTGTAGAAAGTAACCATGACTGTGGGAATTCGTTGTTTGACCAAAGATGGCTAAAATAGTCAAGGATGATTTTCTGGAAAGAGAGAGGAAGGTTGATAATCATTTGGAGGTGGACTCCATCTGGTCCAGGGGAAGCACATTTATCACAGGTTATGGAGGATTGAAGTTCCTTCATAGAGAAGGGTAAGTTGTAAGAAATAGAAGCGTCTAAGTTGAATGAGTCGTAATGAAGAGAAGAAGGAATTGAGTCACGAGGGAGGGATGCCTTGTCGCTGAAGTGTTTAGCAAAAATGTTGCATACGGAAGTCGGATCATTTATCCACTGGTTATTGAAAAGCAATCTAGGGATAATTCTGGGTTGCTTGGTTCATTCTTTTAATATTTCTCCATAATTCCCCAGATGAGGAGTTAAATGAAGAGGTGAAGGAGTGCCAGGAAGAAACTTTAGCCTCTTTTATGGTTCTCTTTGCTAACGATCTAGATCTTTTGAAAGCTATGAAATTGTAGGAGGAAGGATGTCTTTTAAAACGATTTAAAACACTCTTCCTGTTTCTTATTACGGTGGCACACTGTTCTGTCCACCATGGTACAGGGGGTTTGGCAGGATTAATAAAGTGGTGTGGAATGGATTTGGATGCTGCCTGACGAATGCACTGAGGTACCTTAAGAATAAAGGAGTTTGTTTGGGTTATGTGAGTGGATGGAGTTTTTAAATTTGCAGCGTAAGAGGACCAGTCGGCTCGGTTAAAATTCCATTTTTTGGGTGGGTTGTTGAGGGAAATAGATAATATTAGCTGATCTAATGATTATGGAAAAATGATCACTTCCATGAGTGTCATCCAGAATGTCCCATTTGAACTTATGAGATGAGGAAGAGCTACATATAGTCAAGTCGATGCAGGAAAAAGAGCCGGAGGATGAGCATAAAATGCGTGAGCAGGATGATTTAGAAGGGAAAGGTTGCTAGTTGATAAAAGTGTCTCAACAATTTTTCCTCTAGGAGAAGTAAGCATTGAACCCCAGATGGGGTTGTGGGCGTTGAAATCTCCCACAATCAAAAATGGGTGGGGCAGGGGCGAAATTAGGTTTTCCAAGGAATCACTGGTGATGATTTGGTGAGGAGGTAGATAAAGATTGCAGATCGTGATAGATGACTCTAAGAGGGTCCGGATGGCACAAGCTTCCAGGTCGGTATTAATCTCTAATGTATCATAGTCCAGAGAGTTGTGGATGAAAATCGCAACTCCTCCAGACGCTCTGTCAGCATCCGATCTGTTTTTTTTTAACTAAGTTGAAATTTTTAAGGTTAGTGTTAGAAGCATGATTGAAATTTGTTTCTTGTATTGCAATGATGGAAGGTTTATGACGAGATATTAGTAACTGAAGATCCTCTTTCCTAAGTGAAAAACCATTAACATTCCATTGGATGATGGGATTGAATGGGATGGCTCTGAGGGATTAAGACTTTTTCTTTGAAGATTTTGAGGCATTTTTATTAGGATCTTGAGATGGGTGAGTATTCATATCTATATCTGAGGATATAGATTCTTTGGAAGATTTTGATGATTTGCCTGATAATTTAGTTGTTTTGTTTGGGTTTTGTTTGGGGACAGAATTTTGTTTGTTTGAAGGGGGAGGATCCGATTTGTTCAAGGTGTTTGTATTTTCGGACTTCCTAGTAATGTTGGAGAGGTCCATCTTTCGTGGTTTAGATGAAGGAGGGGAAGGGGGATTTTGAGGGTTGGGATAGAAGGTAAATTGAGAGGAATGGGAGATGGGTTTAGGAGGGGAGAGAGAAGAAGAAAAGGGTTGAGAAGAGGAGGTGGAGGGTTAGCAAAAGCTTCGGAAGAGGAAAGATTGCATTGTATAGCAATGGAAACTGACTTTTTAGCGGTGATGTTACTGTATGAATGGAAGAAGTTCGGGTTTAGAGACGAAAATTTTCTTTTGGCATCCAGGTATGAGATTTTGTCATGTACTCTGATCTTCTGAATTTCAAATTCATTTTTAAATGATGAGCAACCCTTGTAGCGGGGGGAATGAGTACTGTTGCAATTTATACAAGACGCTGGAGATGAGCTAGGTTCCTCCCCGTGGTTTTGGTGACCACGACAAGTACAAATTGGGGAGAAGGAACAAATCTCTGGCAACTAAAACATCTCATTGGATTTGGAATATATTGGCTGACTCTGATATTATACCATCCGGCTTTTATTGAGGCAGGAAGAGTGTGGGTCTTAAACGAAAAGATGAAAGTAGAAGATTTGCGATTTGGAGATGTTTTATTTGGAGGTAATCTGTAGATTTTTGTTACCCCCTGTTCGGTTAAGTTCTCAAGGATTTCTTTATCAGAACAGTTAGCGAGGTCAGAGCAAGTGATGACTCCTTTAATGACATTGAGGTTGGGATGACTAGTAGTAACTACTTCGTAAGTATGGAGTTTTGTCAGTTTTTCCGCCAAAAGAGACTGTCCTTCGTTTTTTACTTCTATCAATAACGAACCGTCAGCTAGTTTTTTAGTATCTGATAGTGAGCCAAAATGTTGTTCTAAGCTTTTAAAAATAATAAATGGGGAAATTTCTTTAAAAGCACCGTTTAATAATTTTATCTGGAAAAAGCGATCATAAGTAGGTTGAATAATTGGAGGCGACTCAGCTCTGGGTCTTTTGGACCCGTTTGAATTTAGATTTGGAAAATTATTGGAAAACATGAGTTCCCACGAGATGCCTAGGAAATAAACAGTCCACCGCAGCACAGCCTGGATACTACGGCAAGGCTAGGGTACAACCTGATTGCGCCTGGTGTCAGGAGGGAGCCGTTTGCGACCACTTATGCTGGACCATTCATCCCATCAGCACGGCGTCTACACCTTAAGATTGCATTTGACATTGGACAAGGACGTAAGAACAACGGAGAAACGGACTAGGGTACCTCGGGTGCGTCAGACCCGTAGTCTTGGGATAGACCCAGACCCTCCTGAAGGGTTTATTGAGTTTCAGTATATACAAATATACTGAACTAAGAACCTCTATGTCTGATCTTTTGTTCATTGTATGTGTATTATCATTGATTGCCACCATTTCTAAAAACTTTCTTTTATAATATTGTGATTCTTTATATAAAATGGTAGCGTTATTGTAATCTATTTGATGATCAAATTCTTTGACATGTTGAGCCAATGCACACGAGCCTTTCTGCAATCTGGCATCACTTTTATGTGAAGTAATGCGGTTTTTCAAAAGAAGCGAAGTTTGTCCTATATAGCTCAGATAACATTCTCTACAAGGTATGTTATAAACAATGTTATAATTATGTTGTAATGCAATTGGATATTTTAATGGTGTGTAAAGGAATTTGAGATTGTTGTCGCATCTTAAAGCAAATTTAATGTTGCAATCTTTGAAGACAGAGATAAGCCTGGATTTGAGTTCATTTATATATGTAAGTACTTTATATTTACTTTGTGAATTATTTATTCGTTGTTGGAGTGAATCCCATTCGATTTGAGGTGGTAAATTGTTACAAAATCTGTTAATAATTTTTAGGGGATATGAATTGTCCAATAAAAGTGTTTTGAGTTTATTAATGATTTCTGGTAAGAGAGAATGATGTGTTACTTTAGTCATCCTGTCTATTAATGTAGTTAGCAAGCCAAGTTTCATTTTCATGGGGTGGTTGGACTGGAAATTTAAATATCTGCCACTGCTTATTTCTTTTGTGTACCACTTAGTGATGATTTTGTTTTCAGGAGTTCTTACCAAGGTCATGTCTAAAAAGGAGATCTTGTTGTTTTGCTCCTTCTCTATTGTAAATTGTAACTGAGGACAAGCCTGATTGAAAACCTTTAAAACCTCGTCGGTGTTATTGGTTGGTACAGCTAAGATCAGATCGTCAACATATCGTTTAAGAAAGGGAATTTTGAAAGATAGCAACACACTGACGAACTAGTGTGTCTAAAACATAACTAGAAGCAATAGGGGATATATTCGATCCCATCGGCAATCCTTATATTTGTTTGTAAAATTGATTATTGAAATTAAAATAAGTTGAATCAAAAACAAAATTAAGAATACTAAGAAAAGAGTTCAAATCTAAAGAGGTGTGTTCGGAAATATCACTCCATTTTTCGGGTATACTTTGTCTAGCTAAGTCTAGTGGGAGGTTGGTAAATAATGATACTACATCCAGACTGATCAATATATGGTTTGGAGGGAGTTGAAAATCATTTATAAAATTGCTAAAATTAAAAGAATCACTAACATAAAATTCGTTGTTGATGTTGTAAGCATTGGTAAGAATATCTGTCAGATATTTGCTTAATTTGCTGTTTGGTGCGTTGATTGAGGATATGATAGGACGTACGGCCAATTGTGGCTTATGTACTTTCGGTAAAGCGTAAAACCTCGGTGCAATTGTATTGTAGGATGTCAAAGCTTTCGATGTAGCATTATCTAGTTTTTGTTTCTTATTCAGAGATTTAACCAATTCATTGGCTCTACGTTCTATGATTGTTGTGGGGTCATTTAGTAGCAATTTATAGTAGTTTGTATCTGATAGTAAGTTTAGACTCAAGGTATTATAGTCTGTTTTATTTAAGGCTACAGTTAGGTTGCCTTTATCGCAAAAACATATTATCAGATCTTGATTTTCTTTAAGACAGTTTTTTGTGTATTTATTATTTTAGTAAGGTTGCTTTTAGATTCCCCATTTTTATGTAAGTAATTAGTGATAATATTAGTGAACTGGCCTCTATAAATATTGCTAATAGATTGGGAATTCTAAGCTGTGATGTATTAGGAGAAATGTTAAATTTTGGGCCTAAAGCCAATAACTTGGTTACATCTGTGGGTATAGATACGAGTATATTGGATAAATTTTTGAACCATTTATCTTTAGTAGAGATGTTTGCATATCTTTCATCACTCAAAAGCTTTAGTTTTTTTATATTAGATGATTTTATCTTTTTGAAAAGTCTATCATGTCTGTGATTGAGAGAATTTTGATAATCATTAAAAATTTCATTAGGTAATATGGAACTAGCTTTATTAATGGTATCATTAAGATGTTTTTTTATCTTGTCCATGGAGGAAATAGTGATACCAATTTCCAAGTTTAAAATTTTTTTCCTCACCTTGATTTCGAAGTGTATGATGTCGTTTCCAAGGGGGTCTTCATGATGTATGATGAGTGCGTTGATATTTTTTAAACCTTGTATGATATGCTTCGGAAATACTTGATGTCGACATTTTAAGAGAAAAATTCTTCGTTTGGTTAGTGATGTTAATTTGTTGTTGAGGGAGGCCCAGTGTTTTAGAATTCTGAGTGTTTGTAAGCCGAAGTTTCGTTGGATGTCTTGGTAGAACCCATGCCTGATAACAGAGTAAGAGCAGTAGCGACTCGCTAGTGAGGAAACAAATTTCAAAACTAGTAGGGTTGGAGTAAGGTTTTGGACCAAATTAAAACTCTTTTGCTTATCACCAAACTTTCGAAATATTTTTATTTCTTTGTCAAGGCATCTAAAAATTCATACGAATTAATTGCAGATCTCAAAATCGAAAAAGTAAATTGAAAAAAGAGGAATGATATGCATTATGTGTTGCCTAAATACCTGATGCCACTTTAGGCAACACATAATGCCTATTTTACAATTTTTTATATATTATTTTTTCTGGTTATTTTTTCTTCCTTTCTTTTTGGTCACGTTTGCGACACACTTTATCATAATTTTCTAACAAATAAATAATGTTCCTAAAAATTTTAAATAAAAACTCTTCTTCATTACTCCAACACGCTGTATATACCTGATGCCACTTTAGGCAACACATAATGCATATTATTCCTCTTTTTCGATTTACTTTTTCGATTGTCTATCGACTTTCCACGACACATGCGTAGATGACTATAATTTTCCCGCAAAATTCTTACTTCATCTGTCAAACACCAACTAACATGTGGTACAGATAGTTTTTCATTTTCTATTATAAAAGAAATAATGATATATTTCGTTACTTAATATTTTTACAGTGATGTGTAATTTAAATAAGGAATTTCTACTCCAGTTTGTGAGTTCACTTTTGAATTTTTTATGAGATGTACAATTAATTCGTATGATCAATTTTTAGATGCCTTGACAAAGAAATAAAAATATTTCGAAAGCTTGGTAATAAGCAAAAGAGTTTTAATTTGGTCCAAAACCTGACTCCAACTCTACTAGTTTTGAAATTTATATATATATATATATATATATATATATATATATATATATATATATATATATATATATATATACATACACACACACACACACACACATATATATATATATATATATATATATATATATATATATATATATATATATATATATATATATATATATATATATATATACGTATGTATATATAACTCGTTGGCTGGAAAGGTCTAGCTACTTAAAACACATTTTCACACTCATAGTATCCTTCAAGAGCGATACAATCAGTCCAACGCTTCTCTAATATTTCTATACCTTTCTTGTAGAAGGATTTGTCTTTGCCTTCAAAATAGGCCTCAGTTTCGGCGATAACTTCTTCATTGGAGTCAAATCTCTTTCCCGCGAGCATTTTTTTTTGAGCTTTGCGAATAAATAATAGTTGCTAGGGGGCAAATCTGGAGAATACGGTGGATGAGGAAGCAAGTCGAACTTCAATTTATGCAATTTTGCAATCGTAACCACTGATTTATGACACAGCGAACTATCTTGATGAAAGAACAGTTTTTCTTGTTCATGTGGGGCCGTTTCTTTGCAATTTTTGCCTTCAAACGCACCATCAACTTTATATAATATTCGCTATTGATTTTTGTTCTCTTCTCAGCATAGTCGATGACCATTATTCCATGCGCACCCCAAAATACAGAGGCCAAAACCTTCTCAGCCGACTGTTGTGTCTTCGGTCGCTTCGGGCGGCTTTCATCGGCTGCTGTCTATTCAGCTGACTGCCGATTTTATTCCGGTGTGTAGTGATGGATCCATGTTTTATCCATTGTCACATATCGCATGAAAAATCCTTTTTATTGCTCTTAAACAGCGCTCAGAATCATCAACACGTGTTGTTTTTGGTCCACTGTGAGCAAAGGCGCTATCCAGTTCGAACAGAGCTTTCTTATGCCCAAAATGTTCATGCACATTTTCTTTTGTTATCTTTAGGGTGTCAGCTATCTCAGGCAATTTCACTTTATGGTCATATAAAACAATTTTGTGGATTTTTTTATGTTTTCCGGTGTAACCACCTCATTTGGGCGTCCAGAGCGTTCAGCATCAATTATGTCTGTAAGACCGCGTTTAAATTCAGCATACTAGTAAATGATAAGTGATATTCCAGGGGCAAAGTTCCCACTTATCAAACCATTGCTGCCTGAACGGTATTTTTTCCCATCAAAAACCAGTGTTTATTCAACACACATCTTTTCATTGTTTTGAAAATATCAAAAGTAGTGTCACTAAAACCACCGTAACTTTTCAGCCTACGTGTTATATATATATATATATATATATATATATATATATATATATATATATATATATATATATATATATATATATATACAACGAAACCGCCGCCTATACAAATAAAATTGCTTACCAACTACATGGTCCGTCTCAGTCTCAATAGTAAACTGTAATCTGTCATTTGCCGTGTTAATGTCCAAATAACTTACTTATTATTACGGTCGAGAATCTGCCTTGGTTACATATATATATATATATATATATATATATATATATATATATATATATATATATATATATATATATATATATATATATATATATATATATATATATATATATACTTTAAGCAGACTTCATTTATTTTATTACTAATGCAGATCAGTTCTTGCAGGGAATTTTGCTAAAGATTCTTCTGCAATTTGTTGCCTTTTACGAATATTCTTATAGCTGTATCGTGCGTTATGGTAAAGGTTCTTTGGCGTTTCTCTCTAATTTCGTCCTCAAATACGAGTATACTATATATAACAATAATTCTAACACATTAATGCTTTTTTTGTCTTCAAAAAACAACTTTAAATAGTTTAGCTGAGTGTTTTAGATAATAATCTTGTTGGAGCACAAACGGTTTCCTACAATTGGCATTCCTAATATCGTAGCATTTTACTTTTCTTATTATCCCATCGACTTTAACCATGTCACCAATAGTTGCACATAAGAAACAGCTCCACACACTTATATTAATACTTTCGTTTTGCAATGTGAGGTTTATTCATTACCAGCCGTGCTTCGGCTTCGCTCGTGTGGACTTGATTCACTATTATCATTACTGCTTATTCCTTATGTTACCTAATGTAATAAAATATATACTTTAACCTGGCCAGAGACCAAATCATATGTATGGATTAAAAAAAAGTGTATATATAAATCAGATAAGTGGTTCCCAAGTGACAAGCGCACTAACGAACAGACAAATAGACAGAAAGATGTTGCGTTTTTATATATTATACAGATTATAATTATTATTATATAACCTGGCCAGAGAACATATGTATGAATTAAAAAAAACACGTAAATCGGATAAGTGATTCTCGACTGATAAGCGCAGTAACGGACAAACAGACAGACAGAGATATATACATACGTATACATATATATATATATATATATATATATATATATATATATATATATATATATATATATACATATATATATCTATATATATATATATATATATATATATATATATATATATATATATATATATATATATATATATATATACATATATATATATATATCTATAATATATATATATATATATATATATATATATATATATATATATATATATATATATATACATATATATATATGTATATATATATATATATATATATATATATATATATATATATATATATATATATATATATATATATATGTATATATGTTTTTTTGATGGGAAAAAATACCGATTAAGCAATGGTTTAATAAGTGTTACGGGAACTCTGCCCCTGGAAAATCACTCATCATTTGCTAGTATGCTGAATTTAAACGCGGTCGAACAGACACAAAACATAAAAAAATCCACAAAATTGTTTTGGATGACCATAAAGTGAAATTGCGTGAGATAACTGACACCCTAAAGATATCAAAAGAAAGTGTTGGTCATATGCATGAACATTTTGGGCATAAGAAAGCTCTGTTCGAAATGGATATCACGTTTGCTCAGAGTAGATCAAAAAGAATAACGTGTTGATGATTCTGAGCGTTGTTTGGACCTGTTTTAGAGCAATAAAAAGAATTTTTTCATGCGATATGTGACAATAGATAAAACATGGACCCATCACTACACACGGGAATAAAATCGGCAGTCAGCTGAGTGGACAGCAGCCGATGAAAGCCGCCCGAAGCGACTAAAGACACAACAGTCGGCTGGGAAGGTTTTGGCCTCTGTATTTTGGGATGCGCATGAAATAATTCTCATTGGCTATGCTGAGAAGAGAAAAAAAATCAATAGCCAATATTATATAAAGTTGTTGGCGCGTTTGAAGGCAAATCGCAAAGAAACGGCCCCAAATGAAGAATAAAAAGTGCTCTTTCATCAACACAATTCGCCGTGTCACAACTCAATGGTTACGATCGCAAAATTCCATGAATTGAAGTTCGCATTGCTTGCTCATCCACCGTATTCTCCAGATTTGCCCCCTAGCAACTATTATCTATTCGCAAACCTCAAAAAAATGCTCGCGGGAAAGAGATTTGGCTCCAATGAAGAAGTTATCGCCGAAACTGAGGCCTAATTTAAAGGCAAAGACAAATCCTTCTACAAGAAAGATATATATATATATATATATATATATATATATATATATATATATATATATATATATATATATATATGTTAGAAAAGCGTTGGACTGATTGTATCGCTCTTGAAGGAGACTATGTATGTAAAAATGTGTTTTAAGTAGCTAGACCTTTTCAGCCTACGTGTTATATATACATATGTACTTAAACATACATTGGTGTTTCCTGGTTTATTTTTGCTAGCGAATGGTATATTTTTTACTATTGTGATTAGAGAGGTATTACTTAATGGTGAAAAATATATTATTTCGCTTTTAATATTGGGGGGTTATTGGATTTAGTTCAGTGTTCTCAAATGCAACTTTTTTAGTATTTTGTATTTGTTATTGAGACGTAGGAAATTTGTTGCAACATCGTATATATTATCGAATGGTTTAATCAGGTGACACGTTTAATTACAGCGATTAATAATTGAGGTTTTATTTTAATTTTAACCCTTTTTATTAGAAACATTTAAAATAATACGTATAAATAATATTTTGACTCTATGGTCTTATAAAAAAAAAAAGAAAATTTTGCAACCAGCGTAAAAAGCGTTTCCACAGGTGTTAGTAGATTGGATTTTTAAAAAAAAATTAAAGAGGTCCGAATTAAGAGAAATAAATTAGTCGAAATTTCTTTACCTAACCAAATAAGCACTCATTTAAATATAATAAACGATTTTTATATGTCCCTTCTCAATAATTATTACTAAAATAAATAGTTAAACGCTTTTTTCATCTCTTGTAGAATAACTAGTAGCGATGAAGTTTTAAATTCATCGATTGATCCTAATCATCAAAATCCAATAATTTATTTAAAAGAGGAAACAATCTTGGAATTTCACATGTTTCGCTTTCAAAAAACTGAGAAAATTGTGAAACACGATATATTTTTTTCAGCAAATGTACAACATTCTAACCTAGTTTTACCTTTGCAGAAAATGGAGGAGAAATAAATATATTTCCAGTAAGGAAAAAAGACATGAAGAAGTAATTTGATTTAAAATTAATTTATAACCTACCTTAGATACCAAAAAATCAATACCTATTCTTACAAAAACATTCCACGAAAGTCCTTCTTTATTCTTCCTAAGTGACTTTTATTAAAAAACTTTCCTTTGCAATCATAATACCCTACGCTCGCGGGATTACTGGATAAAAGTAACGTGGGTAAAAATATTATTTTAATGGATTTATTTAAATTTATCCCCTATAATAGAAGGAGAAAAATAAAACGACTTTTTTTCAATTTTGTACAGGATCGGAGTAGGACATTTATTAATTTCATTAAATACCAGGTGTTTCTCGAATGTAGATTTTTTATTATTCCTTTTTTTATGGGTCTAACACACGTGCTGCAGGAGCGGCACGTGTGTGGAAAAAGCGATTCACGTTGGTCTTGAATCGCTGTAAATCGTACTCGGTGGGAAACACAGTCCTGAGCAAATTATTCCAGAGGGATGAGGTTGGCCATATAAAAGATTTTTTGACCTCCCTATTTCAATGCAGATTGACCTTTAGTATATCAAAGAGACATCGGCGGGGTGTCAAATTATGCATTAACATTGTCTTGTTACTAAAATTCTACCGGTATATAAATTACTTGCCTTAATACTTTGGTCTACCTTTAGGTGACAGAGTTTCGAATTTAAGTTTCTGCGTAACTTTCGCAAAATCTGGCAACATCAATTCGAAAAAGTGATTAATAAATGCAGATGCTGATAAAATTTAAATTCCTGTAACTCAATTTTGCCTGATGTGAGAAGATGATTTCTGCTTCTTTTAATATATATATATATATATATATATATATATATATATATATATATATATATATATATATATATATATACTCGTATATATATATATATATATATATATATATATATATATATATATATATATATATATGTATATATGTATATATATATATATATATATATATATATATATATATATATATATATATATATATATATTATATATAGACACACTGGTTGCACCATATGTACGGAATAATGATTCTACAGCATTTATTAATCAGTGTATCAAAAAAATATTTAAATAAAAGTTACAGAGTGTTATACGGCGCACATGCTGACATTGACAATAAAATGTTTTGAACTACTAGTTCGAAAAAATTACGCCATTTTAATTTTTTTTAAACGGAAAGCCCAATATGTTATTTTATTTTTGAGTCTTACTAAAAATTCTAGATATTATTTGTCTAAAATACTATATGTCTAAATTGAACTGTTTTGGAATTATTGTCATTTGAAATTTAAAATAAAAAAAAAACCGGTCAAGTGCAAGTTAAACTTGCGCAATTAGTGTTCCGTACGTTGCGTTGATTGCTTTTAAAATAAAAAAAAATTTGTTACAGAGGTATAAAATGATCAGTGACTCGTGATAATTTTCGTTCAATCTACACCCCTTGGAGAATATTCCAGAATTTTTTTCGAAATTTTTTGATAGGTACTTTTCGAGATAAGGCCCGGGACAGCGATTTTTCGCGAATTTTTAAAAATAATACAAAGAAAAGTGCGCGCAAGTATAATATTATATATATATTTTTTACTCGTGTTTTCACAAGCTTTCATTTGACACCACACTCGATGACCTAGTAAAAAAATTTTTTTTTCACTTCCGACTTCACCCCCCAAAACTAACCCCTTAAGTCAAAATTTAATTCTCAAAACTACATGGCTCTGCTGAGGCCATCAATTCCTATATTATTACCAAATTTCACCTTTCTATGTCAAATAGTTTCGGAGAAAATCGGGTGTGACAGACAGACAGACAGACACCGAAGTGATCTTATAAGTGTTCCGTACGGAACACTAAAAAAAAAAGACAAAAAAAAACTATTAATAAATACTCTAGGTTTATTTTTAACTGTTTACTGTTAACAGCGAGGCAATGACCCAATCTGTCATAAAACAGCCTGAACAGAGTTTTGCAGAGAATCCGGGGTGATCTGTGCTACTTCATATTGAATTCTTTGTTGTAAATTTTCTACAGTTTCAAGTCGACTTTGGTAAACTTTGGTTTTCAAATGATCCCATAAAAAAATATCGAGTGGCGTAGGGTAACCTAATTTATAATAATGTTTTTTCTGACGAGGCCACATTTTGTCCTAACGAAAGCCCCACTGGATAATCGACAGTCATTCTCAAAGACCACAAAAGATAAACGTGTGGGCAGGGATTTGTGGACCTCATATCATTGGTCCCTTTTTTATCGATGGAAATCTTGCAGAACAGCGTTATTTACAGTTACTCCAAGAGCAAGTTATTCCAACTTGTGCAGGTCTTTTTCCCGATGAAAATAATTTGTATACCCCTAACAAGAATCTGTAGTATCAACAGGACGGAGCACCTCCTCACTATGAAATCAATGTTCGTAGATAATTGGATGCGATTTTTCCTAATCGATGGATAGACAGAAGAGATGCTGTAGAATGGCCTGCAAGGAGTCCCGACCTTACGCCACCCGATTTTTTTATGGGGTCATTTGAAAACCAAAGTTTACCGAAGTCGACCTGAAACTGTAGTAGAAGGTTTACAACAAAGAATTCAATATGAAGTAGCCCAGATCACCCCGGATTCTCTGCCAAACTCTGTTCAGTTTTGTTTATAGCAGATTGGGTCTTTGCATCGCTGTTAACGGTAATTATTTTGAGTACACAAATAATATCTAGAATTTTTAGTAGGACTCAAAAATAAAATAATATACAGGGCTTTTCATTTAAAAAATCAAAATGGCGTAATTTCTTTGAACTGACAGTTAAAAACATTTTATTGTTAACTTCGGCATGTCCGCCGTATAACCCCCTATAACTTTTATTTAAACATTTTTGTGATACTCTGATTAATAAATGCTGTGGAATCATTATTCCATACACATGAGGCACTCTGTATATATATATATATATATTATATATATATATATATATATATATATATATATATATATATCATTTTACCGCTTGCCTGCCATAAGGATATACGAGTAAGCGATGATTCGGGGGGACTTGTTTTAAAGGGACTGGAGGGTGGATCTGTATGTGCGTGACATTTGACACCATGCCGGACTGGGGGTAGATGAGGCTGGCTCTGATCATTTTATAAATTGTCAACTTGTTGTGGGCGTTGACAATTTACTGGACTTATTAAGAAGAGGATATAGCTTGCGTGCAGCTGATTGGCTTTGCTGGTGGAGTTGGTGATCTCCTCATTTCATACTAGCCGCTTATCGTAATAGACGCCTAGGTACTTGATGCTTGTTTGTCCATGGCAGTCTGGTGCCTTGAAGGGTGAGGCTTGTCGGCATAATGTTGGAAGATTTGCTAAACATAGTGGCTTGGGTTTTGGCTGTGTTGATCTGTATTATCCAGTGTTCGAACCAGGACTAAGATGTTGAAGTGACGTCGAAAACGGCTGATGATGAACCTGGTAGACTTGGTGGTGGCGGTGTCATCAGCATACATGAGCAAGAAGGTCTGATCCGACTTGGGTATAATCAGTGGTGAAGTTGTTGAGTAAGTGGGAGGAAAGGACGGAGCCTTGGGGGACTCTGGCTCGCATGGGTTTGCCATCGGAGGTGGTCTGCTCGACTCAAACTTGGAGTTCACAGTCCCAGAGGAAGAAGAGGACCAGTCGCGTGATGTTTTTGGATAATCGTGACGGATGAACTTGAGGATAAAAATCTTCGTGCCCAACTCGATCGAAGGCCTTGAAGATGTCAAGAAAGAGAGCTTCAACCTGGTGTTTATGATTAAAGCTGATAGGAAGAGGGCTGTGGGATGATGTATAATGACGTGAGATGATCAAAACCCAAACTGGAATAACTCTGAACTCTGAAGTTTTGGCTGGGATAACTTTCTCTGCCTCTTTATCTAGGCAAGGACGTAGACTAATTAACTAATAGTGCTAGCCTCGTGAGAGGGGTGCCAGGTTTTTTGATTAGGATGATCTCAGTTTTCTTCCAAATGGGTGGGAAATAGCCGAGTCTCAGGATACTATTTAAAATGCTAGTAACTACAGTAACCTACTTCTTGGTGTTTGTGGCATCCACAATAGGAAGATTGATGCCTACCCTGATAATTAGCATAACAGGTCGGGGTTTCCTTGGATGTAGTGCATGTGGAGGACAAGTATTTTTGACCACGCTTTACGCACTTTGGGGGGACTCTGTAACAGAGAAAGGAGTGCCCTAGAAGCTGGCGGTTGAAACACTGCGTGTTTTGGGAGAGAGGCATTAGCGTTTAAACTCCTATGAAGTTGGCGCAAACGTATTTAAGAAAGAAAATTGTTTTGTCCTGTTTGGACATTAGGACAAGGGCTATTGGTATAAGGTCACCGGACCTGTGGTGCAAGCGAATGATACGCTTTGGGAAATACCCTTGATATTCTAGATCTTTTTGTAGGTCCTCGACGGAAATGGTTTCGAGGACGCCTCTGAGAAAGATGTGTTTGAATTTCTCCTCGGGAAGTTGGAACGTGTGGTAGGATTCTTTCTGATTATCCAAGAATCTGGTGATATGATGGAAATCGTCAGAGGTTTTTGGGTAGTATTTAACTCCTTCCACGTGCCCGAAGTCGTATTTACATGCGTAGCAGTGAGTACATTTGTGTTGTGGTGGCGAATCTGGTAGATGGAAGATTGAGTAGCGAACTGAATGGCTTTGATTTGTGGAGCCGAAACTGTTGGTTTTCTTAGTTTAAGTGAGTGGGGAGATAGAAGCAGGGGTACCAAAGCTACAGAGACATTGGACTTACTTGGATTTGTCCTTTGAGGTTGCTTGGATTGGGGGGGCTTTAATGTGGCTGATTTCCTATTTTTCCTCTTGTTGCTGAATTCTTCGAATCCCTTATTCCATTCCGTCATCCTGAGATTGGGACTTGTATTCCGAGTCATCAGTGAGAGTCAAAATGTTTGTTTCTTTGGTAATGTATCTTTTATTCAACTCTTCGATTTATTTTCGAAGCTCCTTTACTTCGGAAAAAAGCAAGTAGATAATTTTGTCTTTTGGGGTGAGTCCTGCTCCTTTCCTTGCAGAGTCTTCCTTTAAGAGGGCGATCAACTCCTATAATTAGTTAAGTTATTCCATATTTGGTACACAGTAGCAGCTAGAATGATTAAAATCCAGTTAGACAAAGGACAATTCACTTTAAACAAAAAACAACGCACTTTAGTACTGGTCTCGCGCCGGCTTCGCTTGACCGCTTACTCGAGGACGCAGGTATAAGCGTGCCGTACCAAACCGAGGTAAAAAGTGAACTGCCAAATTACTTAGGCTTTACCTAAATAAAGAAGGTTTGCAGATATTGCTTTTTTTTTCTTTTTTGTTTTAATATCAACTATATACTAAAATTACATATCTTAAAAATGTTTAGTTTACGTGTGGCGAGAGTGCTGTTTGTTTAATTTTTTATATTTCATATTTCCCTAATGTATTGAACTGCTTCATTTTAAACTATAATCTGCAAATAGCCCTTTGCATGTAAGATTGTATGCTTTATAAAAGAAAAACCTATTCCAAAACTTTTATTAGACTAGAAACGAAAGTAAAATTGGATTTTTTTCTCATACTCTGAGCGACAAACACATGACACACAAGAATACCTGTTATGTATGCCAGTGGTGAGCGTTTCAATACCTAATAAAATTTCTGAACAAAGCTACTCTTACTAACAACAATATTGGGTTTTCTTTTGCGGTCACCTAGCAAAGTAATGACCGAGATCGATATAGGTTAACCGGAAATATCGCCTCAAATTCATATTCAAGACATTATCGGAAAATAAGAAATGTTGTTCTTTAGTGAAATTTTAATGAAATCTTTGTTCAATAATTTTACTAATCTTATAAATCGCCAACAAAAAATTTTCATAGTTACCAAACAGGCTTTTGTTTCTGAGCTATTAAAGCAAATGTCATGAGAATTTTTTTCAGATGTCACCAACTGTTCTAACAACGTAAGAAACGTACTTTTTTTAATTGGCCCTTTTAATTTTTAAACATAATAGTAATACATAAATCTGCTTGTATTGATAGTGGCTTTGCGCATCTTTGGTTTAAGAGGGAATAACTATGCTACTCAGTATATATCACCCCTACACCGTATGAGGTTCAGCTTGTTAATCTGCGTACAACGCTTTTCAAGCAGTCTTTTATATGGAGAACATTATCCCTTTGGAGTAATTTGCCCAGCGCTGTGTTTCCCAGCGAGTACAATTTACAGCGATTTAAGAACAACATGAATCGCCTTTTCCGCACACATGCCGCTCCTAGAGCGCTTTAGGGACTTCCCTGCAACACGTGTGCTAGACCCATAAAAAAACACCAAACACTTTATTTTTGCACTCGACGTGCGTTTCGCTAACCATGTTAGCTTCATCAGGAGCGATGATTGACTAAAGCTAAACTACAAATCTACGCTATTTATACTTAGCCTAACCCTTGAATTACTTAGGCGGAACTAATGGCATGGGCGAGGTCATCAGTTCTGGTCAAATAACCAATAGAGGGGACTATAAGGAAGAATACATTTTATAATTTCCATACTTTCGTATGCGTTCAACAATCAGATACATTTTTAATTATTCTTAAATTATCTAATGTTACAATATGATCAACTTCAAGGGTATGTTCGGCAATGCTAGACTTTTCTGTTCTACTGTATTTTAAGTGTGCTAAATGTTCTTGAAATCGTGTTTTAATTGACATTTTAGTTTGCCCAACATACTTTTTGTCACAATCATTACAACTAATTTCATAAATTCCACTTTTCTCACAATTAGGAATCTTACCTTTAGGATTTCCTAAGATATTCCTCAGATTGTCTGATGATTTATAGATTAAGGTGAGGCCTACCTTATTAAATACCTTATTGAGTCCCCTGCTATATTTCGGATTATACGGTATGGAGACATACTTGGTGTTATTTTTCTTCGCGTGTAAAAAAGTTGGAATTCTGAATATTTAACGTGAACTTATGTCTATTTATTAGCTTGTTTACTTAGTCATTAACTCTAGTTATATTTCTGATACGATTCCTTTCTTTATTGAAGTTTACTCTATTCAGAGGAAAAGTGACCAAGCGATGAACTAAAAAATGTAATGCTGCTAATTTGTCTTGTTTGCAATGAAATGAATCATTAGGAATATATCTATCTGTTACTGTGTCCTTCTTATAGATATCAAATTCTAATCTATTATTATTTTTAATAATTAAAATATCTAGAAAAGGCAATTGTCCTTTGTTCTCAACTTCGTAAGTGAATTTAATGGAATCATACCGGCTATTTAATTTAGAAGCAAAATCATCAATATTTGCTTTCTTTGTATCAAAATCGCGAAAATATCATCCACATACCTATATTTCCCTTGGGAAATATTTAAATTCTTGACTGGCTTCGATTTCAAACTTACTCATGAATAAATTGGCTATGAAAGATGATAAGCAATCTGAGGAAAAGTGGAATTTATGAAATTAGTTGTAATGATTGTGACAAAAAGTTGGGCAAACTAAAAGGTCAATTAAAACACGATTTAGAGAACATTTAGCACACTTAAAATACAGTAGAACAGAAAAGTCTAGAATTGCCGAACATGCCCTTAAAGCTGATCATCTTGTAACATTAAATAATCTAAGATTAATTAAAAATGTATCTGATAGGAGTTTCTTGAACGCATACGAAAGTATGGAAATTATAAAATGTAAAAGTAATTTAAATAAAGACAGAGGCCTTATTCCTTATAGTCCCCCCTACTGGTTACTTGACCGGAACTGATGGCCTCGCCCATGCCATTAGTTTCTCCTGAGTAATTCAAGGGTTAGGCTAAGTATAAATAGGGTAGATTTGTATTTTAGCTTTAGTCAATCATCACTTCAGATGAAGCTAACATGGTTAGCGAAACGGGCGTCGAGTGCAAAAATAAAGTGTTTGGTGTAGTGGTGATATATACTGAGTAGTGTCATTGTGCCAAAGATTCCAGATTCCCAACTTAGTAGAATAACTCTAGCTTTCAAGTTTTTAATAAGATCCTTTGTGGTTCCAGGTAATTATATTTGAAAACATCATAATAAATAAACTAACACAAAACGAAATTATTGGGTCTTAAATATATATATTTTTAATAATCCATTCTATCTTTTTGTCTCCATTTTATCTTTCGGAAATCCTTGACACGTTTGCCTAATCAATAGTGATTTTCAGGTGCTAACTAAAAAGGACAATGTGATTGAAGCTATGATGTACAATAGAGAAAAGTTATAATTATCTTATATAATTTATCGAATACAAAATACTTCATCCTGGAGATCTTCTTTAAAATCTGATCAGTTTCTGACACAGTAAGTCTAGAAAAATCAATTAGCTTTTAATTGCATACTTTCAATTTTACATGCGATTAATTGTTCAAGAGCAAGTACTTCATGTTCATTTCATGTTTCCCAGTGGAACCACGAAGACTCAGATTATTTATACAATTTATAATAATTTTAATTGAAACAGGTGTCGAACATGGGTCACCCAAGAATATATTGTTTTCTATGAAACTCATTTATACTTACAGTTCTTATTATAAACTCATTTCAAGCAAACTAAAATCTTGTCGGTAGCGATACAAAACGATCTCATTGTAATAAGGATGCATTCAGGATGAATCCTGTCAAGTTTAAAATCTTAACATCAAAATTAAATGTTGGAATGTTTACAGATTTAATGTTAAACTATAAAACTTCAATAGCCAAATGAAATCTATTCCAATCATCTATCATTAAGTACTCGGGACAATATTTTACTTATAACACGTTATAACCAAGTTGTTCCACCGATATGCTGGATATTTCACATATTTTTTTAAGGTAATAGTCTTACTACCACTTTCGTCTCGAACTGGAGAATAGGGTAACCTGGGCATCCACAACGGATGGTTGAAATCAAATGAATGTAAAAAAACAGCAGAATATCAGTCAAATTTCTGTTTCTTAATAAAATACTTCCGGTATTTTGTGCTTCAGTGGATGGCATTTTTACCTGAAAATTAAACGATTTAGGTTTTGGTGAGTTTATGAACAACAAAAACAATACATAAATAGATGAAGTAAAGTAGCTGATTTCGGTTTTTGTTTAAGTATATTTTCCTTTAATAAAATTCTGTTAAAAAGTAATAATAAGGAAAATAATTCACGATCAGCTGTTTTGAGTCATCTTGTAAATTCTAGAACCTGAAAATAATTAAAATGTAATTGTTGAGTCATAGAAGTTTTATAGTTTATGTTTTTATTGCGTATTTTTTACACCAAGCTGTATATTTACTTACAAATCTTTTGTTTATATTAATGTATATAAACTTTACTTTAAGTCAGGGTAATTTGAAAAAATGAAGCTGGCATAGTTTGATTCTAAATAGTCAAAACCAGGTAGGTTCGCACCTCGCTTCACCGTATTTGCAAAGTACCTTTTATGGTGATTAAATAGATAAGCCATTTTAGGGATCACCACCACTTTAACAGCTTATTGCGTTTGAACTTATAATAGAAATGTAGAAATATTTATTTATTTTTTACACTACAACGCTAAATATACATAATACCAAATGCTCAGTCATCTCAGCTCGATGTTTAAAATCCGATCAAGTGTAAGTTAGACTTGCGCAATTAGTGTTCTGTACGTTGATTGCTTTGAAAATAAAAATTTTTGTTAAGGCAGTATAAAATGATCAGTGACGTCACAAAACACATCCCAAATGAGTTTTCAACAAAGTTTTTTCCGATCTTTACTGAAAACTGATGACCTTGAAATTTCTGTTTTTTTTTATATACCAGATAAATTATGAAAGATAATGCACTCGTGATAATTTTCGTTCAATCTACACTCTGTAGAGAATATTCCAGAATTTTTTCAAAATTTTTTGATCAGTACTATTCGAGATAAGGGGAGACAGCGATTATTTGCACTTTTTTAAAAATAATACAAAGAGAAGTGTGCGCAAGTATTACATTATATATATTTTTGAACTCGTCTTTTTACAAACTTTCATTTGACAATCCACTCGATGACCTCCCAACACTAACCCCTTAAGTCAAAATTTAACTTTCAATACTACATGACTCTGATGAGACAATCAATTCCTATATTAGTGCCAAATTTCAACTTTCTATGTCAAATAGTTTGGGAGAAAATCGGGTGTAACAGGCAGACGGACGGACGGACAGACAGACAGACAAACAGACGAAGACTGAAATCATCTTATAAGTGTTTCCGTACGGAACACTAAAAATTATATGCAACAGAACTATAATGAGTTAGAAATAAAATTTTAACCCTTTTTTTGAAAATTTTGAATTAATCAAATACATAAGCTGATTCAGCCCATCGACTATAACTTTTATCCGAGTCAGGAAATATGTTGTTGATAAATTTGGGTATATTCCATAAATATCCACCCTAAAATTCTTCAAGTTAAAACATACTGCATATTTCTTATGCCATATTTGTAAACCTAAATATTGATAATAACAAAATCCAAAGGGGAAAAACTACATCAGTTTGCTGACATTTTGAAGGCACGGTATGATAAATTACAAAAATATTACAATTCTAGTAAAAGTAACAAGTTTCAAGTATTTTGATGCAACTTTTTAATATTTTACAGTATCTTAAATTTAAAGTAAATGAACCTTGATCTATTGTCTTCTTCATAACAAAGTAGCTACTACTAATCGTTAAAATAGGAATTTCTTCATTTTATGTTTCTATTGAACAAAAGTTTAAATTTGTATTCAGGAATTAAAGAGCCTAGAAAAATTTAATTGGGATGAGTATGTAAAAAAAATAATGAACAAATCTATATTAAAAAACTAAATGTTTTTTTTATTCAACCGAAAAAGTACAGTTATAAATGTGCCTAACTCTTTAATGCTTTTTGAAATACCCCTAAAAAAGTAAAAACAACAAGGAAAAATCAGTAAAACAATTGAGACAGTACTTTTCTCAGAAATAGAAGTTCTTAAATAAATATTGAATTTAATTTTTTCATACTAACAGACTTAATAGAATTATTTCAACTCGGTATTTTAAATGATATGTATTTTATAGTGAGATAGTAGACAAAATCAAATTAGACAGAGAAAAGAAGAGATTTGAGAGGTATCTACAACTGAAAACTGATACTTTTAGGGTATCCAAAATAGTAGAAACTGGAATAAAATAATTTAGCAGATTGTTATTTTAGTTTTTTTATATACTCGTACTATACTCAAAAGTTTGAATTTATCTGAAATGGAAAATGATTGGAAGTCAAAAAATAAATATTGCCAGTTAAATTAGGATTGGTTATTATTGAATAAAGAATAACTTTAACAGGAACATTTTTTGCCTTATGCCTTAAAATTATTGTATTAAAAGTAATGATTATACAACTGTATAAATTTAAAGGGTATAAATTTGAGGGTGATAATAAAATATTAAAAAAAAAACAATAAATCTTTATTCAAATTTTTTAAAATGTGATTGAGTCACATGAATTATCAATTCTGTGGTAACTCTACTGGATTGATGACTTCAAATTTTGTAATTTTTCTTCTTAATACGTAAGAATTACCTTTATTTAATTAAAGCAGTTTTACATTTTATATTCACAAAAAAATTTTTCATAGTCGACTCTAAACTTTATTTTCATTTTACCGTATCATCTAAACTACCATTTCATTAAAAACTTTATGCCTCTCTATACAAATTAACATAAAAACATTTTTAGTTTCCTTAACTCATTTTCTCGATATGATATTTAAACTTCTTGGTTTAAAAAACACTCAAATTTAATATATAACATGATATTGTGACAGCTACTCCTCGCGCTTCTTCCCAAATTCTTTATGACTCTTATATATATAATTAGAAATAATTATACTAAGTTGGAAATGTGGAATCTTTGGCACAATGACGCTACTCGGTACATATCACCACTACACCAAACATTTTATTTTTGCATTCGACGCGCGTTTTCACTAACCATGTTAGCTTCATCAGGAACGATGTTTGACTCATTTCATTAGTCAATCATCGCTCCTGATGAAGCTAACATGGTTAGCGAAACGCGCATCGAGTGCAAAAATAAAATGTTTGGTGTAGTGGTGATATATACTGAGTAGAAATAATTATAGTTAAAATTATCTTTGTTCCAACTAAAAACAAGGAAAAAGTCAAATAATTCTATTGATTTTTTTTTGAGAACAACACATTACCATCTCCTTTAGAGTCTGCTAAAAATGGAAATTATGAATAAGAAGGTAATTTCCATTATCCTCGTCTGCAAGAACTTTAAACATAATATGATATATAGGACACTCGGACGTGTAAATCTAATATTATATAACTTATCCCAATTTAATCAAAGCTCTAATTCTTACTACTTTTGAGTTTTTAGTACTGAAAATTTCCATGACACAGTGTAAAATCCCCTCGTAAAACATATATTCAACAATTTATTCGGTACGGACCTTTAGCGTGATCCATTCGTCGTATTCACATCCACTTCGGGGAAAGCCCCTCGCGGATGCGGTAAATGAGGATGGGGATGCAAAGGTGTTGATTGATGACGGGCTGTTGCGATATGCATATAGCTTTTGTCGAGCTTACTAAAACTCAGGCTTTCACGTGCAGAAACTGTTCAGGGCGGTGACAAAATGGAATGTGCAAAATTTATTGCTTGTATCTGAAAAAAGGAGAAAACACTTTAGGATCACCGATAATAGCAAAAAGCATGCATGCTGTTTTTCATTTTATTATAGGTTTTTTTGAAAATCTACATGTGTAAGGTATATGGGTGAGAAAGAGCCACTTTAGACGTAGAACGGTTTCTTTTAATACAAGGTGCAATTTAGAATTGTCAAAACTTCATCTTCTTTCAGTTAGTTTCCTTTCTGTGTTATTGTAGAATAGTATCTTTTCTTATTTTGTATCCATTCTAAATTATTTTAAAAGGCATTTTTAGCGGAGATAATTCGAAAGTTCCAATTAATTGCCCCCACCGTCAAACCGTTTTACTAAACTATCGCCTTCAAATTACCTTGTACTTTACCACATGCAAGCTATATATGTACTTCTAACGAAAATAAAATTTTGTCTTCAGACTCCAAATGTCTCCATTTAATTTTACTACAACGTTTCGAGTAGTATGTATCGTTGAGCTTTTTAAAGTACATACTAAAAGTTAAAGGACTAATCGCGTTACGCGATTTCTTAGTTATACGGTGCGCTTTTCCTATTGTTACTTTATCTGTTCGTCCTCGTTGAATTATTACTGCGAGAAGAAGTGGCCTACTCTTTCGCCTTGGGCATATGGCATGGGGTCACTTGAGCACAGGTTTTGATCCGGCATAAAAATATTTTGGATCGTTAGATGGGCATGACTGACATGATTGTAACTTACTACTGGATTATGGCATGACCTGAATGTCTAAATCCCGATGCAAGTGATCGTTTTTAATGCACCAAACTTCAAATATATATATATATATATATATATATATATATATATATATATATATATATATATTATATATATATATATATATAAAAAATTTGAATTCGATATCTTATATTGTTCAAGAGTTATTATTCGAACACGCCAATAGACATATAAACCAACAGAGTAACAGACTAGCGGAAATGAAAAACTATGTTTTCATGATCGTGATAGGGGACCTAAACATGAAGAATCGCGAAAGGCGATTTTTTTGACGTGTAACGTACTCTTTAGTAAATAAAAAAAAAAATAAAAATCGAGAAACAGGAGCTTGATACCAATAGACAGGATCTCCGAATTGTCAAATTAGACTAATTTTAAGTTTAACCTTTTTAGTGAACGACACAGTAAAAGATAAACAAAGACAATAAAATTAAAAGCGTTTTAATTTTGCTGTCTCATTTCCAAAGTACTTAAAATGGTTGACTTTTTTCAGCTTTGGTATATAAAAAAATCTCCGATCACTTCCAAGTCAATTCCGAATTCTGTTCTTGTCCAGTTGGTTGCTGCTACCTCTCTCGTAAGTGCTTCGATTTACTTGCGGAATTTACAGACCTCTTTTCTAGCTAGCTGCATAGATTCTCTCCTACCACATTGCATCCAGGTTGTGGATTATGTGGTAGTTCGGATGTATAAGAGTTTGATGATAATTCACAATTTCTGCGCACAATCCTAAATAGTCTTGAAGCTTACTGGTCAGCTTTGTTGACTCTATAGCTAGATGCCTTCAATCGGTTGTTGGTTTCTTTCAAACTTCGCGGCTCTACTGTGTCTTCTTCTACTCCACTCTGATCAGGAAGTGTCTCGCCTCCTTCATTTCTAACGAACTTTTAACAAATGTTAAGCTTAAGACTACTAGTATATTATATACCTTAGATGGATACAGTGGTGCATCACCGCCTCCTTATGGTTTATTGATTTCAACCTCCCTTTTAAGAACTTTGTATTTTGAAATAAAGCATAATTATTAAAAAGGTAGTATCAGTTATGTTATTCCTTTCCAGAAATATTTCTTAATAGCTTTTTTACATCTTCTCAGCCACGACTTAAGTTTAAGACACACTGGAATTAAATTATCCATAAAGAGTTGAATCAGTCAAATAATAAAAGGAGAACAAAATTCAATAAAAAAAAACAAAATAATTCTAAACTGCTTACATTCATAAAATAGTATTATTTCTTATCAACATACATAAGGCGCAATAATTATATCCAGGAAGATATTTAACTTAGGCCACAAACACGTACACCATTGCATATAGGCTCACTAATACTTGTAAAATTCTGCTCACACACATAAAAGTAGGCATTACCTGATTAAGATATCTCTGCATCATTGTTTGTTAATTGCTAATTAAGTTTTACAGAGTAATACCGATCTCATTAAAATAATCCTATTTATTCGTTTTACTGTTGTAGAAACGTGGGCTGATTTAGTTGGGAGCACGAATTTTGCAATTAAAACAGTAGAGGCATGACCAGATTAGCATAATAATTAAAATTGGCTTTTAATTAAATTTAAAACAATAAATCAAGAATAAGATAAATACTAGTTTTATTTTATACAGAAGATCAACAAATCAGTATGCTATCTATCTCAGATGCACACAATTTTTTTAATTAACATATCAAATAAGTAAACAAATGACTGAAAGTCGTTTTCAAAGGTACATTAGTCTAATAAAATTCAATACCACTCTTAGGATTGTATTTAAAACTCCCTTGTGTGTCTGAATTTAGAAAAAGGGATTTATGATGAAACATTTAATTTTTAAGCAGCTAGCAATATTTGTATTATCCAACAGTTATTGTTCGAAAAAGCCGACAGACATACAAACCAACAGAATAACAGACTAACAGAGACAAAAAAAATATGTTTTCGTGATCTAGGTGCCTCGAGAAATAGGAGCTTGGAACAGATAGGACACCCGAATTGTCAAATTAGACTAATTTTCTGTTCAACCTTTTTAATGAATGACACAGTAAAAATAAACAAAGACAACAACATTAAAAGAGTTTTAATTTTGTTGTCTCATTTCCAAAGTACTTTAAATAATTTTGACTTTTTTTCGGCTTTGGTTTAAAAAAAATCTCCGATCATTTCCGTATCTGTTCCAGTTTCGGTTTTTGTCCAGTTAACTGCTGCTACCTCCTTCGTAAGTGCTTCAATTTGCTTTTGGAGTTTACGGACCAGCTGCGTAGATTTTCTCCCGCCGCATTGCTTCGTTGTAAGGGAGTTGGCGGTAATTCACAATTTCTCCGCACAGTAGTCAATAGTTTTGAAGCTTACTAAAAAAAATTAGAGAAAGAACTATGATGAGACATTTAATTTTGAGGAAGCTAGCAGTAGTTCAACTTAAATATGTAGATATAATTTTAAAATAACTAGAGATATTACTATATTTCGAGATATGGACGAGACCACTTACAACTGCTAGTTATTCTTATAAAACAATATGTTACATACAAACCTATTATTATTTTAATAGTAAATTGATCACCATGTATTTTTAAGTTAGATATTAGAGACATGCATATTTCGTTTTAAAAAATTACTTTTTTATCTTAAATTATATTTCAATAACTATATATAAGTAACTGCGACATGTTTAAAGGTCAAATAAGAAATCTCAGAGCTTTAAAAAGGAAAAAATACAAATGTTATTAAGAAAAATAATTTTTAAATTTCCAAAACTACTGCTAGTAGGTTTTACCCGATTTCTCCCGCAAATATGTCTAATTCTGATAGATTCAAAATACATTTGTATTGTATGCACCTTACAAACTCAAGCAAACTTAATTTCGTTTGTGAGAACTTTTCTGGTAATGTAAATGAATTAGTCATTAGTTCAGGTTGATTTTTGAGTTATTCGTAAAAACCTGAGTGAAATATCATATTTTAGGTAAGAAAAATACAGAAATAACTTACAAAATCTTATGACCTACACCTCGACATCTTGTTTTTAACCATAAAAACGAAATATCATTAACAAATAGCATTGACCATGTCTGTATAACCAACCGTTTACTTTATTGTTTATTGTTAAATGTAGACACTATTTTCTAGATCCTAATTTGCCGGTGGAGGTTATTCCATCTGTAATCGAAAAGAAAAAGATAATTTCTTGTAAATACGATTAACTAAACCAAAGATAAAATAAGTTTGTAATATTCTCAAAATTCTTTATATCCTTTTACTTAATTATTTACTGGCCTATTTACTTAAAAAAACAGCGATTAAAAGTTGAAGAGAACATCAGTTCGAACGAATGTCCCTAACTTTCGTTTTCCTAAGTAGAATTTAGCAATCATGGTCTCATTACTAGGACTTTTCTCACAACATATATACATAGTATTATAGCATTTTTATATTAATATAATAATAGTTCAGTTTTAGCTTGCGTATACAATCTGGAAAAAAGAGGTCGTTACTGAACTAAATATTGTATGCAGAATTTAAAACAAAGTAATTTGTAATTCTACTATTTTCTTTTTCATATTCAATTGCAACCTAGTGGCTAACATACCCTAATCGTTGTTGTCCTAAAAATAATATTTTTGAAGTTATAAAGTTTTTATATTCTAAAGATCATAAATTTTAATTTGTAAAACTGTATAATGAGAAGAATAAGTTAAATACAAAAACAAACCTCAGCAGGCTTTAATAAATTTTATACCACACGGTATATGCACATATGTTCTTCAAATCTATTCCTTCAAAATACTGAGCAAGGCTCACCAAAGCGATCTAATAGCTGAGTCAGTTGAATGTCAAAATGGAGCACAAAAGCTTGGTAACAGGTAGGAAATATAATAATTTTTATAACTCAGTGAAACGGAATATCTTGTCTTGCATAACATCCTAACTTTAGACGACCTATTGATGCTTTTGCAAATCTTTTGCATTTTTATCAATTGTGTGCCAATATTTTTTGAAATTGCCAAGACGCTATTGGCGGAAATGTAAAAGATTTAATTAGTTCTTTAAAAATTTCTATATATTCTATTTGAAAGTTTCATTACGTTTACGGAATTTTTCAAGAAATATGTTTTGTCAATTGTGTACACGTGGTAACCCAAAGACAAAGATACTTAGACTATACCTTTATGAATCAGTTCCTGATTTTAGTATGCGCAATTAATCTATTCCTTTTAAACTCAGAAGAATTTTTAATCTATTTTTTTACTTTAAAAAATTGATCGACGTAAAGACATTATGTTTAAAAAGTATTACCACACAACAAGATAACAATTTAAAGCTGCAAAATTATTTAAATATTGTTTCATAAAAATTTTGATTCATTCTCTAACTATATATACTTGATGTAGATAAAGTGATAAACTTTAAATAATGCATTCGGACCCTAGAAAATTTTTCAACAGAACTGGCCTGATGACAATGGGTACGCAAAATCAACTTGGCACTTTACAGATTTTAATAGCCATAATAATATTTATCAGGTTCGGCAAAGGATGTTGTGCAAGACGACTAATTTTTACATCTGAAGTGGTAAATTGATGTATTTATAACTTTGTTAAGTTATTCTTATGATAAGAGTCAATGAAAAAGAAATGAGTATCCTTTAAAAATTTAGTTTTTAAAATCATTGGCTTAACAGTCTGTCTTTTAGAGTTTTCTTGCTTCTCTGAATATATATTTTTAAGTTCGTCTTGATTCTCTGAATCTGCGACAATTTTAACGGGGTTTCACTTATTTATTTATTACCATTATAAGTACAATGAAAATAAATCGTCGTGCGACCAAAAATAAATTTTTAAGATTTTAGCTATATTTTAATGTACTTTACAGAAGTAGATGTTTTTTGACAACAGTACACGTGCTCTCTAAATCACTAAAATAAAAGCGCGTATGTGTGTGTAGCGATTTTCGTTTGTCCCAAATCGCTCTATGTGGTATTAGGAGAGAAGAACGGTCCTAAGCACTTCATTCTAAAGATGACTCTTTTTTACAAAGAAGTACTCGAAGTTATTACGAGGAGTAACAAGCTGAAACTTATATGGATGTGATAATGGTAGCTATAGTCCCAACAGGCATCGCTGTAGGGGTAATCAAGCGGTTCACATTAATCAGCAGTACTTATACAAACTGACTTCCAAATTAACGCTCCAAAAATCCAGTTGTCTTATAAGTTCCGAATATTAGCTCTTTTTTGGATAGAAATATAAAGTACATCTGGAAGCAGGGCTCGAAACATGGGAGCAGTAATCAAACAATCGTCGAATTTAAGTTTTATAGAGAATATGAAAATATTTATTTTAGAGTACACAGCTTGTTAATGAGAAGTAATATTCCGAGGTCTTGAGAACTTTACTATACATGAATGATGATGATGTCAAGACCAAGTTAAGTCCCAGACAGTTGAGTGGCTATACCAGTTTCATTTAGTAATCCTCCATAATTATGTTGGGATGTTATTATTCTGTTATTTTTAAACCTTGTTAAGCTTCTTGCTATATGCGGGTATATGTATGATAAGTTGTGCCCATTAGCAAAGTTATATATTGGATTTTATTCTTTTCCACTGATCATTAATGTAAAGAAGGAAGAAAGTAGGAGCCCTGGGGTACACTAGTGTTGATAGTGAAATTGTTTAAAGGAAAACCATTATTTACTACTTGCCAGGGACGATCTCTAAGAAAACTTTAGAGTCATTAGCAAAACTCTTCAAAATAATCATAAAAGTCCTTCACAGAGAATATACTCGAATGCGTAATATTCTATTCTTATATTATGAAGATGTGTAGCACAAAATAGAATATTTCCTGTTGATTCTTTCTTACAAAAGCTATATTTGTGACCACTAATAATATTAAATCCATTTGGATACCGTACAAGATGTTAATATCTAACCTTTTCAATAACGTATACTAAAGAAAGTCACGCGACTGGTCGATAGTTGTTTGTCATGTCCGCTTACATTTTGGATGAGGTATTCCTTTTCTTTGGTTTAAGTTCAAAAACTGATATTAATTCGTTGGCACATATTTGAAATCCGTTGACAACTAACTTGTCACTCACTGTTTAGCTGGAGTAACTCGGGATTTATAATGAGGTAACATGACTAATAAAAAAGGGTAGTTAGTATACTTGCCACTGTATTTATTTTGAAATCTACACAATAAAATTTATTATTCAAAAGATCTTAATTACCTCATTCGATCTAATTGATTCCATATGAGGATTACAAATATAACAAGAAAGATACTTTCATTAAGAGTACCACTGTTGGATGGCTGAATGAAACTGCCTCAATATGGCACACAAAAACTTAGTACCTCTTGAGCGGTAAAAAACTGACTGAATTGTCTTCGAGATTTACTCAATAAATTTGGTTTTATACTTTTGAATCCCCCTGAGGTTGCTTTTTTGGTGTCTGAATTCATTAAAATTATGACATACTGTCTGAAAATGACATTGATCATTTTCGATAGCACATTATTAATGTTGGTTACTAACATAGATATGTTGCCATGAAAATACACAGTAAAATGTTAAGTAAAGATTTTAGCTAAAAAATTGGTCTTAACGGATGTTACAAAAGAACAGCCAGGATGTGAAGGTGGTGTTATAGTCCATTACGTGAAATTTAGCATTAACAATTTTTTTTAATTGAATAGATGTCTTCTTAGTTTCGTCAGTTTCAATATATTTCAAGCACTAATAAAGATGTTACATTCTGATGTAAAGGAGATATTAGGACACTTCTTTATATCTACAATTGAACCAAGGCTTGCCGTTGCCGACACGCTTGGAAAAAGGGAAGTAAGCTCTCATGTCAGACCAAATCATATCAGAAAACTCACCACAATCAGATGTGTAGTAGGAGCACACACGTTTTGTAGCAGATGTGTAATGCCAAACTTTACATGGTTAATCTATGTAAGACGACAATTAATTCAAACAAATTCAGCTTCATAACCTTGTCCGTCCATAGTATTTGACTTCTTAAGCCAATTGATATTGTGGACATTCAAATTGTGAAGAATGACAATTTCGGTACTTGTATGTTTAACTTATAAAAATCGTTGTTGATTTGCGGGAGAACCGAAAATTGTTCCAAACTTAGTTTCACCTAGCGATCATTAAAGGCAGCATAAAAACCTATTATTATAATTTCAAATCTTTACCCACTTCTGAATAGTTAATAAAGTGTTTAAGTATCAATTTGTTAATGCAATTGCTTAGATTATAAAAAAATTTCAATAAGTGCAGGAAACTTCTTTTTGATTGTTAGGAAGGTATTTTATAATACTCAAACTATATTTATTGATTAGTTAAGGATCAATCTCACTTCTCATTCTATTAATTTGTTATATTTGCATAAATGTTTATTTTAAACTAAAAACATAACTGAGTAAAATTAGGTTAAATTGGTGAACATGTCTCTATTCATTATACTGTACAAGTCCAAACAATGAAATAAATGTGACGTAAAGTAAATATGGCTCCATGTTACGCGTTATATAAATACTAATATTTATAAAAGAAACTGGCGTTTGGTAGAATGTTTACAAGGTAGGCAAAGTGTTAAGTCATTTATATGTTTTTATTGTTTATAAATTTTAAACTGTGTAACTCCACCTTTTACTACTTAAACATTCATTGTTTATAAATGATCTGTTAAGCTGTTGGCTCGTTTAAAATAGGCGGAGTTATAAGATTAAAGTTTTATTACTTTTTAAAGATGAAAGAAGCACATGTTTTCTAATTAGATTAAATAAACCGTGGCGTGAAATTAATTTCATTGTAATTAATGCTTTGTACCACAATAACAATATCATTAAACATAATAAAAATTAGGAGTTGTAGCCTCTAGATACATGATACGGTTTTATAAAAGCTAATTGCTCTCATACGTTAATCTCACTACAACATAGAGTCGTCTATAATGATAATAGAATAGTGATGTCTTTTTATGTCCACAGATAAAACTTGTTATTAATTATGTTATCAATCCTTTAGGTCCGTATTCATAATTCGTTTTCTGGAAATAACACCCGAGTTGTTTTCCCCGACCCCCCTTTAAAATTATATTTCCTAGTTCATTTTATCACTCTTCTAGAATAAGGAATTCCTAAGTGATGGAAGTGGGAGGCACCATTGGATTCTTCGTCAGTCTTCGGCTTTGTTTTTGATTTTTCTGAATTTATTTCATATTTTATTGAAGTTAACAGTTATTTCTATTCTCTTCATGTCAAAAACCATCTGTAAATAAAACAACAAAAATTTTAACACCTAACCTGTCCTTTTTATTCTGCAGAAGACATGAAACTCATTTGGTGTTAATGCTAATTAAAATATACAAGAACAACAGAGAACTTTGCCCTGTCTAGAAGTTTTTTGTTTTTTTTTTAAATTTTAATGAAATGCGACATTAGTTAACAACTGATTTATTTAACTAAAACAATAAGGAGTACGTATATATTATTAAATATAATCAATATTTTTCTATCATAGTTTCTAAAAACCTAATTGTTGCTTTTAGGTTTTGAACTTAATTAAAGTAGCACGAATTATTTTTTCATGTCTGGAGACCATACTATACGAAACATTTTTAGTGTTCCGTGCGGAACACTTATGGGATCATTTCGGCGTCTGTATGTCTGTCTGTCACACCAGACTTTCTCCGAAACTACTGGACAAATATAGAAATTTGATAGTCCAAAAGTCAAATTTTGACTTAAAAGGTTAGTTTTGGAGGGTGAAATCGAAAATAAATCAAATGAAAGCTTGTTAAAAGGAGTTCAATATATACGAGGCTGGTTTGAAAAGTCCGTGCAAAAATAAAAACTACTTATGTGTTTGGGGTAAACCTTTTTTATTTTTCGACATAGTCTCCTTTTAGGCTTATACACTTTGTCCAACAATGTTCTAGTTTGTTGATCCCTTCCGAATAATAGGATTTGTCCAAGTCTGCAAAATATCCATTAGTGTCTGCAATCACCTCCTCGTTTGAATAAAATCTTTGTCCCGTCAGCCATTTCTTCAAATTGGGGAACAAATAGTAGTCCGAGGGAGCCAAGTCTGGAGAATAGGGGGGATGTGAAACGAATTGGAATCCTATTTCCATTAATTTTGCGACCACAACTGCTGAGGTGTGTGCTGGTGCGTTGTCGTGATGGAAAAGGACTTTCTTGTGGGCCAATCGCGGGCGTTTTTCTTGCAGCTCGGTTTTCAAACGGTCCAATAACGATGAATAATATTCACCTGTAATAGTTTTTTTAAACCCTTTTCCAGATAGTCGATGAGAATTATCCCTTGCGAATCCCAAAAGACAGTCGCCATAACCTTTCCGGCCGAAGGAACGGTCTTCGCCTTTTTTGGTGCAGATTCCCCCTTGGTAACCCACTGTTTAGATTGTTGTTTGGTCTCAGGAGTACAGTAATGTATCCATGTTTCATCCACAGTGACGAAACGACGCTTAAAGTCCTCCGGATTCTTCTGGAATAGCTGCAAACCATCCTTGCAACACTTCACAACGATTCCATTTTTGGTCAAGCGTGAGCAATCGCGGCACCCATCTTGCGGATAGCTTTCTCATGTCCAAATGTTTATGCAAAATATTATGTACCCATTCAGTCGAGATGCCCACAGCACTAGCAATCTCACGCACCTTAACCCTTCTGTCATCCATCACCATATCATGGATTTGATCAATGA
The DNA here is from genome assembly GCA_019049505.1 of Pachyrhynchus sulphureomaculatus. Taxonomy (NCBI): domain Eukaryota; kingdom Metazoa; phylum Arthropoda; class Insecta; order Coleoptera; family Curculionidae; genus Pachyrhynchus; species Pachyrhynchus sulphureomaculatus. Next base: position 109,796,228 of record CM032446.1, on the reverse strand, counting down.
TTTCTGGAGTCGTAACCTCCACAGGCCGTCCAGAACGTTCAGCGTCACTTGTGCCCATATGGCCAGTCCGAAAATTTTGAAACCACTTATAAACTGTTCTAATCGAAGGTGCAGAGTCACCATAATGTTTATCAAGCTTCTCTTTAGTCTCCTGAGGCGTTTTGCCTTTCATAAAGTAATGTTTAATCACCACACGAAATTCTTTTTCGTCCATTTCTTGAAAATCGCTCGACTTTCTTGATTCACACGAATGCCAAACACAAAGAAATAGACCAATATCGCTGAAACTTGGTGTGCGTTCATTCAAGAGATGCTACTAACTAAACATGACCTCGATACGCGCCGGTGGTGCCATCTCTCGGACTTTGCACGGACTTTTCAAACCAGCCTCGTATATGAAGTAATGCTCGTGTAAACTTTTCTTTACACTATATTTAACAAATTGCCAAAAATTGCTGTCCCCCCGCCATGTCCCTAAGAGTACTGATCAAATAAATTTAAAAAAATTCTGGAATATTTTGCATAAAGTGCAGATTGAGCGAAAATTATCACGAGTGCATTACCTTTGATAATCTATCTGGTATAAAAAAAAAACTGTTTAACTTGACAATATAGTAGAGATTTTTTTTCGTGGAAAGTTGTAAATTTAACTGGGACCAAGATCTACGAAATATCGATACATATTCGGTGCAATCAGTAATACAGTTTTGAGTACATTACTGCTTTAAGCATTTGGCCAATCACAGATAAAATAAATTTCCTTGCTGACAGGTGACCAAGGGATAGGTAACAAGACAAAATAATTTTATTTTGTGTTTGTGGTAATTCTTAAATTGAAGTTGAATGTGTGACTGACTTTCATAGAATAATTCGACAATCACGGTATGGAACATTAATTGTGCAAGTCCGACTTGCACCTGGCCGGTTTTTTGTACCTGAATTATATAGGTATGTAACATAATCTATACCCTCAGGCTTTTTGATTCAGCGTTAATAAAAACTATTAAAGTGAAATTCTTTGGGCCAAACGGCTTTGATGCTATGACATTTAAACTAAAAACGAAAAAGGACCTCTTTTACATTCAGTATCTAACGAGAAATTTTCATAGTGTTTTTTGTATTTTACGTTTCCTTACTGTAAACTTAAATTTGAGCTAGTCAGTTTTACATAGTTTTCTATGACAGATCACCCTTATTTCAATTAAAATTATAATCCAAAATATCCATTCAAAACTCGATGCTTCAAAACCACCTCAAATTCTTTACTGCCCTATATAATATTGAGGGATTTAGTGTTACAACTCTATTAGGAGAAACATAAAAATTCACAAAGATATGATAATGACAATGCAACTACCATTTTGTTGTATGATTTTGACACACTAGCCAAAAAAATTATATAAAAAAGTATACTATTAGCATACACTGATGGAACCCGATATGGAATATTTACTCAAATAGCTGCTCAACAGGAAAACCAATTCTTATATATATATAGATAAACTATAATATATATATATATAGTATATATAATATGTCAGGAAAGAAAAATCTTGTATATAGAAAGAGTAAGAACTTTAAAGGCATCTATTTTATTATCATATTCGACAAGTTCTACATAGCAGATATTAGATCATGTCCGTGTTGCCTCTGTTGTTGCTGTTGACCTAAGGATGCTTTTACTACCCACGTTGCCCAATATTTTGTTTTGTCTAAAATTTAGATTATTATCAATGGTTTTATTCACGGACTACCACCGGACCACCCAAGACAAATAATGCATATACAATCGTTGTCCACCAAATCTATCATCCATTTAAAATTTCAATAAGGACGGTAGGGATAGGGAGAAAACATTGGTCTAAGTTGTAAACCCTTACAGACGTTCAGCGCATCTTGACAACATGGAAAAAGCTACTTTATTCTGTGTCCATGGCAACGCCGAAAGAAAGGTAAATAGTGACCAGCTGAGTTGGAGCACCACTCATTTTGGATACTGTTTTTTTTTATGGGCATAGCACCCGTGCTTCCAGAAAATCCCTTAAGCGACGCCTATGCGAGAAAAGCAATTCAAGATAATCTTGAATCGCTACTCGATGGATAACACAATCCTGGGCAAGTAATTCCAAACGTATAAGGCTCTCCATATAAAAAAATTCTTGACAAGGGCGGTACGATATTTGTCAAACTGAACCTCATACGGATGTGATATATTAGCGCGACGGGTATTCCTAGTGTGCACTCCAGTGAGAGGAATTATGCGGACTACTTACATGAAAATACTTGTAGAATATACTAAAGTCGCCAACGTTCTTCGATATTCCAAGAAATAAAGGTTACTGTGCCTCTAATCAGGCACATAGCTCTCTTCTGATAGAATCCAACAAATGCGGTGTTTGTTTGGATCAGAGCCTCCACATGGGAGCAGTATTCCATCGTTGGTCGAATTTTAGCTTTGTACAGGATTAAAATTATTGTGGAGTCTAAAACTGTTTAGTATGAAATATTATTACCAGCTTCTGAGAAGCTCTCTTTGCTATGCAACATGTTCATATCAACACCCAGCAAGTTTAGTGTCGATGCTAGAGAAATGGAGTATCTCGACATAACTGTGTGGGATTCCGCAATGTTGACTTTTCTAGAAAAGCCGGGGTTTTTGTAGCGGTACATTTTACTTCATTACTTCACCCCAAAATAGAAATTCTTCCAGACCTTTGTTAACTTAAACTACTTTCTGCTCTCTGCGGATATTTGTATGAGTAGCTGATCTTCAAGCATTTACAATAAATAAATAAATAAGCGTACTATCAACAGCCAGACTGAATTTCTGATCAGAAAGAGAGTAGGAGACAGTATGGAACCTTGTAGCACACTGGCGTTGATAATGAAGGTGTTAGGAAAAAATCGACCGCCACTCGTAAAAAACGCTCTCTGAGAAAACACAAAAGCGATAAACAAAACTTTTCAGACATACCATAAGAGTGTAGCTTAGCCAATAATCCAGCATGCCAAACATTGTCGAATACCTTGGATATATTAAGTGCAACCGATCGAGATTTTTCAAAGTGTTCAATAGCATGGTTTCGAACATGTGTTATATATGTTAAAAGGTCTCCTGTTGATCTTTGCTTATGAAAGTTATATTCATGGTTGCTAATAATATTCAATCCTTCAAGATATTTTAAAAGATACTAATTGAGAACCCTTTCGATATTATTGAAAGCAGTGCGGCTCGTTGGTAGTTGTTTGGCAAGGTATCCTTGCCTTTTTTGGATATCGACTGAACCGTAGCGTATTTCTAGCAAGAAGGGAATATTCCCTTTCTATAAAATAGGTTTAAAAGTCCACAGAAAACTGGAATTAGTTCTCCAGCCGGTATTTCGTCAGCAACATAAGCTTTTTTCATATCTAGCTTTATTAAAATGCGGTTTATGATACGCAGTCTGAAGACAATATCGGGCATCCTTGACTGCACTATGGGAATAGTTGGTTGTATTTTCCTTGGAAATCGACAGTAGAGCGTGAGGCAAAAAGTTGAGCTAACCATTTGGCTTCCTCAACTGGTTTGTTGCAATTGTATTATATGGTCGCGTAAATAGTGGTATAGTGGATTTAATGGCAGGTATTTCATCAGTGTCAGAAGCTATTTAGTGTCTACCTTCATAACATACGGTTTATGGTACACACTGTAGCAGTGTTGGCACTAATGTTTATTAATTTTTATTACTGGTTTAATATGGTTAAATATATCTTATTAAAATACAAATTTACAAAATATTCTACTAATAGCTATAAATATGATTATTTATTTTCCTTTCTATTAGCTAAAATTATGCACATTTTAATGTTACACTTTTTTGATATCGTGAAGCTGGTAAACTAAGGTATACTTTGTCGGGTTCTTTAATAGCCGATGCAATCAACCAGTTGATAACACATTAGATGATTGAACGCGTTTTAATGTAAATAGAGGCTTGACTTATATTGCCAAACAGAATAGAAATTAAAGATATTTAATCTCATTTCTAATGTAATTAAATATTTCTTTAAATCGTCTCGATTTTATAAGACTTATTGTTGATCCGTCTGAGCATTTTACAGAGAGAAAATTAAAGAGAAAATTACAACTTTCAGTTATTAGATACCAAAATAAAAACTGTGGTTTTTTGGAAAAATAGAAATGAATATCTATAAATCTAGCTTTGTGCCTTTTAATATAAAAAAAATTTAAATCGCTGCTGAAACTGGAGCGAGATATGTATATGTGAATGTTTTGGCAATGTCTATAGCCAACTGGTCAGCTGCTCTATTCTTTAATAAAATTTAGCTGAAGTAAGGGGAAACATTTGTGTGTACTCTTTTATCTACCCACTAATAAACATCTTGCCTATGTTACTACGTAAAAAAAAAACAATTACTTGTTAATTTCAAACATTTTTAGGCCGTTGCTGGTGGTACTTCGGTAATATATATAAAATGCAACGTCTCTCTGTCTGTCTGTCCGTTAGTGCGCTTATCCACTCGAGAACAACTTATCCGATTTACGTGCTTTTTTTTTAAACATACATATGTTCTGTGGCCAGTTTATAGAATGTATTTTATTACGTTAGATAACATAAGGAATAAGCAGTGACGATAAGAGTGAATCAAGTCGGAAAAAAGTTTGTCGCTAGCGCGTTCTCCCGCAATACACTGCCTAAATCATTAAATATGGAACAATATCATGTAGCAAAGAATATAATATTATATAAAACGTCTTTGTATCTGTCTGTCTGCCCGTTAGTGCGCTTATAACTTAAGAACCACCGACCTATTTACATTTTTTTTTTAATTCATATATTTGTTCTCTGGCCCCATTATTTGTAATCTTCTATAATATATTAAATGCAACGTTTCTCTGTCTATCTGTTTGTTCGTTAATGCGCTTATCCGTCTAGAACCACATATCCGATTTACGTGTTGTTTTTTTAATTCATACATTTGTTCTCTGGCCAGATTTTCTATAATCTTCTATAATATATATAAAATGCAACGTCTCTCTGTCTGTGTGACTGTCCGTTAGTGCGCTTATCACTCGAGAACCACTTATCCGATTTACGTGCTTTTTTTTTAAAACATACATATGTTCTCTGGGCAGGTTATATGATATATTTTATTACGTTAGATAACATAAGGAATAAACGGTGACGATAATAGCGAATCCAAGTCGAAAAAAAAGTTTGCCGCTATCGCGTTCTCTTGCAATAAACTGCCTAAACCATTAAATATGGAACAATATCATGTAGCAAAGAATATAATATATATAAAATGCAAGGTCTCTATGTCTGTCTGTCCGTTAGTGCGCTTATGACTTGAGAACCACTTAGCCAATTTACATGTTTTTTTCTGGCTAGGTTATCTATAATCTTCTATAACATATATAAAATGCAACGTCTCTTTGTCTGACTGTGTGTTTGTCCGTTAGTGGGCTTATCACTCAAGAAACACTTATCCGATTAACGTGTTTTTTTTTATTCATACATATGTTCTTTTTTCAGGTTATATAATGATAATAATAATCTATAATCTATCGTATATAAAATGTAACGTCTCTTCGCCTGTCTGTCTGACCGTTAGTGCGCTTATCACTCGAGAACCACTTATCCGGTTTACGTGTTTTTTTTTTAGATTTATACATATGTTCTCTGGTCAGGTTATAGGATATATTATATTACTTAGGTAATATAAGAAATAAGCAGTGAGTTTGCCGCTAGCGCACTCTCCTGCAATACGCTGCCTAAACCGTTAAATATGGAACAATATCATGTAACAGAGAATATAATATATATAAAATGGAGCATCTCTCTGACTGTCTGTCTGTCCGTTAGTGCGCTTATCACTCGAGAACCACTTATCCGATATACGTGTTTTTTTTAAATCATACATATGTTCTCTGGAAAGGTTATATAGTATTAATAATAATCTATATAATATATATAACATGCAAAGTCTCTCTGTCTGTCTGTCTATCAGCCCGTTAGTGCACTTAGCATTCAAGAACCACTTATCCGATTTACGTGTTTTTTTATAAAATACATATGTTCTCTGGTCAGGTTATAGGATATATTTTATTACATTAGGTAACATAAAGAATAAGCAATGACGATAACATCGAATCAAGTCTACGCGAGTAGAGTCGCGGGCACGGCTAGTTCCTTCATATAAGCAAAGAATTTTATTTACTTTGTGGTAATCATTACGTTGTGAAGCGTTGGTTAGGAGATTTTTAAACAAGAGCCATCATTCTTATTTATATTACCCAGATAGTTCATTCAATTACTGTTACTCTATAAAGACATAACTAATTTTTAATATTAGTTTAATGGGAACTATCTGATAATGCTACTTAATAACGCCATAAAAAATCTTCATTTTATATTATAATGACTGCAATTTTACACCTAATTTTATAGTTTTTACAATCACCACTAAAAAACAATTTGATGAGCATTTACATTCGCAATCTCGCGGTAGTAAAATTTTATTATTCGCCTTTATAGACCACTACGGCAATATTGAACAGATATCATTTATTGGCCCTTGTAAATCTCTACTCAACGGGGAATATCAGATGTCACAAACACCTGTCAAATATTTAATAATCGTATCTTTTCGCAAACATCACTTTATAAGTGCGTTTTATTAACCATTTATTACCTTGAACCCTAAAACAAATGAATATATATTTGCTTATCAGATGTTTGCCTTTCTGTATATGACTTCTATTATTTTATAAGCTAATAAGTTATACAATGTTTATAAATAAGATATGCTACTTAGTTACAAAACATGCCGATCAAATATACCATACAAGAATCTTTTTGTTCCAGAGAACAATGTTCTTGAAAGTGTTTAAAAATTGAGTAAAGTGATTTACATAGTAGTTATCTTACAAATATGCATTTCTAAACTAAATTTAAATTTGACTTCGTCATACTATAGAATAGCTTAAACATATAATATATATAATAAGCATTGCAACTGGATTTAACAACTGAAATATTTATTTACATACTATTTTTGCTAAAATTGGAAAAAATCCTTTCATCATTCCCAATTTATACTTTTCAGATTGTTCTACTCAAATAATACTCACATAAACGTTTAACACGGTATTTTCGAAAAAAATCCTCTAACTCGCTCTCCATCCCTTATGCATTATATTTGTTTAACTATAAATAATTAAACTTAAAATATGTTTAATGTCGCAAACAAAAAAGAAAAAAATTCCAAAATACCATTGACGCTTCGTAAAGTTTATTTATACTTAAAATTAAATTATACTTCAAGTACTATATTATGCCAACAAGTAGACATACCGACAGAGAGATTGATAGAAAAATCACAAATAACATCACTAAAAAAGGAGTCAACTGTGTGTTTGTTTTTTCGTTGTCGTTCATATATTTCTTCCTTCCTTTTTTATCTTTTGTTGCCTCTTTACTTCTTACAAATTTTTTGGAAACCTGCTTCTACAAATAACAAACAACCATTTCAAAAGAAGCATCAGAATTATTGAATATTCTAAATAAAATCATCATCTAAAAGAGGGAGATGGAAATATAGTTTTGCCTTTAAGTAAAACAAATACATCATAAAATATATATATAATATATATATATATATATATATATATATATATATATATATATATATATATATATATATATATATATATATACTACTGTGATCAAAAAATAGTAAGACTTTTGAAATAAAACGCAACCCTTGGATACAATGCATTTATGCCAACGTTTTTTCCAGTCTTCGAAACAGTTATTGAATTCGATTTCTGGAATGGCCTTTAAAGCCTTTTTCGATTCAGTTTTAGTCTCGTCAATTGACTCAAAACGATGTCCTCAAAACGGTTTTTTGAGTTTAGAGAATAGCCAGAAGTCCGACGGAGCTAAATCAGGCGAATAGGGCGATTGCGGAATGATATGAGTTGAATTTTTGATGAAAAAGTCGCGAAGAACCAATGCTGTGAGAGAAGGCGTATTATCGTAATAAAAAAAAACCAAGAGTTCCGGCTTCTTAAGACGAATAGCTTCACGCAAACGACGCATAACACTCAAATAGTGTTCCTTGTTGACAGTTTGGCCCGGTGAAAGGAATTCATAATGAGCAACACCACGATAATCGAAGAAAACTGTTAACATCACCTCGATTTTCGACTTGCTTTGGCGTGGTTTTTTCGGTCTGAGCTCACCTCTAGCACGATATTCGCATGATTGGTCGGCAGTTTCCGGATCGTATACATGAATCCATGTCTCATCTCCCGTAATGATGGTTTCACAAATATTAATGCTCTTTATCGAAAAAATTTAGTGTTTTTGGTACCAAACAAGAGGAGACGCGTTTGAGGCCCAAGTTGTCTATTAAAATCGTTTGAATTGACCCAAATGATAAGTTGGTGATGTCAACAAGGTCTCTAATTATCACTCGACGATTTTTGAGCCCCAAATCATTGATTTGCTTGACGTGGTTCTCATTGGTAGATGTTGAAGGACGACCAGGACGTCCATCGTCCTCCACACGTTCTCTGTATTCTTTAAACAATTTATACCAATCAAAAACACTTGCCCTGGATAGAGCATCATCACCAAATGACTTTTTTATCATTTCGAACGTTTCGGAAGCCGAAAAACCATTTTTAAAACAAAATTTAATGCAACTTTGCTGAATTTTTTCATTCATGAAAAAAATCGAAAAACATACTTTGGTTGTTGAACGAATGTAAGCGAATCTTATTAACTACTGACGCTATAGTCTTAAAATTTGACAAAGATGGCAGTTAAGGTCCTACCAACCTAACAAAAAAAAATTAACCCGATTTGGAAACTCCCGGGCGATTTAAATTTAAAAGTCTTATTATTTTTTGATCACAGCAGTATATATACATACATATATATATATATATATATATATATATATATATATATATATATATATATATATATATATATCTATATATCTATATATATATATATATATATATATATATATATATATATATATATATATATATATATATATATATATATATATAGATATATAGATATATATATATATATATATATATATATATATATATATATATATATATATATATATATAGATATAGATATATAGATATATATATATATATATATATATATATATATATATATACATATATATATACATATATATATATATATATATATATAATCTATTTTATATTTAAGATAATATACATTTTATATATAATAATATTATAATATATATTTTACCGAGAAAAAAAAACGTATATAGATAAAGAAGTTGAATGAAAGTACTGCGACAACATTTGATATGACAAAGAAACAGTTTAATATTGTCACAATAAACACGGCTGAATCGGTATTGTCATAGGGTCATATCTTTGCCTTAAAATTAGCATTACATTCTGAGTCACGACAAAATGGCGGCGCGGGGTGCCAGGCGACATGATCTTAAACTATTAGTGTTAAATGAGATGACTATTTGCAAAAATGGGAGCCAAACTCTTTAGAACGAGGCGCGAACAATAAATGGGATCCGGTATTTCAATAGTGTGTAGAATTTACCACAAGACGTGGTGGTGAAATATACGCATTGGAAATGCTTACAAATTCTAGGAAATATTATGTCCCGTTAAGTAGCTGCCCTTCGAGTTTAAACTCTATATCAGTTTATTCGTCTATGATATATCTTTTAAAATGCCTATTATTTATGTTTATTTTACAATAAACTAAAAAATATATAATGAACCATCGTTTTAATAAAGTGTAGGAAACAGATCCATTTCGGAATGTAATTAAAAAAAAAACTCCTTTGCACTGTAACTCTCAAAGCTAGAACCTCCTACAATACAGTAAAGTAAATATGGATGGTGGAGGAGGAGAAAGATTTTTCAAAAGGAGAACCCCTACTTGCAAGGGAACTCTAAAAACTTACACTTAATATAAAAATCAATCACGCCCAATAAAAGAAGTGCCGTTTTTAAGGGGCGTATGATATTAATACAAAAGGCGTTTTTTAAAGAAAAAATTTAACATTAAGCTATAAGCGGAGTTGCTCATAGAGGGGAACTCCAATCAACAAACAAGGAGCGCCAAACCACAACTGAGGGGCGAAATCCCTTTATCAACTAAAAAAACCCTCTTCCATTGCCTCTTCTAACACAGTAAACTAAAAACTAAATGACAGGTGGAGATTTTTTCACAAAACGGAACTTTTTCATAAAGTAGAATTTTAACAATTTGTATCCAATTTAAAAATTGGTGAGCAAAGGGAGAGAAGACTTTTCACAAAAAAAGCACTTCCGACAGTGGAACTCTAAACACACCTAGTTTAAGAATCGATGACCGAGGGTGAGCATTTTTCATAAAAAAAGTTTGTACATCTACAAGGGTGGGGGAAAGGGGGCATATGATATGTAAAGCCACACGACCTGGCAAATGCTAGTGAACTTGGTGGACCGCCTATATTTATATATATATATATATATATATATATATATATATATATATATATATATATATATATATATATATATATATATATAAATAATTCTTCCTCCTCATGTATTTTAAGTTGTTTAAAATAAATCGCTGTGGTGACTTTTAACTATGTATAAACTAAACTATTAAAAAATATTTCTCTATTAACGGTTACTTCCACTATAGTTATTAAAATTGTGGTGTTTAGCTTAAACTAAATAAAACCATTGAAGTGTCAAATAAGCAGAGGTGCTATTTTACATTTCAGAGATCGCTTTGAATACTAAAATGATCGTACAATGTAACATTTCCTTTCTATATCCGATTCGTTCCACTTCATGTAATTCACATTCCCCTCTTCAAAATTCATTCTTTTTGTATGACAAATAGTGTTTTAGATACGCTGTCCCAACTTCATGCATACAATTTAGATTATGTAAAACCAAATAATTTGTTGTTTAAAATTTAGAACACCAGTTATATTCTATTATTAAAAAATTTTAGAATTTTTCAGATGCAATATTTAAAATGTATGTGTCTATATATATATATATATATATATATATATATATATATATATATATATATATATATATATATATATATATATATATATATATATATGTAATATATATATATATATATATATATATATATATATATATATATATATATATATATATATATATATATAATATATATATATATATATGTATATGTATATATATATATATATATATATATATATATATATATATACACCATACATATAGGAAACTACAGACAAATATTATCAAACGCTATAGGACACGAAATTATCGCCACCGACCGGAAAAGAACAAGGAAATAAAGTGGTGGTAGGAAATGTGGGATCTGAAGAAGTTCCCGATGTAACAACGGATGAAATAATAAACGCCCTGCAGCATATGCACAACAACAAAAAACCAAGGGATAATGAAATAACTATAAAAATGATAAAATATGGAGGGGCATCGATAATACAGTCTCTTCAAGCTCTATTTAACGGACCTCTAATAGAAAGTAAAATACCAACACCTTGAGTGGACGCCTTGATTGTGCCTATTTTTAAAAAGGGGAACAAATTTAAATTGAAGAATTACAGACCCATCAGCCTGTTATCGGTACTGTACAAAATCCTCACTAGAATCATAACATGTAGATTATCGAACGGATTAGACAGTTATCAACCACGTGAACAAGCTGGATTTAGACGGGGATACAGCACTTTGGACCATCTTTAAACAATTAGAGTACTAGTGGAAAAAGCAAATGAATATAAGGTCACCTTGTGGAAAGTAATGGTTGACTACGAAAAAGCATCTGATTCCGTAGAGATATGGGCAATCCTTAATGCCCTAAGTAACTGCAGAGTCGATGAAAGATCCACAAGTCTTCTTGAATACATATGTAAAAATGCGACATCATAAATAATGCTTGAAGAAAAAACAAATAAAATCAAAATTAAATGTGGAATTAGACAAGGCGACTCGATATCCGCAAAGCTATTCACGTTGACTCTAGAAGACATGTTCAAATCGATAAAGTGGGAAAATAAAGGAATACTAATGGACGGTGAACGATTAAATCACTTAAGGTTCGCAGATAATGTTACTCTGATCGCCAACACAAAAGAGGAGTTACAAGAGGTGTTGATGGAGTTGAGTAGCAAGTCTCGAGAAATAAGTCTAAAAATAAACTTCACCAAAACCAAGTATCTGAACAACGAAAGTGAAGATGACAGCCAGGAACTGTTAATAGAAGGTGAAAGAATAGGAAAGGTACAAACATCATACATTTAGGATAAATAATCAACGTATCAAAAGAAATTTTAAGGCTGACTTGGATAGAAGAGTCTCGCTAGCTTGGTCTGCGTTAGGAAGGTTACTATCTACATTTGAATTAGGCATCCCAAATACAATAAAAGTCAGAGTATTCGTTCAATATGTACTGCCGGTATTAACATATGGCACTGAAACGTGGGCTTTAAATAGAAGTATAATAAATAAACTTCGGGTAACCCAAAGAGCAATGGAGAGAAAAATGCTAAATATTCGTCTCCAAGATCGTATTCCTAACATCGAGATACGAAGAAGATCAAAAGTGACAGATGTAATACAACGAATATATATATATAAATATTAAGGTGGAATTCGGCAGGGCATGTCGCATGAATGATAACAGACGCGCCGTATATTTTGAATGGAGGCCTAGAGAACACAAAACATGCAGAGGTAGACTACAGACAAGATTAGCAGGACAAACAACAAAGTTTATTGGAGACAACTTGGGGAGGCTTACATCCGACCATATATATATATATATATATATATATATATATATATATATATATATATATATATATATATATATATATATATATCTATATATATATATATATATTATATATATATATATATATATATATATATATATATATATATATGTACATATATATATATATATATATATATATATATATATATATATATATATATATATATATATATATATATATATATATATATATATATATATATATATATATATATATATATATATATATGTATATATATATATATATATATATATATATATATATATATATATATATATATATATATATATATATATGTACATATATATATATATATATATATATATATATATATATATATATATATATATATATGTATATATATATATATATATATATATATATATGTATATATATATATATATATATATATATATATATATATATATATATATATATATATATATATATATATATATATATATATATATATGTACATATATATATATATATATATATATATATATATATATATATATAAATACCATGGAAGAAAAAATAAAAAGTGTTCCCGATAAGAAAGAAGAATTATGATGTTGATTATGATCTGGAACAAATTTCTAAATTAAATTAATTTCATTTATATAGAATTCTTGAAGATAATACCGATCTAAAATACAAAGTTTCTGGAGTTTTAGAAACTGAATTGGAATTAAAATCAGTCAGTATATAAAATATATAAGCAACAAGATAAAACAGGAAAATCAAGGGTAATTTTAGTCAGGTTTGCAAATCCCAAACAGCCTGGTATCAAAATTTATCGAAATAAGAAAAACGGAGATTCTGTAATTTTTTAAGAAATTATCAAACATCGATACCAGCTTTTGCTGCTGACGAAAGATAAAATGCGCAAAGCTGATGTATGGAAAACAAATGGGAAAATTTTTTAAAAAGTAAATGAGAAGGATACAGTTTTGAAAACAGAAGATGGTTGCTGCATAGTTTTGATGCAGTTTCGTTGTATGTTTCTGTTACCTTTCAATAATAATTCTACATGAATATGGGTTATTAAATATTTTTTAGACTCTAGATAAGAAGTAATAAAGGAAAAAATACATATTACTTGTTTAAGTATGTATTCTTCATTACATCAATAATCAGATTTTTAAAACAATTTAAATCAGGAGAAGCACGACATTTTAGTTATTTCTTAAATTGACATATTTTGGTTTGGTTGGTCAATTGAAAATTTCAAATTACACTTTTGTACGAGATGATAAAACGGCAAGAAGTGGTGAGACTTTTAGAGAGTGAATCTATAAATTGAGTAAAAGTTAATAGTGTTACATATTTTTTAGATTATTTTAGAAACCCCCTAATGGGACAGTTTTGTAAATTTTTATCAAAATTTGCCAACCATTATTTTTTTTTTAAATTTTAGATTTAACTAACAAAAATGTTGAAAGTTTTATTTTACTCTTAGAAAGTGAATCTATAAATTAAGTGGAAGTTAATAGTGTTATATATTTTTTAGATTCTTTTAAAAAAACCCTTATGGGATAATTTTGTCAATTTTTATCTAAATTTGCAAATTATTATTATTTTTAATGTGATAAAATTTTTTTTTTTTTTTAAATTTTAGATTTATGTAACGTTGAAAGTTTTATTTTACTTACTGACACTCTCAATTTGCAACAACTTATAAAGAAACTGTATAGAACTACAGGTAAAATAAGTTGTTTGTCTCATTTAATGTTAATACCAAATTATTTTTTTCAAAAATGTTTCTCAATAGTTTATTATTTATTAGTAAGACGATGTTTTAAGATTAAAATAATTGCAGTAAATAAACAGGAAACAATAGTAAGAATTAAAAAGTGTCCATTTGAAAATATCATTACTCTCGATTATTAAATACATAAAATAATTTTATAGAGCAGATATTTACAGGCCTAACTTATAAATAAGGGGATTTATCGCCCTACACAACCACTGTCATTAAAAAATATCTTACATTTATAATAATATAGTATTTCCACTTACTTAAGATAAATAGAACATTTAAAATTAAAAAAAGAAGAATAAATTTTGTTGCCTACATAATATAACGATATTATAGAATAGGATTTCTTTTCAGTTTTTCTTTTTCAGAGTCAATAGTTTTTTTCTTCCAATATGTGAATGCTATGTTAAATGTATTATTGTTTTCTTAAAGGGCCTAAACTTTGAATAGTTTTTGTTCTACGCTCCTTTTTTGGAAATATGAATTAACATTAAGTATGCAATATATGTATATGTAATTTTGTTTGCAAAATAAAACTGAATACAATCATTATTTAAATGTAACGATTTTTTGCATTCTGCTAAAACTTTTAAGAACATTTTTCCATCGTTCAATAGAGCTTAGTCCCATTGCATTCTTCATTAGGATTGCATAACTAGCGGAATTGAAGACAATATTAGTAAAATTTTGATTCGATATACGGAACGAAATTTAAGTTATTTATATAAATTATTTATTTGAGGATAGCTGTAAGCTAAACAAACCAAAATCACATTAATTTTTTGACAGTGCTTTCAAGTCTTTATTTTAGTTTACATGAAGGTGTAAGATGTCACAGTACCGATATTACAAGAAAAATAAGTATATACAGATATATATGTATGTATGTATGTATATATATATATATATATATATATATATATATATATATATATAAATATATATATATTTATATATATATATATATATATATATATATATATATATATATATATATATATATATATATATATATATATATATAAATATATATATATATATATATATATATATATATATATATATATATATATATATATATATATATATATATATATATATATATATATATATATATATATATATATATATATATATATATATATATATATATATATATGTATATATATATATATATATATATATATATATATATATATATATATATATATATATATATATATATATATATATATATATATATATATATATATATATATATATATATATATATATATATATATATATATATATATATATATATATATATATATATATATATATATATATATATATATATATCTATATATATATATATATATATATATATATATATATATATATATATATATATATATATATATGTACATATATATATATATATATATATATATATATATATATATATATATATATATATATATATATATACATATATATATATATATATATATATATATATATATATATATATATATATATGTATATATATATATATATATATATATATATATGTACATATATATATATATATATATATATATATATATATATATATATATATATATATATAGATATATATATATATATATATATATATATATATATATATATATATATATATATATATATATATGGTCGGATGTAAGCCTCCCCAAGTTGTCTCCAATAAACTTTGTTGTTTGTCCTGCTAATCTTGTCTGTAGTCTACCTCTGCATGTTTTGTGTTCTCTAGGCCTCCATTCAAATATACGGCGCGTCTGTTATCATTCATGCGACATGCCCTGCCGAATTCCACCTTAATATATATATATATATATATATATATATATATATATATATATATATATATATATATATTCGTTGTATTACATCTGTCACTTTTGATCTTCTTCGTATCTCGATGTTAGGAATACGATCTTGGAGACGAATATTTAGCATTTTTCTCTCCATTGCTCTTTGGGTTACCCGAAGTTTATTTATTATACTTCTATTTAAAGCCCACGTTTCAGTGCCATATGTTAATACCGGCAGTACATATTGAACGAATACTCTGACTTTTATTGTATTTGGGATGCCTAATTCAAATGTAGATAGTAACCTTCCTAACGCAGACCAAGCTAGCGAGACTCTTCTATCCAAGTCAGCCTTAAAATTTCTTTTGATACGTTGATTATTTATCCTAAATGTATGATGTTTGTACCTTTCCTATTCTTTCACCTTCTATTAACAGTTCCTGGCTGTCATCTTCACTTTCGTTGTTCAGATACTTGGTTTTGGTGAAGTTTATTTTTAGACTTATTTCTCGGTATTATCTTCAAGAATTCTATATAAATGAAATTAATTTAATTTAGAAATTTGTTCGAGATCATAATCAACATCATAATTCTTCTTTCTTATCGGGAACACTTTTATTATTTTTTCTTCCATGGTATTTATATATATATATTTATATTTAATAATATAAACATAACGAATAAGCAGTGGCGATAAAGGTGAATCAAGTTCACGCGAGCGGAGATGCGGGCACGGCTAGTATATATATATATATATATATATATATATATATATATATATATATATATATATATATATATATATATATATATATATACTAGCCGTGCCCGCATCTCCGCTCGCGTGAACTTGATTCACCTTTATCGCCACTGCTTATTCGTTATGTTTATATTATTATATAGCTCAAGGGGCCTTAAGGGCCCATGGCTTGGTTGCATACTTATCTCCACTTCTTTTTGTCTCCTGTTAGCTTTTCCCAATGCGGGATTCCCATCAACTCCGGATCTTGCTTTACTGCCTGAATCCATGTAGATCGAGGTCTACCCTTGCCTCTTCTTCCAACGACTTCTCTTATTAGGGCTTGCTTTGCCTGTCTTTCTTCCTTCATCCTTGCCACGTGTCCCAACCATCCTAATCGCTGGCTTATTATGATTTGGCTTATAAGGGGTTTCGTATATAGCCATTTTATTTCGTAGTTTGTTCTTCTTCTCCATAGTCCCTCTTCCTTCCTTCCTACGTAGATTATTCTCAAAGCTTTCCTTTCCCACACCTCCAACGTCTCCTTTCCTCTTACGTTCAGTTTCCACGTTTCGCATCTATATGTCACCGTGGGTCTGACAACTGTGGTATATATTCTTTCTTTTGCTCTTCTTGATACATTCTTTAATTTCAATATTGGATTCATTGCCCCCAAACATCTCTGTCCTTTCGCTATTCTTTCTTGTATCTCCGTCCTTTCTTGTCCACTCTATGTTATTGTTACTCCCAGATAATTAAATTTGTCTACTTTTTCAAACATATATCTTTTTCCTAAGTTGTTTATTATATCTAAACTTTTGTTGTTTTTATTATCCTTCTTCTTTGTAATTTCCATGTATTTTGTTTTTTCCTCATTTATCTTTAGTCCTCTCATCCTTCCCCTTTCTTCTATCCTACCTATGGCTTTTTTGAGGTTCTCTTTTGCTCTTGCAATCACTGCTACATCATCCGCATAGGCCAAGTATTGGCAGGTTTGTTGGTATATAGTTCCATTTGTTTTTATTTCTGACTCCCGGATTATCTTCTCTAGTACCAAATTAAATAGACATGTCGACACTGGTTCCCCCTGTCTTAATACTCTCTTCACCTTAAACTTGTCTGATACTTTGCCCTCAACCAACACTCTATTTTCTGTGTCATTCAGGGTGATTCTCACCATGCGAATCAATTTACTTGGAATTTTTAGTTCTTCCATTATCTTGTAGAGTCCTTCTCTATTTACAGAGTCATATGCTTCTCTGAAATCCACAAAGACCAAGTGTAGTGCCAAATTTTGTTCTAAGCTATTATCTTGGATTTGCTTAATCGAAAATATCTGGTCTGTAACCGATCTATTTTTCCTGAATCTACACTGGTACTCTCCCAGAATAGACTCGGCTTTCTCTGCTAGTCTGTTTTTGATAGTCAACACTACTATCTTGTACACGACATCCAGTAAGGCTATTGGTCTATAATTAGCACATATAGTTTTTTCTCCT
The DNA here is from genome assembly GCA_019049505.1 of Pachyrhynchus sulphureomaculatus. Classification (NCBI taxonomy): domain Eukaryota; kingdom Metazoa; phylum Arthropoda; class Insecta; order Coleoptera; family Curculionidae; genus Pachyrhynchus; species Pachyrhynchus sulphureomaculatus. The sequence continues at coordinate 109,777,496 of CM032446.1, read as the reverse complement.
TTTTTGTATATTGGACAAATGACCGACTCTCTCCAGCTCACTGGCATCTTTTCTGTTTCCCATATTTCTTGCACCAACCGGCATATTTCATTTTCCAGATCTACTCCTCCAGCTTTTATCAGTTCTACAATTTCCACCCGGGGCCTTATTTTTTTTGGGTTCTGAGTATTTCTCTTATTTCTTCTTTGCAGGGTTTATTTGTCGCCTCCTGCCCTTCAGTTAATTTTGCTTCCTATTTCTCATTCAACTCATTTTCATCTCCATTTAGTGTTTCTTTAAAGTATTTCTCCCATCTATTCAGTCTTTCTGCGAAGCTTACTGCTAAACTTCCATCTTTTTTCCTACATATTAGCATTTTGTCTCTGTTTATTCCCTTTGTATTTTATAAAAAAAAAACACGTAAATCGGATAACTGGTTCTTGAGGGCTAAGCGCAGTAATGGATAGACAGACAGACGTTACGTTTTATATATATATTATAGATTTTTTTTGACATATATTAAATTAAGAATTAAAAAAAAAATCACGTAAATCCGATGAGTGGTTTTCGAATGATAAGAACACTAACGCATAGACAGACAGAGAGACGTTGCGTTTTATATATATTATATAGATTATTATTATTATTATATAACCTGGTCAGAGAACATATGTATGAATTTAAAAAATCACGTAAGTGGTTCTAGAGGGATAAGCGCATTAACGGACAGACAGAGAGACGTTGTATTTTACATATATTATAGATATAGATTATTATTATTACTATATAACCTGGCCAAAGAATATACGTATGAACTTAAAAAAAGACACGTAAATCGGATAAGTGATTCTCGCCTGATAAACGCACTAATGGACAGACAGACAGACAGAGAGACATTGCATTTTATATATATTATAGATTATAGATATTCTCTGCTACATAATATTGTTCCAAATTTAATGGTTTAGGCTGTTTATTGCAAGGGAACGCGCTAACGGCAAACTTTTTTCCGACTTCATTCACTATTATCGTCACTGCTCATTCCCTATGCTACCTATCATAATAAAATATAGCCTATAACCTGGCCAGAGAACATATGTATGTTTTAAAAAAAAAAGTACGTTAACCGGATAAGTGATTCTCCAGTGATAAGCGCACTAACGGACAGACAGACAGAGAGACATTGCATTTTACGAGTATATATATTATAGATATATATTATATCTGGTACTTTCATGCCTAAGAAATAAAATTTTAAATATCGGAAATCTCTGTATTATGGTACTATAATATTCATGAGTATTATGTATATCAAAAGTTACATTTGCACATTAACATTTTTGAAGTTTAACTACACAAAAAATTAGTATTCAATCAGAACGTGACGTTTATTAAAATTCTCATTTTTAATAGATCATTCGGGAGCACCAGCGATTACAGCATCCTCAAATTATAATGTTTTTAGAACTAGATATTTAATCTTTTACCGAAAGAGTAATCTAAAATATGCAACAACAATTGCATGTTGAAACATTAAAACGGCGACAAACTGAATTATTGGCAAATAAATTTTGAAAATTAGGCGTTGATTATTTATTTTGCAAATGTTTGGTCGTACATGAGCCATTGGATAAATTTAGGAAAGCTGTATGGTAACACACAGGGAAGAATTTATTAAAATCATAGAACATAATTTATTTCATAGTAAAAACAGTCTTGCTAGTACGAGTTAGAGAAATGGCTAAATAAATTGATGGGATTGTGTTTGTTTAGGAGTTCCAAAGATTAATTAATTGATGAAAGTATTTATATATATATATATATATATATATATATATATATATATATATATATATATATATATATATATATATATATATATATTATACTTATTATATTTATTATACTATGAGAGGACAACTCTCACCTAAAAATTTTTAAATGGTGGTAGGAACTTTATGACTTATAGAATATGAAAGTGTGATAAAAGAAAGGCAGAAAACATGTAATTTAATTTTGGGATAGCTATTCATCAACACTAATATAGCCAAACATCAACACTGTTAAGTGTGTAAGAGAAATAAAGTTCCTCTTTATGTTCTCAATTTCTCTAAACGAAAGTTAAGGGAATTAATCGAAATTTCCAAACACCCTAACGTTATAAATAGAGACTCGGGTTACAGTCTGCATCATACGTGGAGAACGATCATTACACGGGGTCAGAGTTCGCTGGACTCCAGTCAGGTATAAATATTTGACTTGTGATTCCTCCAGCTTATAGAGTGTTCTAATCTTACGAACTAAAGATATCGGACGGTGTGTCGTCCTATCTTAATTATAATATCTGAAAGTTACTGCGAATTGACACCAAGGACCACTATTTCTTGTTTAACCAAAACCGTGAAAGCTGCCATTCCATGTTAATAAAAGAATTAATAAAGATTTAAGGCTTGTCTCGGCAGAAACTGTGCACTAACCAAACGAAACATCTTCACGTAGCTCCATTTACGATATTATTAAACGTTATCAAAATTTTAGATATAAATAATAAAATATTTTATTCTTACAAAAAACATATCCAAAAGAGTGTTACCGCAATCTTCAAATCGAAAGCTATTTCAAATTGCTAGTCAACCCTGACATAATCTTTAAACCTTAAAAACTGACTAAATAAATAATTATTTATTTTATTAAACTCTAATAACAAGTATATTTTGGAACTGAGTAACTAAATTAAATAATAATTAATGCTATATAATACTACTTAATCTTTTGTTGGACACCGTTATAGCTCAAAAACCGATAGGATTTTTAATGTTTTAATTTAGTCAGACAACCAAAAATACGTAATTTGTCAAATGTTCCAACCATCTACATTAATTTCAAAGGTTTAGTCGAAATCTTTTTGAAAATATATAATCACTGTTTTTAGTGTTCCGTACTTATTATAATCCGTAAACTTATAAGATCACTTCGATGTCTGTCCGTCTGTCACACCCGATTTTCTCCGAAACTATGTGACATAGAAAGTTGAATTTGGTATTAACATAGGAACTGATGGCATCAGAGCCATGTAGTTTTGAAAATTAAATTTTGACTTAAGGGGTTAGTTTTGGGGGGTGAAATCAGAAGCGAAAAAAATTTTCTTTTTTACCAGGTCATCGAGTGGGATGTCAAATGAAAGCTTGTAAAAACACGAGTTCAAAAATATATATAAGGTAATACTTGCGCACACTTTTCTTTGGGTTATTTTTAAAAAATCGCGAAAAATAGCTGTCTCCCCCTTATCTCCAAAAGTACAGATCAAAAAATTTGAAAAAAGTTCTGGAATATTTTCCATAGCTTGCAGATTGAACGAAAATTATCACGAGTGCTTACTTTCAATAATTTATCTGGTACATAAAAAAAAATCAGGGTTATCAGTTTTCAGTAAAGATCAAAAAAAAACTTTGTTGAAAACTCATTTGGGGTGTGCTTTGTGAAGTCATGGATCATTTTATACCTCCGTAACAAAAATTGTTATTTTAAAAGCAATCAACGTACGGAACACTAATTGCGCAAGTTCAACTTACGCTTAACCGGTTTTTCATTTATAAATTGAATGTTAATTTAAATTCAAAATCTAACACGTTTTTAATAGAAAGCCGATAAATTCTGACACTACTTTCAATTTAATACCTAACATAATTTTGTATTGAGTAAAATATGATCTAGATATATAGAAACTAAATATTCATATGTCAATCTTATTAGTTAAGACCAAATTAAATATAAAGCGATTTAGACTATGAAAATATTCAATTCTGGAAAATTTCAGCTTTTGGTAAAGTTGGTATAAATCCTAAATCAATCTTGACAGAAAATTGACGTCAAAACTTAAGAAACAAAATAATTTCCACTAGTTGTTTAGCAATACTCCAATAAAAAACAAAATAAAGAGAATAAATAAACGGGGAGAGTCTTTACAAATTACATAATTTTTGATGTTCTAGGTGTCCATCAAACCACAGCTTCTATATAATGTTTTCCTACAAAATACTTTTAATTCTTAAAGGATTATTTTTATTTAGTGAGAATGAATGTCTAATATTCGCACTGTATACGATGAACACAAGCTGATTATTATATGTGTGTTATAAGAAGATGAATCTTATACTTTAACCATTTTAATCCCTTGTAGGATATAGAATATCAGATCTTTCTTAAGGAAACGAAAGCGTCTCATAGTTCCTTTATAAGTATGGGAACACTCATAATAAAAGTTAATAAAAAGCCTAAAGTAATGAAGGTCAGATCAGTGGTCAGTACTTTTTTTTGGTTTTGAATCTTTGCATGGATCTGGGATTCTGTTAGAGTAATAGATCAAGTACTAAATCTATAAACTGAATAATGAGCAAATATGGTACGCAAAAATATAATTTCATATACCTAAAAAATTCAGACCCCATTATAGTTTCCAAAGCTTCTGTGTGTATTTTGATTACATGAACCTTGAAACCCCATGTGCATGCAATGCCAAACGTTAACTTTAAAGATATAAAGTAAAATACATAATCTTAAAATGGAAATCAAAAAGGTAATACCCGGCATAGTTTTCTGTTAGTATTAAATAATACATACATATATCATTATATAATATTTCACATGGATTCAAATGGAGTACAAGTATTGTGATACAATAATTCGGGGATTTTTTTAGAACTGGTAACCTTAAAGGTAGTTTTTTAAGCTGGCAACGTTTATTAAAGAAGCATAAAAGTAAATTCTATATTCTGTCCCCTGTTGAATTTTTTTAACACCTAAACCCACTATAATCGATTACAACGTATCAAATAAAATAAAAGTAAGAAACTGTATTACAAATATAGGTTTGCTAGTTGTATAATAACGAACTGCAATATTTAGTACTTGATTAAAATATAATAAATAAAAATATTACTAAATCAAATGATGTTTCAAGTTATTTATATGAATTTTAAGGAAATAAAAAATACAACTCCAATAGTTCATTTAGTTTCCATGACTGATGGATATTATAATATTTATAATAAATAAACATTTAATTCTCAATTGTGTATATCGTAATACTTAAAAACAACACATCCACTTATTGTAATAAATATGTAGTATGATATCAAATTTTTGTTTAAATCAATTCGGAAATTCAAAAATATTTTCATAAGTACTCCTGTACTACTGCAAAAAAAACAAGATGTAGAATAAAACCTGACTCTCTTCAATAAAAACCTACCTAATTAAACCATTAAATAATATGTTATTATAGCCAACCACATAATCAGTATGTTCACCGCTGAAATGAATTATATAAGTATGTTCTCCACTGAAATGAATCCAAAATGCTACTCCTTGAATTCACGAAAGTTTATTTATTTTAATAGCAGAAGCTATGACGATCATTCAAACTTTGAGGCTTAAAAATCTTACAGTACAATATATAATATAAAATTTGTAATAGTAATATACTTAAGACAAACGACACCATATGTACCGTCCTAATTTGTATTTTGTTTTATTATAGTTTTTCAAAATATTTATAGTTATTGTTTACATGAAAAAGGTACGAATACAAAATTCGTTTTCTGTTCCTGTGCATCTTATATACAGGTTCACTAGCACTAAGAGATATAGCCTGGGTAATATCAAGTACCTAGCTACGGCTCTGTAAATAAGATACTTTTATTGTTATTTTACAACGAAAATTTAAAAAACAGAGTTTGGGTTTAAAACCCGAAAGTTTTATGCAGGCCTGCTTAATATCCTTTCCAACAAGGTTTAAACCAAACCCATAAATCTCTACGGTTACCAAGTAAAAAAGCGATGTTGGTTTGTGGGTCTGTTACACTTTCAGTTCAATTAATGTTTTGTTTCTCCCTTCGAGTGAAAGTATTCGTAGGGTGCGCGGCAATAAATCTCATACTGTTACAAAACAAACTGAAGTAACAATGGACCGTATGAGTGGCACAAAGAATCTTTTTTGAGGATCGGGATCGTATAAATAGTCCTGTTTTAAATTTAGCTTTTCCGCTTCAAAAAAGGGAACAAAAATTATACATATTGTTGTAATCGTTATGATTCCCTATTAAATATTTATAGGCACACTTTCCCGAATAACTCACTAAACTTTTATGGACATAGGATTTACATAATCACTGGGCATAAATTACTTCTTATATATATACCCTGTTGGACAATACGTTCGTAATACCTACACCCAAAACCTCTTGTATGCGAATATTTTCAATCGCACAAACTTCAAAGGATGCAATATATAATATTGAGTTTGCGAAGAAAGAAATCATAATGTTGCGATATATTTTAAACTGATGCATACTTATCTCTTGTTATCTAGAAATGAGATATAATAGACCTTAACACTATTTCTACATTAGTCGTAGCTAGTAGATAATGTTAACTCATTTTTTAGTGTTCCGTACGGAACACTTATAAGATCACTTCGGTGTCTATCTGTCTGTCTGTCACACCCGATTTTCTCCGAAACTATTTGACGTAGAAAGGTGAAATTTGGTAATAATATAGGAATTGATGGCCTCATCAGAGCCATGTAGTTTTGAAAATTAAATTTTGACTTAAGGGGTTAGTTTTGGGTGGTGAAGTCGGAAGTGAAAAAAAAAATTTTTTACTAGGTCATCGAGTGTGGTGTCAAATGAAAGCTTGTGAAAACACGAGTAAAAAATATATATATAATATTATTCTTGCGCGCACTTTTCTTTGTATTATTTTTAAAAATTCGCGAAAAATCGCTGTCCCGGGCCTTATCTCGAAAAGTACTTATCAAAAAATTTCGAAAAAATTCTGGAATATTCTCCACGGGGTGTAGATTGAACGAAAATTATCACGAGTGCATTACCTTTAATAATTTATATAGTATATAAAAAAAAAACAAAAATTTCAAGGTCATCAGATTTCAGTAAAGATTGGAAACAAACTTTGTTGGAAACACATTTGGGGTGTGTTTTGTGACGTCACTGATCATTTTATACCACCGTAACATAAATTTTGACTTAGGGGTTCGTTTTGAGGGGTGAAATCGGAAGTGAAAAAAATTTTTTTTTACTAGGTCATCGAGTGTGGTGTCAAATGAAAGCTTGTGAAAACACGAGTAAAAAATATATATATAATGTAATACTTGCGCACACTTTTCTTCGTATTACTTTTAAAAAATCGCTGTCCCCTACCTTATCTCGAAAAGTACTGATCAAAAAATTTTGAAAAAATTCTGGAATATTCTCCACGGTGTATAGATTGAACGAAAATTATCACGAGTGCATTACCTTTAATAATTTATCTGGTATATAAAAAAAAAAATTTCAAGGTCACCAGTTTTCAGTAAAGATTGGAAACAAACTTTATTGAAAACTCATTTGGGGTGTGTTTTGTGAAGTCACTGATCATTTTATACCACCCTAACAAAAATTTTTATTTTAAAAACAATCAACGTACGGAACACTAATTGTGCAAGTTCAACTTGCACTTGGCCGGTTTTTTTTTTAATTGTTATTCTGTAAACTTCGTAATAAGGATTCCATTTATAAACGTACATACATACATAAGAAAACGTTATACAAGATGCTTACACTAGCTACGTCCCAGGATATAAAAGCGTCACTCAAAAATGAAGATCCCGATTGTCCTTAAGAAAATATCTACATGAAATAATTCAGAAACAAGTTGATTTTGTAAAAAGCTAAAAAAAAGTGGAGGATGTAAAGCTTCAACACCAAGGGAAATTTATTTTGCTATAATTACGTATAAAGTAGTTTTTGCGTCTTTGCGTCTTCTCTCTTAGCGCTACTTTCCCAGTTGTTTTAACTGTAAAATTCTATTTATTATGTTTGACTGATCTTAAAAAAACTCGAACATAGATAACATTACTAAAGGGAAGTGTTGTATTAGTAAAAATTCATCCCTTGAGATTTTTGCATTAATTCACGTTCTATTTCATTTTCATTTCTCCTTCAGCCTATCTGTCTGTTGGTCTGTCTGTCTGTTGGAACGATAATTCTCGAATAACCAGAAATATTGATATCAAATTTGGTCTACATATAATATTTGAAGTTCTTGAGCAATATGGCTTTAGGAGAATGGTGTAAAACACAATCTTTACCTCTGGCTAATATTAACCTAACTTTGAAAGAGTACCTGCCCTCTGTCGGGGGCTGTTTATGGCCACAGACCGATAGAGGAATTGTTCAGCGAGTTGCTGAAAATTACTGCTTGGCGGCGCTTTATAAGAGTCTACCTCAAGTATATAAAAGTCAATATACACCACTTAAATTGGATACAGTGGATTTTTCAGCAGTTTTTGACTGTCCTCTCATGCATCAATCAGCTCCTCAGCCGAGTTAGGATCGACGAAAAAAAGAACAAAACTTAAAATACTTATCACAATACTAGTGTAAAAGATAAGTAAGATACAACAATTTGCAAACTGGCTGATGTAAGCCTCTCTCGGGGCCTATTTAATGTCATAGATCAATAGAGGAATTGTTTAGCGAGTTACTAAAAATTACTGCTTGGCAACGCCTTATAAAGTTCTACTCGAAATCTATAACAATCAATATAAACTATAGAAATTGGACATAGTCAATTTTTCAGCAGATCTTGACTATTCTCTCATCCGTCAATCCATCTCTGACCGCTTTTCCCTATATTCCTAAACATCCACGTAAAAAATAGACCTACTTTTTTTCTACTTTTCTCAGATCGATGTACATTAGCATTATAACTTTAAAAACATTGATGTACTCTATGTCCCCGGACGTATAGACCTAATGTGAAAATAAAAATATTTCTACATGATGTATGAGTTGTTCTAAGTATTGAAAAGCAAACCTACCAAATTAGTAATTAAACAACATGTAGTAAGATAGTATTTTTCAGAAAAATGGTGAAAATATTTGATGTGAACTTAACATCTAAATGATCTAATAATTACTGTAATATACAAAGAAACGAAATCTATGAACAAATAAATTTGTAAAAATAAACTTTATTTACTTTAAATTTAAAAGTTATTCTCTTTTAAAGAAACAAACAATTTGATTTCATTTTTACTTGTTTTCTCGCTGTTTTCAAGGTAGTTGAAATGCAAAAATAATAATTAAAATTTATTACTAAGTTTCTATGATCCATACGATCTATTATTTCACTTGATTCTGGCAACTATTTTTTATGTACAGTCTGTCAAGTAAGAACGTTTCCGCGATAATTCATTTTTAGTAGATGCGATTCTGGCGATTCAACAAAAAATCGGTAAAGGAAACCTTTGTCTACGGCACATTTTAGTAAAAGTATCAGTCGATTCCGAACTTTCGTCAAAGTTACCTGAAATCCAAAATGAGTCACTCGTTTGCGCGTCGGTTCGAGGCAATCTTTCTTTGTTTCCATCCAAAGGGGCCTAAAATAACACATTACGTGACCGCTAAATGTATTAAAAAGTCGATTTATGAATCGGTTTAACGAGACGAAAAATGTCGAAAAACGAATCGTGTCTGTTTTCACGGGACCCGAAATTGACGCTGCAGCAAGGAGCGGCAAAATTAAGAAAATCAGGTGTGAATGTATCTCATGAGACCATTCGACAACATCTTCGTGCTCATGATGTCAAATTTCAAAACACGTTGAAGAAATCTTTGCTGGGAGAAAATCATGTCGCAAAGAGGCCCGCTTGGGCCCACGATAAGGTACTAGAGTGGCCCTCACAGTCGCCGGACGCCAACCCTATTGAAAGCGTTTGGTCCCTTGTCAAGAGAAAGCTCAGAGGAGAGACTCTGAAGACTTTAACTCAGTTATCTCGCGAGATTCGAAAAATTTGCAGAGTATGCAGAAAATCTCGTCGACAGCATGCCTCGAAGATGCCAGGCGATTACTGATGCCGGAGGCGATTGGACAACTTACCAAGGTAATTGCACCATTGTTAACACATTAAAGAATACACTGATGGCAAAAAATGTTCTCGAAACACATTTTTTCAAGAATACGGTCACGGTCTTACTTGACAGACTCTAGGATCAACAACACGTAAATGTTTTTATCACTGCGATAACTTGTTACCTTCGGACACACAATAAACAATTAAAATATTTGAGTTCTAGCAGTTATGCCAGTTTATAAATTATAAAGTAACTAGCCGGGCCCGCGGCTCCGCTCGCGTGGACTTGATTCACTACTATCGTCACTGCTTATTCCTTATGTTACCCAACGTAATAAAATATCTCCCATTATTTCCCCTTATCTCCCAATATTTCTCCTTATCTCCCATTATCTAGGCTTATCTCTGCTCATCTCCCATTATTTCTCCTTATCTCTTATTATTTCTGCTGATCTCCCATTATCTCACCTTATTTCCCATTATCTAGGCTTATCTTAACTTATCTCGAAATATTTCTCCTTGTCTCCCATTATTTCTCCTTATCTCCCATTATTTATACTTATCTCCAATTATCTCCCATTATCGAGGCTTACCTCGACTTATCTCCCATTATTTCTCCTTATCTCCCACTAACGGACAGACAGACAGACAGAGAGACGTTGCATTTTATATATATATTATATTCTTTGCTACATGATATTGTTCAATATTTAATGGTTAAACATGTTAAAGAAAAGCACGTAAATCGGATAAGTGGTTCTCCAGTGATAAGCGCACAAACGGACAAACAAACAGAGGGAAGTTGCATTTTATATATATTATAGATATCCTTTGCTAAATGATATTGTTCCATATTTAGTGGTTTAGGCAGTGTACTGCAAGAGAACGCGCTAGCGGCAAACTTTTTTCCGATTTGATTCACTATTATCATCACTACCTATTCCTCATGTTACCTAACGTAATAAAATATAGTCTATAACCTGGCCAGAGAACATATATATGTTTAAAAAACAAAGGACGTAAATCGGATAAGTGGTTCTCCAGTGATAAGCGCACTAACGGACGGACAGACAGATAGGCAGACAGACGGACAGAGAGAAGTTGCATTTTATATATAGTATAGAAATAGATTATTATTATTATGTAACCTGGCCAAAGAATATATGTATGAATTTAAAAAAAGACACGTAAAAGTGGTTCTCGCGTGATAAACGCACTAATGGACAGACAGACAGACAGAGAGACATTACATTTTATATATATTATAGAATATAGATATTCTCTGCTACATAATATTGTTCCATATTTTATAGTTTAGACTGTGTATTGCAAGAGAACGCGCTAGCGGCAAACTTTTTTCCAACTTCATTCACTATTATCGTCACTGCTCATTCCTTATGCTACCTATCGTAATAAAATATAGCCTATAACCTGGCCGGAGAACATATGTATGTTTTAAAAAAAAAAGTACGAAAATTGGATAAGTGGTTCTCCAGTGATAAGCGCACTAACGGACAGACAGACCGACAGACAGACAGAGATACGTTGCATTTTGTATATGGTATATTATAGATGTAATAAAATATATATCTATAACCTGGTCAGAAAATATATGTATGAATTTAAAAAATCATGTAAATCGGATAAGTGGTTCTCGAGGGATAAGCGCACTAACGGACAGACAGACAGACAGAGAGACGTTGCATTTATATATATTATAGATATAGATTATTATTATTATTATTATTATATAACCTGGCCAAAGAATATATGTATGAATTTAAAAAAAGACAGGTAAATCGGATAACTGGTTCTCGCGTGATAAACGCACTAATGGACAGACAGACAGACAGAGAGACATTGCATTTTATATATATTATAGATTATAGATATTCTCTGCTACATAATATTGTTCCATATTTAATGGTTTAGGCTGTGTATTGCAAGACAACGCGCTAGCGGCAAACTTTTTTCCGACTTCATTCCCTATTTTACGTCACTGCTCATTCCTTGTGCTACCTATCGTAATAAAATATTGCCTATAACCTGGCCAGAGAACATACGTATGTTTTAAAAAAAAGTACGGAAATCGGATAAGTGGTTCTCCAGTGATAAGCGCACTAATGGACAGACAGACATACAGACAGAGAGACGTTGCATTTTATATATATTATAGATTATGGATAACCAGGCTTACTTGTTTGTCATACATTTAGGTAATTGGCCGTCATCCAGAATTGCATTTTGATCAACAAAACCTAAAACATATAAATTAACCTATTAAAGGGTTTTTAGTACCTATATACCAACAGTTACATTAAAAAAACCCATGAAACACCTATTAGGTCAAATTTGTAGTTGTCACTACCTTATAAGGCTACCTCTTCTATAATAAAATTATGTTAATTCGAGAGCCACTACAAAAACCAATTTTACATACCTTTTACAAATTATTCGATTTAACAACAAGCTAACAATAATGTTTAAATTGGGAACCGTGACAGTTCAAACAAATATACAGAAATTATTCGCTGGTTTAAATCATCGTTGATATATCAAATTCTAGGTTCATGTCTATGTTGAATGTTAAATCAAATATGATAGATCTAGGAAAACCCGAGAGGTTGTGTGCCAAGGATGCTAGGACTCAAAAAATAATCCAAATATTAATAAGTTAAGTTATTAATTTGTACAAATTTTTAGAAATTTTTTACTACTTCTGTATGCTTTTTTTACCTTCAAAGTAAAGCTATAGGAGAGGTTAATGGAGATCTTCAAGCAAAGTTAGTACTGCTATGTGCGAAATTTCTCGTAACATATAATCGACTTGTATTATAATCTCAAAGATTATCTGATACTTTCTTTTAAAGATCACCTAAAGTATAGGTTATTTTAACATTTCCTTATATAATAACTATGTCGCTATTAGTGTTTGTAATTAGAGGGGATACAAAATTTCATAACGTTGTAAACAAAAGAGTACCGAAAAGATGGTCAGTCAAAATTTGGTAACCCGCCAAATTCTGATATAAATACTTTCCCTGCACTTTTTGTTTGCAGTATTATAAAATGGTGTTTTTTTTTTAATTACCCATAAGCCTACTCCAAAGTATGCTTTTTGAAATTCTTTTTTTTAGCTCATGCTATTGCTACTCGTATTAGACGTTCTAGTCTGTGAAAACTACACAGTGAGGTCATTAGTGAGATTTTTAATAATGGAGTATAGTAATAAAATTAAATCAGATATGAAGACTTTTCTGGGGCTATATAATTTTAATCATATTTTGAATGGTCATAATTCACGACTGGGTGGATTGAGTAGCCCAGTAGTTTCCACTGCCGATCCCAAGCCCGGATATAGGAAGAGGGTTGCTAGGTGAGGTTAGTAGCCTGCCTAGCGTAAAAGAACAAACCACTCAAAGAACTGGAGAATAAGCCTCGGATACAGGATGGAAACAACAGAATATGACCAATGCAAAGATAAACGCAAAACTATTCCGGAAACGATGTCAACTTAGAATAGCATGTTGGAACATAAAAACTCTTAGTAATATAGATCATGAAATAATCCCTGAATTGAATTAACACGCAATATCTGAAGTCAAAAAGAAAGGAAAAGGTATCACAAAGCTTAATAATGACTTGCTTATACACAGCGGCGTGGAAAAAGACAAAAAAGCAGTATCTGGAGTTGGCATACTGATACATGAGAAATACCAACAAAACATAATAAACACTGAATACATAAATGACAGAATATTGAAACTAACGATGGCCTTTAACAAACCTCTACATATACTATCAGTTTACGTACCGGACATGAACAAACCCGAACATATGTCTATAAATGTTTACGAAACACTACAAGACGAAATAGACAAGAACCCACCAACTGAACAGCTTATATTACTTGGAGACATGAATGCCCGAGTGGATAATGAAGTATTAGGAGGGATGAAACAAAAATACAATGAAGACGTCACAAACCGAAATGGAGAATTACTGACAAAGTTCTGTGCACACAACGAATTCAGAAATAAACAATACATACTTCCCCCATAAATTGCAACACAAATATACCTATTGTGATCATCAAGGTCATCAACAAATCAGTAATCGATTACATTATCACCATCCGAAACGTTATGCCTCATAAAATTTTGGATGTCAGAGCACTTACTTCGGCCAACATAGGCACAGACTATAATCTGGTCTTAGGCAAGACTCATTTACGACACCTAAAAAGAAACAACCAAATGTACAGAAAGAAAAATTCAATATAGAATCCTTAAATAATGACAGTACCAAAATAATATACTCGACAAAATATAATAAATATATCACACAGAATTCCATTCACGAACAAGAAGACATAGAAACCAGCTGGAACAAAATAAAAACCAATATAATTAATGCAGTAAAGAAGCTATCAGAACACGTACAGTACAACAAAACAACTCGAACAATAAAAAAACCACCTGTATTGGCTCGCAAAAGCAAATATGGAAAGTCCTACGAAGTTTAAAGAAAACAACAATTGAAAGCATACAATTGAAAAGCATTACACAAGAAACATGGATAAATTACTTTGAAAAGCTTTACAAGAAAGGAGATGAACAAGAATACCGATCTTCAAAAAGGTAACAAAACGGACCTTGCCAACTATCGCGGAATCACCCTTTTGAGTACATCGCTGAAGCTATTAACCAGCATAATTTCAAATGCAATAAGTTCAAAAATACCCATAAACGAAGAGCAACAGGAATTTAGAAATAACCGTTCAACACTAGACGCCCTGTTCATTCTAAGACAGGTTAAAGAAAAAGCTATAGAATGCAACACCCGGCATTTATCTGTTTCATAGACTTACAAAAAGCTTTCGAGCGGATACAACTGAATGACGTCATCGAAACCCTAAAAATGAAGTGGACTCCCAGCGGATACGTAAAGCTAAAAACACAACACAGTTAAGGTAAACGGAACACTAACAAACCAAATTGCTTTCACGACAGGAAGACCACTAAGAAGGTTGAAAGGCAGCTGACAACCTACATCGCAAGAGCATTATAACCAGTAGTAAACAGGCAACTATGCCTAATCAAAAGAAGAAGAAGAAGATTTTTTTTGTGTCCTTCTGCATGGATAATGTTTTTTAGTTAGCAGTAATGCAGCCGTAAAAAAGATGCTTCCTCACTACTTTCTTCTTCATGTTCTCTTTTAGAGTTTAGGTTTCCGGGAAAACATTTAATGTTCCAAATTGTTTGGTTGCGCCACACGGGATGTAGTACTAGTTGGAGCATTTACTGGTTCAGAAGGACAGTTTGAACTGCATAGCATAGTAAGTATTTTTATACGGGTTTTGTTATTTGTTTAATAATTTCGCCTTATGAATATAAATTAGTATTATAATAGTATAAACCTTAGCCGTAATCAATTTTATAGTATTAGACATTGTTTGAGCACACTACAGAGCCTATGCGAATGAAGTAATTAAAACAGATATATTAATATCTGTTTTATTTACTCCTTTTAAACTTCCTATTAGGTATACCATGGTGAGCGTACTTAGTTATTAGTAGACCATATAGTACTCAAACGTGTTTCTTTTAAGATCTGAGTCATTACTACAGCTGCTCATGTATTACCCAAATGCTTTTGTTTTATTTTTCAACTCACATTGTAGTCCTCTGTAAAATTGGAATTTTAGTGCACTGAAAGCTCATCTTAAGTATATTACATTGAAATTGACCACGATTCAAACAAAGGTTACTAATTGTTAAACTATTGATTTTTTTAAAAAATATTATTTATTATGTAATTAACTCGGACGTTACTTTCTAGCTGATTTAAGACATCGTTGATTGTTTCAAATATTTATTTTTATTTGGAAAATAGCGAATATTTCCATGTATTCTCGCCATTACTCTAAATGTAATTCCTTAATTCTTTTGAGTGAAACGATTATTCGCTGCGACTCTAAAGTCTGACAGGTATTTTCATTTTTTTTTCCGTTATAACTACTGAAACTACCTTAGTGTAACGCCTTGCTACATTTGTTATCTGTTGATTTTCTTTTATTGATAATACCATTTCTTTTTTTTTTGTTGTAATCTGCACAAATCAACCATTTATTATTTTTCATATGATTTAAAGTTTTTTTAATCACTATTTGTTATATTTATTTATATTTGGTTAACCATTTTGTATAATCATTTGTACCATTGAACGTTTAGCTTTGAAATAAATTACTGTTTTTGTAATTGACTTTACTTTACCTCTCCATTGAACCATGCATATTATTTGCTTCTAGTTTGATTTAGGGTGTAAACAAACTGATATCAGCGGTTTTGTTGGGCGATACTTGTTGATTACCAATGGCTTTCTGATTTTTTTGGCCCATGTCGACAAGA
Organism: Pachyrhynchus sulphureomaculatus; assembly: GCA_019049505.1. NCBI lineage: Eukaryota > Metazoa > Arthropoda > Insecta > Coleoptera > Curculionidae > Pachyrhynchus > Pachyrhynchus sulphureomaculatus. The sequence goes on along the minus strand of CM032446.1, from coordinate 109,761,194 downwards.
CACTAGTTACCGTTCTCTTAGGTCAGGTTCCATCACTGGAGAATTATTTCTATTCAGGGGGTAAACTTTTATAGTGTGGGCTTACCAATATCATTTTTCTTTATGTTAAAAGAAATTGGTATAGTTTTCGACTCAGTATTTGTCTTGCACATATACACTCTAAAATAAAAACTAAATTTGAGTTTCTCACACTAAAGAAAAATCTACACATTTTTAAGAAGGAAATGATACCTTATAGAGGGACATTAGTCACAAAAATTAGTACCTATTCCCACGCCCTAAATCCATTATATCGCTTGTATGTGAGACTAAAAATAATTATTTTTTTTAACCAAATATACCTGAAAAGTATTTGGTTTTCAATTTTTTAAGTTGCTCATAATCACATTTCGGTCTTATCTATTCTGTTAAGATTGGTTATAGAAAATTTATCAATCCTCCTATCCTCCCTATTTCCCTAGCGGTATTACAAACAATTCTAGGTTACTCTTCAACTGTAAGAACTAGAAATGTACCGTAAATATCGCGGCACCATAACAGGAGACCAAAACCGACGAAAATATGAAATAATTTTTGACCGTTATCCAGAAGATCTCAGAGTGTTTTGTTTCCACGACTGTATAACTAATATATATATATATATATATATATATATATATATATATATATATATATATATATATATATATATAGATATATATATATATATATATATATATATATATATATATATATATATATATTAGCGATGCCAGTAGGAAGAATTAAAAAACATACACACACTTGCGGTTCATATTTAAAAAGTTAAAGCATTATTTATAAATAAAGTTCAGCAATTAACAGGTTTCAGAGATATTTACGACTGTATAACTAATATATATATATATATATATATATATATATATATATATATATATATATATATATATATATATATAGAATATATATATATATATATATATATATATATATATATATATATATATATATATATATATATATATATATATATATATATATATTAGCGATGCCAGTAGGAAGAATTAAAAAACATACACACACTTGCGGTTCATATTTAAAAAGTTAAAGCATTATTTATAAATAAAGTTCAGCAATTAACAGGTTTCAGAGATATTTACAACTGAAACCTTATACGAGTACATATTCTTTCTGTCAAAGCTGAAAATAATGAAAAATTTACAGCATTTTCCTCGACTCCAAAAGCATTAAAAAGAACATATAACACGATATATACGAAGTCTTCCGACCCATTCCCCTGCATCCTTAACCACTTATATATTTGACCATAAACCATAAAATAATGAAAAAAATAAGAAAATTTTCAGATTCTTAGACCTCCGAAAATCTGAAAAAGACATCGATATATACGAAGCATCTCCTCTAACTTCCTCCTTTACCTCATTAAGCCATTATATGGAATTTAAAAAATCTAAAGAATAACACAATTTTTAGAATGTTCAAATCCAAAAAACGTTAGAAAAGCTATATATATATATATATATATATATATATATATATATATATATATATATATATATATATATAAAGCATCCTCTCTAATCTCCTTATCTATCTTATTAACCTCCTATATTTTAACATAAATAATTAAAAATAATAAATAAGTAACGCAATTTTCTGATTCCTCGCTGCTAACCACTCTTAAAATAACACATAACACGATATATAACGTAACTTCTCTAGCACTAGCAGTTTATTTGGTTACGTGATTAATTATAAATAGATATGCTTTAAAATTGTTCATTATATCAGCGAATAACCAAGTAAAATTCTCATAATATAACTTCCTCTAGAATGCAATGGCTCAAAAACTATAGATTTAGATCCTATATTAAGTATTATATGTTTACCAAATTTAAAATCGGTAACTCATTTCGTTTGAGAATTATCCTGCCAACAGATACGCGAGCAAACAGACGCATAGACATAAATACACACCGGTAGACAGACAGGCGTAAATGGGGGAATATGTTTTTCGTGATCTCTGACTATCATTTTTTCATGAATACAATAATTAACAATAGTACTGAAAATTAAGGCAACAGTACAGATGCATCGTTAAACCAATAATCATCCCCTAAAGTACCGATAGGCAGAGGGCTATACCGCAAAACCATATTGTTATCCTTTATAACAATTTAATGTATTTTTTATTGCTCCTCGTAAAGACCTCAAAAGACTATGTAATTACCCTTCTGTCGACGCTACTATTTCTTTATAAATTATTTCTATCTTTATTCTTAAGTTACTTTGACTATTACAGTCATGATCGTAACCAAGATAAAAAATTTTGCTCCTTTTTTAGATGTCACTATTTTCACTTTAAAAGATTTTTAGTAAAATATATCATATGTCTATTTCAGATCCAACTATATCGTTTAGGAATATTTTAATTTTATTTTAGGGTTCGGGATGGTTATATTGTTTATTTAAATGCTTAAGGTAAGAGACTGTTGTCTGCCTGAATTTGATTGTTATAATTTCTATTGAAATTGCTATTTTTAGCAATCGCTTACTCTTGGAGTAAGATCTCATAATTTTTTTTTAATAAATTCGCACCCTTTAGAGAAATGCATGATGGATAAATAACAGGTAAGTGATTTGTGAGTTGTCGTTACCTTTTTTTTCGTTGTCAACCTGTATATTAATTTTCAAAACATCTATTTAAATTTTCACATTTTCAACATGTATTATAGTCTACTTTGTATGTATTCTTTCTAATAATTCGTGTTTTTCATTAGCATTTAGTTTATTGTTCGATTATATTTCAGTATGATTGTAAATGAGCCATAAACGACTTGTATCTAAATTCATGCTAAAATATAAACATGCGAATGAGTTAAAACTGAAATAGTTAAATAACCATCACAATCAGGAATTCATGGAGAAAATATATTTATAAAGACAAGATTCAAATCCATAATAAAAAAAGAAACTACAATTTCTGAATTAAATGACAAAAAAACACTGTTGTTCGATGAAATTTAACAATATAATTGAAATATAAGTAATAATTTATCTGAATTAAACATCATAAAGATAATATGTTAGTAAGCCTGGAGACAACAACTGAAAATAACGAAAAAAAGTATATGATTCCGAACGGACAAAAAGCAATCACTGATCGCTCTAATTTTATTGACAAGATCCTACTAGTAATCTTAATGAAAATTATATAAAAACAACACTATGTTTTAATTTCCAATATATTTAAAGTCACTTGACAATTGTTTCACCATACAATGGCTTCTTCAGAAGTTACTTCTGAAGAAGCCATTGTATGGTGAAACAATTGTCAAGTGACTTTAAATATATTGGAAATTAAAACATAGTGTTGTTTTTATATAATTTTATCATGAATTTCCAACAAGTATCGGCTAACACAATCAAAGAACTTAATGAAAATCATAGATTTGATCATTAAGAATGCCAGCCTATATACAAAATGAATACTTCAGTGCTATAACTGTATTCTTAAAGAAATATCTCCATAGGAAGAATGACATAAATTGTCAATATAAAAAGGAATTATTTTTGGAAGCAATAACTGCCAAATATTTAAATCTTTCTAATAAATTGGTGAGATTTAAGAGAGTAATGATGTAGTGGTTTTTGTTGCAAAGTATAATGATGCTCTGGAGAAATATAAATAATAAATATTTAAACTTCGACGCATTTGCTTTATTTAGATAGATAGATATTTATTGGTGTCTCTTATGAATATAATAAACTTATTTTTCTAACACTAATCTGTCTATTAGAAAAAACTAAAGACCATGGTATATGCAATGGCATACTAAATCATACTCGAGCACTGTTAATTATCGGTACATCAGTAAATACTTCTAGTAATCTAGTCATCCATCTAATTGTGCAACTCTCTACCTCAATAAAGTTTAACTGTTACTATCTCTCCAAAGAGATATTGGCGGGGATGTCGTGTTAGCTTGTAACATTGTCCAGGTGGCGAAATATAATTAGTATCTCACGACACTATTAAGACAATGCGGTAGAGCTACCATAGGCATTATTGCATTTCTAACATGAACTACTACTTTTTAAATCTAACCGGTTAAGTAGGCCCTATCACTGAAAAAAAAGGTTGCGTGCGGGGGTACACTGTATGGATAGCTATTGGTTGATACACCTTTAATATAAAACAATATGAATTTTGCGCATTGTGTATTTCACCAATGTAGTAAACGTATTTGAAGATCATCTAAATATTATTCCATCAATATGAAATCTAATACACTTTTCTGTTACACACACAATTACTGACCATAATCTTTGTAATTTTATAAGGTCCTTTATCTTCTAGGACCATAAAAATGTCTTATATAATTGTCTTGTCATGTATGATTTAATTTAACTTCAAGGAGTTATTAATTTTACTAATACCGGTTTGTTTTATTATTTGCTAATTTTTTAAAGAAATGTACAGGAGTATTGATCTTCATTAATTATAGTTAATGCTTATCAGTCTCCATTAGAATTAAGTATTGGACATAATACCACAGTAGCGGCTAACTTTGAAATCTAAGTCGAGAAGTTTTAACAGTGAATTTCAAAGTATCGAGAGGTCTTTGTGAATTAATGTGGCCATATCGTTAAGTTAGCTGTAGAAGTATTCTATTTCATAATTTATCCATAATAAATTTCTCTTAAGGTACCGACCGTACATTTCAACTCAACTGGATTTTAATATTAATAAAAATTTGAACTCTTATCTACAGAACATAAGTTAATGAAATATAAATGAAAATAATTTAAACTTGAAAAGGATAAAATCTTGCTCTAGCATTATAAGACCTTAAATATTTTAGGTTGTAAAATACTCACTAGCTTAACTTTTGACTTCGCCGCCGGCAAAAAAATTTTCATTACATATACAGAACACAATGAAACAATAAACAGATTTATGACTGTTTTGCAATAAATTTGTTCCTTTTGACTTTAGTTATAACAGACTACATTGAATTGCTTGTTTAGCTATTTATTACTTTGCTTACCAAATGGAAGTAATATAGTTGTGAAAAAAATCACCCTTCGTAATTTCATTTCCTCACTTTTTAGGATCTTCTAGACCATAAAAAACAAAATTTCCCTTTCTGTCGGTTTCTGACAGTCGGTACGATATCTCTCAAACATAATAAGATAACAATTTTCAATTTAATACATAAAAAAACTAAAAGTAGGAAACGAATCTATAATTTTTGAGCGATATCGCTTCAAGAGAAGAATCTGAAAGTGGTGGTGGTCATCAAATATTTTATTAATATTATTTGGTATCCTCAAACTGAGGGGAAATCTGCACACTGCAGTTATTTTTTGCGAGGAGTCTTTTTGTTTAATTAAAAGACAAACCTCGCACTTCAATTTTGTTCCCGACTTATGGAAAAACCAGTAGGTAGTAAAAAAAGTTTTACCAGGTGTACAAGTATGAAATGCGGATTTCAGACAACAGATGGTGCACCAATGCGGTTTGTGCTATAAAGAGTTGACCATGCGCCATTTTGTTGTGTCATCAACAAGTGCCAGACGCGCACGAATGATAAATTGGAAAAGTGTGTGCATAGTGTTGTGTTGCTTTGTTCAATATGTCGAAATTTATAGCGAACAAAGAACATTCGCGAACAGCAATAATTTTTTGATTTCATTTGAAGAAAACTGCTGTTGAATCATACCGATTACTTCGAGAAGCTTATGGTGAACATGCTCCATTGCAAGATACGTATGAACAATGGTTTCGGCGTTTCAAAAGTGGTGACTTCGATGTTGCAGACAAGGAACGTGGAAAACCGCCAAAAAAATACGAAGATGTGGAATTGCGAGCATTGTTGGACGAAGATAAGTCGCAAACACAAAAACAACTCGCCAAGCAACAAGCTGTTTCCAATCGGCTACAAGAGATGGGAAAGATTCAGAAGACCAGTAGATGGGTACCACATGAGTTGAACAACAGGCAAATGGAAAAAGCGCAAAATGTGACATTTTGCTCGCTCGCTACAAAAGGAAGTCGTTTTTTGCATCGTATAGTTACAGGGGATGAAAAGTGGATTTATTTTGAGAAACCCAAGAGCAAAAAATCATGGGTAGACCCAGGCGCACCCACATCGACCGCAAGACCGAATCGCTTTGGCAAAAAGACGATGCTCTGTGTTTGGTGGGACCAGAGGGGCGTGGTCTATTATGAGCTATTAAAACCTGGGGAAACGGTTAATACTAAACGTTACCAACAACAATTGACCGATTTGAACCGTTCGCTGCTTGAAAAAAGGCCAGAATACCGAAAGAGGCAACACATGACAGTGCTGCATCACATACGGTAAAACCAATTCGCGACACGTTGGAAGCACTCAGCTGGGAAGTTTTACCCCATGCGGCTTATTCACCAGACTTGGCTCCTTCCGATTATCACTTGTTTGCATCGATGGGTCACGCACTTGCTAAGCAGCGTTTTGATTCGTACGAAGATGTGAAAAAATGGCTCGATGAATGGTTAGCAGCAAAAGGGGAAGATTTTTACTGACGTGGTATTCACAAATTGCCCGAAAGATGGGAAAATGTATAACAAGCGATGGAGCATACTTGAAATAAAGCACTTTTTATCATTCTTCCGAATTTAACATGTTTTTTTTAGAAAAAAAAAACACATTTTATACTTGTAGACCTGGCATATGTGACGCTTGATTGTGAGTATAATTGTCAATACTTTAAACGCAGTTTTCTCAGATTAATAGTTCAGCGCCAAATATATATATATATATATATATATATATATATATATATATATATATATATATATATATATATATATATATATATATATATATATATATATATATATATATATATATATATATATATATATATATATATATATATATATATATATATATATATATATATATATATATATATATATATATATATATATATATATATGTATGTATATATATACATATATATATATATATATATATATATATATATATATATATATATATATATATATATATATATATATATATATATATATATATATATATGTATATATAATATATTAAAATTCCTAGTTTCAATCCGTTCGTCTAACAATGAACTTGCACGACGTTTCGCCAAAATCTCATTAACTGAGAAACCGAAGTGCAGTCGCCATCCTTTATACGTCGGCATCTACGCAAATTGTAGGTGGAGGAATCGGGAGTGTCCATCCGGGCATCGGTGTTTGCCGGCTGGGTGCCTGTACCAATGGTAATTACAGGTTCTGGCGCTATGCCGACTGTTGCCTTCTCGATGTTTTGGTTATTCCTCGATTTAGCTAGTAGACTCTTCCAAGTAATGGAGATATTCAGTGCATCATCCCGCTTGTTTAGCTGTCCATTCTTTTTGATTTCCAAGGCTTCTCTGACTATGCTTGTTTTATAATTTTAATAAAGTTTATAATGTGAGATCGAGACTATTTGTTTAAATCCCTCAAGATTGATGCTGTGACCAGTATAAGATGATGCGAAAGAAGAGCTAAAGTTGTTTGTTTTTGATACTTATTTTATGTTCTTGGATCCGGGGGGGGATTCTTCTGTTTGTTTGCCCTATGTACAATTTGTGGTATGTATGCTGTAAACCCCATGGTTTTCCAGTTTTCTCATATATATATATATATATATATATATATATATATATATATATATATATATATATATATATATATATATATATATACGTATATATATATATATATATATATATATATATATATATATATATATATATATATATACGTATATATATATATATATATATATATATATATATATATATATATATATATATATATATATATATATATATATATATATATATATATATATATATATATATATATATATATATATATATATATATATATATATATATATATATATATATATATATATATATATATATATATATATATATATATATATATGTATGTATATATATATATATATATATATATATATATATATATATATATATATATATATATATATATATGTATGTATATATATATATATATATATATATATATATATATATATATATATATATATATATATATATGTATATATATGTATATATATATATATATATATATATATATATATATATATATATATATATATATATATATATATATATATATATATATAAATATATATATATATATATATATATATATATATATATATATGTATATATATATATATATATATATATATATATATATATATGTATATATATATAAATATATATATATATATATATATATATATATATATATATATATACATATATAAATATACATGTACGTGTCGCACGGTCCCCCCGGATACCTGGCCCCCTCCGGGAATAAATAGCCTTGCTGTGGCACCCAGGCTCAGCCACAGTCGACACTTCTTTCCTAGGATACTCATGGGAACACTATGTCGAATAATAATAATAATAATAGCAGGGTGTTGCTGAAGGAACCCCTGTCGAACAATCAGCTACAGCCACACTACATCAATAACAATCACAGTCGAACCAAACAACCGCCACAGCCGAAACTATCCCCGATAGTTTTACCACATCCGACATTGTAGATGATGGAAATTGCTTTTTCCGGGCAGTTAGCTTACACTTATATGGCCACCAAACGAAACTCCGGGAGGTTGCTCTAAGATATATACAACAAAACCGGTCCGAACTTCACACGTTTTCATTAATTGAAGGCGACGATATGAAAGGCTTCAATAACTATTATAATTATATGACGAAAAACACAACCGACATAGATGCGGGACAAGCACAACCACCAAAGCAAATCCAAGGCAGTTTTGCAGGGACAGCATGCAACTACCAAGGCTGGCAAACCAAAACAGCGATTAAAATGGACAGATGAAATGAACAGAACAGTGATTTGCTGTTACTATATCACCACCAAACTCGAAACAATAACATCAAGCTACAGACTGGAACTGCACAGACTTTTCTTGTTCCAATATCCACATCTGCAATTACTTGTTACAGAACAGAGAGTAATATACCAAAAAAGAGTGATTACCATTACTCACACCCTTTGAATTGCCAACCATCAAAGACACAGTAGCTGTTGAACTGAACACAGACCAACCAAACAATAAAAGCAATAAAGCAGATACCGAACCAACCTCACACACACAACCACCCAGCCAAACACAAAAATACACACAACAAGACCCACCACCCCGCAGAAGCAGAATAATATTACAAGGCAAATAGCAAGCACCGCACAACATCATATCACAGACAACAACGTCAATCACTCTCCACTCTCAGCAACATCCACACAACATCACCTCGAATCACCTCTCATAAAAACACTCAAAATGGAGTCACATCTAGCTCGATGGTCACGCACCGACCCCACAACAAGAAATTCCATCCCTCATTTGATCTTCAAACAGAGCAAGCAAGCAATCCTCAACACAATAAACAAGCATACAGCAGTACATAACAGACCTAAGCACAATCGAAGACATTCACACAATAATATGCACAGCAGCAATCATCACTCACAAAATAATCTAAATTTTCGCAAACAAAGAAACCTCAACAGCACAAAACCAAAATTCAAATGGCAAATAAAAATAGAAAACAAAATCAGCTACATCAGAAGAGATCTAGGATACCTTACCCAGTTTATAAATGGGAACGAGGCCAAACGTATCATACAGGGTGTAGACAAGATCAATTCCAAACCTCCCAACCGAACACTGCTAGAAATCCTTGATACTTTGAAACAAAAACTATCCGTATATGCCGCACGATTCCGTAGATACAAAGAATCAAACGAGAGGAAAGACACCAACAACCTCTTCTGAAGAGTCGAAAAACCGTTCTACCGAAAAACTATGTACAACGAACAGACAGCGGTGACTGAACCACCAAACAAACAAAAACTCACAGATTATTGGAAAAATATCTGGTCAGAATCCAAACTAGACAATAATAACACCCCCTGGTTCATAGCCGAAGAAGACAAACATAAACACATGACAGAATAAGAAAACTGCACATTAACTACACAAGAAATTACAGAAACAATCAAACACACACACACAACTGGAAATGCCCTTGAATAGACAATATACAAAACTTCTGGTACAAACAGTTTACCACCACGTACACACCAAATCAACAAAGCTATTCTATAACCACACACCTTCCCCACTTTCCTTACAAAAGGAATAACATACATCAAAACCAAAAGCTAAGACACCAGAAATCCATCAACCTATCGACCTATCACCTGTCTTCCAACTCTATACAAGATCATCACAATTTCCAAGAAAATAGAACAACACCTAATATACAACAATATTCTCACAGAAGATCAGAAAGGGTGCAGGAAAAATAGCCAAGGATGCAAAGGGCACTTAATCATAGATAGCGTGATTAAGTGGCAAACCGGAAAAGAACACAGAAACCTTCACATCGGTTACATAGACTATAAAAAAGCCTTCGACTCTGTACCCCACAGCTAGTTAATCAGAGCCGTAGAAATCTACAAAATGAACCAAAACCTCTGGCAATTTCTCACGCAAATTATGAAAACATGAAAAACCAAAATCCACCTAAAAACCCAAATCGAACGCATCCAAACGAAAGAGCTGTACATCAGACGGGGTATATTTTAGGGAGGCTCGCTCAGCAGTCTATAGTTTTCCCTATGTCTCAACCACTCTCAAATACACTAAACAGCATCAGACACCAGAAAGTGGACCAACATAAAATAAACCACCTCCTATATATGGGTGACATATAACTCTACGCTGCCACAAAAACACAGCTGAAGAACTCCTCAAAATCACAGAAACATTCACCTTAGATATCAATATGGAATTTGGTATAAGTAAATGTAAAGTTCTCCACATCAGCAAAGGCCATGAGATAGAAACCATCAACAATGAAACACTCGATAACATGCTTAACAAAGAAACATACAAATATCTAGGCTCACAGCAAAACAGAGCTCAGAACTGAATTCAAAAACAGACTCACGAAACTTATACAAACAAATCTCAACTACAAAAATCTCACTAAAGCCATCAACACGTTCGCTATACCTATACTCACATATTCATTTGGTATAATCAAATGGTCACACACAGACATAGAAAACATTCACATCCTTATACGTTCTCAATTCACTAAATACAGGAAATTACACCCCAACGCATGCAAAGAAAGACTTACCATCGAGAAGAAGGCAGGAGGAAGAGGAATCATAGATAAAAGATCACTACACATAAAACAAACACAAACACTTACGAAATTCTTTTACACCAAGCAGACCACCCTCCACATAGCAACAGTGAAAGCAGACAAAAACTACACACCCCTCGACTTATCCCGGGCAGACTACCCAGCAGACACACCCAATTACAACAGGGAAAGATGAAAACGTGGTCAGAAAAAATACGCCACGGAAAATACAGATACCACATAGAACAAGACCGCCTAAATAAAAATAAATAAAAAACATCATACACCGGTTAAAGGAGGCGCAGCTATCCCCTGAAACAGAAGGCTTCTTACTTGTCATCCAGGATAAAGTCATATTAACCAGAAACTACCAAAAGCATATCATCAAAGACTCAATTATTACAGAAGACAGATGCAGGAAATGCCACCAGAATAAAGAAACGATCGAACACATAACAAGCGGATGTAAAATATTAGCCCGAACAGAATTCACAGCCAGACATGACTCAACGGCAAAAGTAGTTCACCAAGCACTAGCCACAACATACAAACTCATAGAAAACACAGATCCCTACTACAAATATACACCAACATCCATACTTGAAAATAAAGATTACAAGCTCTACTGGGACATCGGTATCCATACAGATAAAACAGTCTCCGCCAATAGATCTGATATTACTTTTCAGTGCAAAAAAGGAAAAGTCTATCTAATTGACATAGCTGTCCCCAACGACACAAACATCCAAACGAAATACACAGAAAAAATCTCCAAATACACAGACAGAAATGATTAATAATACTGTGATCTTGCTGCTGCTGCCGCTCGAAGCTAACTGAGAAACCGAATTGCGGTCGCCCTCTTTTATAGGTCGGCGTCTACGCAGATTGTAGGCGGGGGGTTGGGGGTATTCGTTCGAGCGTCGGTGTTTGCCGGTTGGTTGCCCGTATTAGTAGTAATTACGGGTTCCGCCGCTATGCTGACAGCTGCCTTTTTGTTTTGGTTATTCCTTGCTTTAGCTAGTAGACCCTTCCACGTAGTGACTACATGGAAGGGTGTTTCAGTTGTTTTACATTGAAAATTAATAGTTCAGTTTAATCTAAATTTTGGTATCACTTACTTTTGACAAAGAAAGCCAGCGCTCACTGGTCACTGGTCTGTTTTTAAAGGTTAATTACACTAATAATGTTTTTCAGTGTTTTATAACAAAAAGCTAATTTAACTGTTTTCTAGCCAAAAAAAGCTGGTATCCATACCCGTTCTCCATTTTTACCAAACTTCACTAACAATACAAATATCTTCTTCTCTTAGTGCCTATCCGCTTCGGATGTTAGAGACCATCATAGCAATCTCTATCTTACTCACCGCAGCTCGGAAGAGTCCTGTTATTGTTTGATTAAACCACATGCGTAAGTTCTTTATCCATGAGTGTCTTCTTCTTCCTGGACCCCTCCTTCCATCTATCTTTCTCTGTAGAATCAGCTGCAGCAGTTCATAACGTTGGCCGTTTCTCATTATATGCCCCAAATACTCCAGTTTTCGTATTTTAATGCTTTTAACCACTTCCTTTTCTTTATCCATTTTCCTTAATACCTCGAGATCAGTGACGTGGACAGTCTACGGAATTCTCAATATTCTTCTATAGAGCCACATCTCGAATGAACCAAGTCTTCGGCAGGAGGCCTCTGTTACAGTCCATGACTAGATTCCGTACATCAGCACCGGGAAAACATAACATTTCAACGGTCTAACTTTTGTCTGTAAATTTAAGTCATGACAAGGGAATAGTTTTGACATTCTTCTAAATGCGGCTCTCGCTTTCTCAATGCGACATCTGATCTCTAAGGAGTGGTGTCACTCTTCATTAATTGTGGTTTCCAAATACAGTCGACACTCTATATAGTGAAAGACCAAAATGTTGACCGAAATTTTACTATAGAAAGTTTTTCACTACATAAAGAAAAAATCCGTATATGTTGCTATGTATGTATTTTATATTGGTAATCATTTACTTGTATTTTATAAGGTACAAGCAACAATAAAAATTGCAAAATTGAATTATTAGAAAAGATTTTATTAAACATTTGAAAGTTTAAATAGTACATAGGATGTACAGGGCTAAATACATACATAAAGTCCGTACGTTATATCTTTACCCGTGCGTCATAGTTTTCAGGCCATATAACAGACGACTATTATATTATTTGTCTCTTTTCACCAATAAATCGTAGGTATTGGTAAAAAGAGACAAAAAATATAATAGTCGTCTGGGATATTGCCTGAAAACTATGACGCACGTGTAGAGATATAACGTACGGACTTTATGTATGTATGTACTACATACGAAATAAAAAGAATAATACATACTACGTACATACGTATTAGGAAAAATAATCAGTTATTTTCTTTTGAACATTACTTTTGAAAAATAATTGTTGCTCAACAAAATTCTCGCATTTATTCAAATGCATAAAGATTTGATCAGGTACACTTTTCTGGCCCCTGAGAGTAGTTCGCACAATGTCAAATGCATTTCTTATTTCATTTTCACTAAGTTTAGCAGGATATTCCCTGGTTTCAGTTTCTTCTTCATGATCTTCTATACATTTTATATCGTCAACTATGTCTTGGTCAGTTGGGAGATCTATCGTGCCAACATCATTGTCGATTTCTAAGAAATCTTCAAGTAAAAAATCTGCGTCGATGGTAGCAGTTTTTTGTAGAATACCCCATTGCCTTTTTAAGGTAGCGAGATCCATTTCGTCTTCTTCTTCCCATTCGTCAATTTTTTCAGTAAAACCTGCTTTAGAAAAGCAGTTTTTGATAGTTTTCTGAGAAACATTTTCACTCCATACTTTAGCGACTTCGGTTATACACTCTTTAAGGGTAATCAATTTTTGGACTGGAAGGTTGTTATCAATCGCATTAACAATTTTGTGAACAATTCTGTTTCGGTAATGATGTTTTATGTTTTTTATAATACCCTGGTCCATAGGTTGCAATTTGGAGGTCATGTTTGGTGGAAAAAAGATCAATTCAATATTCCTTAATTTTTTACTTACAGTAACTGGATGTGCAGGACAATTGTCTATAAACATCACAATCTTTCGCTTTTGGCTTTTCATTTTCGTGTCCAGTTCTTTGATCCATCTTTCGAAAATCTCAAAAGTCAACCACGCCTTTTTATTATTGGCGTAATCTAACTCCAGAGATTTAACTCCTTTTAAACAACGGAGATTTTTGCTTTTACCTATGAGCAGTAATTTCAGTTTTTCTGAGCCATCCATGTTTGCTCCAACCATAAGTGTACCCTTTCTTTACTTGTTTTAACACCAAAACATTTATCACTTTTAAAAGCAAAAGTTTTATTTGGCAAACATTTAAAAGCAAACCGGTTTCATCACAACTGAAAACGTTTTTTGGCTCTTACTTTTTCAATGCACTTTTTAAAACAGTTTCAGTCCAAATGTCACAGTCCTCCTGACTAACGCTTGCACTCTCGCCAGACACCGTCTTGAAAACAATTGAATTGCGAGTCTTCCAGGCACTCGACCACCCTTAACGCAGTTAAATTCTTTAGCAAATTGTAGAGCCTTTTGCTTTATTAAATTTCCCGATATTGGTAAGTTTTGATGCGTACGGGCCGCTTGAAACCATCGTAAAACTGCTTCATTTACATCCTCGTAAGTACTAACCCGTACTCGTTTTCGACTGCTTGGAACACTAGGTTTTTTGATGATACTGTCGCGACTTATTATTATCAGACTTGGAGAAACACCAAATTTTGCAGCAACATCAATTTTTTTGCAGCCTTTATTAACTTCCTCCAAAACTTTAATTTTCTCAGCTAAACTTAAACACACTCGCTTGGACATCTTACTTGATTCTTAAACAAAAAGAAACTGAACCTGAATTTGCGAATTACTAGGCCTCGACTATAAAATGGGTTTTACCCCGGGTTTCTATAAAATGGGTTATTCCCCGGGTTTCTCACAGAAATCTACCTGATTTATTGCCAACCATTAGGCGTTATAAACGCGTTAAGAACCTTTTCAAAAGAATGCGTCATAAAAATGGGATTCGTGCTAATGTTAGATAAAAATGGGAAACCCGAAATGGCCAAGATCTCAATAAATGCATAAAAATTTATACATATACATACGGTAAAAATTTTATTATATAGAGTGTTACTATTTTACAGATTCACTATATGCAGGGCTTTTTACATGAAATTTCATTAAAATATTCTAGGTCTTGAAAAAATTGCAATATATTCACTATATAGAGTTTCACTATAAACAGTGTCGACTGTATGTATACTTTTGTGTTCTTTCGATTTGTTGGTTGTTCACGAAAAGCTGTCCATTTACGTTGCTGTTCTTGGCTGTTATCATGAGTTTAGTTTTTTTTTATATTGAGCGATAATCCATACCTTCCACTAGCATTGACCACGCCGGTGACCAATGCCTGCAGGTCCTCGATGTTATTAGCCAACACGACCGTATCGTCTGCATATCGGATAGTGGTAACGTATTCCCCATTGATCCTAATGCCAGTGTTCACTTTATCCATTGCTTCTTGAAAAATTGTCTCCGCGTATAAATTAAACAGCAAGGACGATAGCACACACCCCTGTTGCACTCCACGCCTAATTTCGATTTCCTCCGACTCTTCTCCTTCTACCCGCACTACTGCTGTTTGGTACCAGTACAAGTTTCTAATAATTCGGATGTCTCGCTCTTCCAGCCCTGTGTTTTGCAGGAGTTCCAACAGTTTATGATGTTGCACTTTGTCGAAAGCTTTTTGGTAGTTGATAAAACATGCAAATACGTTGGACGTTTCTACATCTCTGAACCATAACCTGTAGGCTTCTCTTGTTCCAAGAGCATTACGAAATCCAAATTGCGTGCGACTAATCTGTTCTTCGCATGTCTTAAAGATTTTCTGATGAATTATCGGAATTATAGGAATATCTTCAATAGGTAACTCATCAAGCTAATAGTACGGTAACCGGCACAGCGTTTAACATTTAATTGTTTGGGCAGTGTAATGAATGTAGATCTTAACCAAGTTTTCGGTATGTTTCTAGTCTCGTAAATTTTGTTGAATACACACTAACACTATCCCTATCAAGTGGAACTACCCTAATATAGTACTTAGGATTTAAGACATCAAAATTCAATGAATGGAGAACTAAGTATCTGCGAGGAAAAGATTATATAAATCTCTCAAAACTTTATTATTATTAAATTTAATTATATTAAAATCTTATCCTTACAAGAGTTATTCTCCTTGAATTATTTTTTAATACATAGTTACTGTAAAGTTTGAGCAGTTACCTGTTATGTAAAAGATAATGATGATAAATATATATTTTCACATGGTTTTTTAGTTTTTTTATGAAAACAATTTTTTTATGATATTGAAGATTTGATCTTAAATCTGCTTTACTCCTAAAAAATTAATCTACTTTCTGTACCCGTTCCTTGTGTTATATCATTAGTTTTAGTTACTATTTTCCCTAATACGTAATTCCTAGGGTGGTAGATAACGAAAGTGTATATAAGGTCTATCCCTTTCTAATCTAAAGAGACAAGCGTCAAGTGATTTATGCCATATGCTTCTTAAGAAAAGCTCGAGCATTCAGTTTTTGTCCGTATTCGAAAGTGTCAAGCCATAAATCGTGGGACAAAAGCCCACTATTGAGTGTTTGTTAGATGCAGTATCTACGGGATGTTGTAAATCCCGCAAAGAAATTCGATTTTTATTTTAAATTTATATTTAGGGATTGGATTTTAAAATAGAAAACAAACATGTTAATGCATTAAAATGGTTTATTGTCTACACGGTACACAAATTATTGTAAAATCACTATTCCAATAACTTTTTTCTATCAAAATATGAATTTCCTACAGTATTGTAGGAAATTATACTAAAAATGGTTTAACATTAAGATTCATGTTAATCAAAAAATTGTTCAACATTATGAGTAAATTATAATTTTTGGCCAGTAATAAGAAAATTTTTAATTATATTCTGCCAAGAGCGATACAATCAGTCCAACGTTTTTCTCATATCTACACCTTTCTTGTAAAAGGATTTGTCTTTGCCTTCAAAATAGGTTTCAGTTTCGGCGATAACTTCTTCATTGGAGCCAAATCTCTTTCCCGCGATCATTTTTTGAGGTCTGCGAATAGATAATAGTCGCTGGGAGCCAAATCTGAAGAATTCGGTAAATGAGGAAGCAATTCGAACTTCAATTCATGCAATTTTGCGATCGTAACCATTGACTTGTGACACGGTGCATTGTCTTGATGAAAGAGCACTTTTTTCTTGTTTATTTGGGGCCGTTTCTTTGCGATTTCTGCCTTCAGCGCACCAATAACTTTATATAATATTCGCTATTAATGGTTTTTCCCTTCTCAGCATAGTCGATGAAAATTATTCCAAATTCCAAAATATACAGGCCAAGACCTTCACAGCCGACTGTTGTGTACTTGGTCGCTTCGGGCAGCTTTCACCGACTGCTGTCCACTTAGCTGACTGCCGATTTGATTCCCGTATGTAGTGGTGGCTCCATGTTTCATCCATTGTCACATATCGCATGAAAAAATCCTTTTTATTGCGCTTAAACAGGTCTAAACAGCGTTCAGAATCATCAACGCGTTGTTATTTTTGGTCCACTGTGAGCAAACGCAATATTCATTTCGAACAGAGCTGTCTCATGCCCAATTGTTCATGCAAAATATTACCAACACGTTCTTTTGATTTATTTAGGGTGTCAACTATCTCAAGCAATTTCACTTTATGGGCATCCAAAACAATTTTGTGGATTTTATTAATGTGTTCAGGTGTAACCACCCTGGGCGTCCAGAGCGTTCAGCATCATTTGTGACTCTACGACAGCGTTTAAATTCAGCATACGAGTAAATGATGAGTGATTTTCCAGGGGCAGAGTCCCTGTAACACTTATCAAGTCATTCCTTTGCTTGAACGGTATTTTTTCCCATCAAAAAACAGTGTTTAATCAACACACGAAATTCGATTTTTTTCATTGTTTTGACAATATCAAAAGTAGCGTCACTAAAACCACTGTAACTTGTAAACTAATCGTCGAAATGTCATGAAATTTTGACAAGTATCGTTTGAAGATTGGTACTTCCCAAAAATCACATGGATTTTTTAAAAAGGGCGAAATCTATGTGCCAGACCAAAAACTTTTCAGCCTACGTGTTATATAAGATCCAGTGACAGACAATATGGTAAAAAATATCCTACATTAGTGTAGTGTTAATATAAACAGTTTAATGGAAAATGATTTTCTGTTTATACCAATTCACACTATCGATTTTTTATAGAAGGGCAGAAATTACTGTCATATACAACTTAATGTTCATAATCTGCTAAGTCTTTTACAATTATTTTATCCTTAATCAATGAATTAACACGTTCCTTATCGTGATCGAGAGTCCTCGAGTATTCTCAATCTGTTTTCGCCAACGGGTTTTGGAATTTACAGGGTCATTAGAGTGTTTTATCAGTTAGGGACAAGAAAGCGTTTAAACCATATAAAATTTTAGTCTACAAATCTGCTGAATGGAAGTATCTTGAGGGGCTAATTGGCTAATAGCTTGTATTAGTTTCGACAACCCAGCTGATTGTGCCACGACGATCTCTAATGTCATTTTGGCTGGTGAGAGTTGTTGCTTCCAAATATCTAGTAGCGCGAGAACTTTACTGGGGCACATATTCAGAGAATTAAAAAGAACCAGAAAATTCTCTATCTATGAGAAAATACCTGTTATCTTTCGTACAAGAATATGCCATGGAATTAACTCCAGTTTTTGTACGCGTTTTGACTTATTCTTCAGGAATATATCCATCTTATGGGAAATGCACTTGAGTTCAGCAGATACCTAAAAAAGAAAAAAAGCTTTCGTATGCAAACATCAACACAAGATTATACATCTTTGGAACAACATACGTCAACATTACACAGTATCTCAGACGTCACATTTACTAATTCGAGGTTTTCGATCGTTTTTGGCAAGGCGAAACGGTTTACTTTTATGGTAGGTTTAAAAGGTTTTGTTTATAACTCTTTTCGACATATTCTCTATAAGTCCCAATTCACCAGAAGGCTTTGTAACAAACTGTTAGGAAAGACCAAAAATTCAATATATAACTGTACTGATGATTGGGTATTCGCAAATATTCAGATATAGTGGAAAGCTTTTCAACTTTACAAATATCTAAAAAGACAAACAGAATTTAACACTACAAAATTCCAAAGGGCAGTTTTGTTTGAAAAAATTACGAAATCTTTAATAGTTATATCGAGACACTTGGTTTCTCTGAGATCGTTACTCAACTTGCTATTTGTTAAGATAAAAGTCAATATATTTTCGCAAGTTCATCATCATATAGGCATAGCCATGAAAACTCTGAATATATTTTCGTATAAGAAAGTAATTTCTTTGCAGCTACAGCTATACAAATTCGAAAGTCAATGCTTTAAAACACGGTAAATGTTTGCTAAATTGTCTCCAACAAGAAATATTCACCTGATTACGGATCCAAATTCACACCTTAATTATTTAGAACATCGAAAAAGATTGGCAGTAGTTAAACATTAAAGGTACTGCAACCAAGGATGAATCGTGTCCATTGCATTCATCTAAAGATTGAGCCTACCCCAAATGCTTATAGAAAGAACGTGACCTTATAGACGAAGAAATGACAAAGAAGTGATCGTCAATGACGCAAGAGACCAAAGGCTGTTGACCAGAAGAGCTTTTATGATTGTATAGATGTACCTGTATTAGGTGTGTGGTTATAGACCTATCTGAAGAGATAATGTCGCAATAGGACTTAAATGGTTTTTTGACACCCTTCTGACAACACACTATTTAACCATGGCGTGTGTAAAAGTCAGTTCGGCTAAGCGCTGGATAATTTCTTTTTTACCATAAATAAAGGGGGTAAGCGTAGTGCCTTTATGTTAATTAATGTGCTATAGTATATTTGGTACACCACATATATCTAAATTATATTCGGAATAATACTTGCAAATAATAATAATAATTTAGAGAGGTCAGCAAGCTGATAATAAACCTCGTTTTGATTAGTTGTTAAGTAAATACATTAGAGAATATTAAAAAATTTTTGTTTTCTACAAATATCATGTTTCTTGTAAATGGGCGTTTAAATAAATAATTAGCACAACAAATACCATCATAAATTGCTAACCCTTCGTGAATATAACCAAAATAGCAATTATATCCCTGAATGTCAATAAACACATCTAATTCAAGTAAATCCATGTTTGATATTGAAATTAAATTAATAATATGAATCATAAAACTAGCTATCAATGCATTGCAATTGCATTTGCAAAATTTTTGTTTAATCCATCAATTTTTGCAGATTTATTTGACATACTTTCAAGTCACTATCCAATTTATACTTTCATTTGTTAGATCTATAAAACTATTTTTAAGATTTGTAATTTCACTTTTATAATCCGCAATTAATAAATAGGAAACAGTGTTTTTGTTGTGATATATTTGAAGTATTTCAGTTAAATTTATTATTAATAAATGTAAATTTGATTCCAGTTTGTTATTTTCTTTAACTAGAGCAATGTGTTTAGTATAATTTAATGAATTACTTAAATTCTTGACACTGAGTTCATACCTTTGAATTTATTCCATACAAATTTCGCTTGTCATAAGTTCATTATTATATAATTCAATATAATTTTCAAGTGATGTAGCACATTGTTGATACAAGTTTAGGCTTGTAATAAAAATTAGTTATACTCTTCCAAGGGATATTCATAATTTTCTTTGTATATGATACATGAATTGTTGAGGAAGAATATAGCTTAAAAGCCGATAAAACATTTCATGTGTAATGTATAGAGTGTTAGAAAATAGGTATTTATCAGTTATTTTATTACAGGGAGAGGTATATATATATATATATATATATATATATATATATATATATATATATATATATATATATATATATATATATATATAAAGGTGTTTCGGTTAATAATGTCGATTTTTTCCCAACATTTAAGCATTTATTTCCATCACAAAATAAATTACCTTAATAATCAAAGTATTGGCCATCGTTACCTATGACTTTTTCCCATCTTTCTGTCAAAGAATGGATTCAGCACGAGAAGAACTTTTCATCTTTTGAGGCCAACCATTGATCAAGCCAAATTTTCACTTCTTCGTAAGTGTTGTTCTGTAAGTCCCTGCTGCATCGATCGAAATAAGAGGTAGTCTGAAGGGGCTAAGTCCGGTGAATACGGCGGGTGGGGTAGAACGTCCCATTTGATGTTTTCCAAATAGTTTTTAACACATTTTGCAAAATGAGATCCAGCATTGTCATACTGAAAAACGACTTTATCGTGTTTTTGGGCGTATTCTTGTCGTTTTTCCTTCAATGCTCAGTTCAACTTTATCAATTATTGTCGGTATCGATCGCTAGAAATCGTTTCACCAGGTTTCAGCAGTTCATAATACGCAGCTCCTCTACTATTCCATCAAATACACAGCAAAGCATTCTTTCCCCGTATATTGCGCACTGGTTGTGATGTTGAAGGCTGGCCTGGGTCTACCCAAGTTTTTTGGGTTGGAGCATGTTCACCATAAACTTCAACCAACAATTGATAACTTTCAGCAGCTGTTTCCTTCAAAGGAAAGAAGGTTATTAAACTTCCCCGCAAAACGTCTTTTTCTGGTACGACACACGACATATTCAAAGCGATGAAGAACTATGTTTTTCGCACAATGACAATCAATAATGAACTGGCTTTTGATGGCGTAACTCTGCCTTCCAAAGCGCCATAGATATCACTAGTTTATACCAAAAAATGTATTAGTAACGCCATCTCTTAGAAAAATCGGCATTATTAACCGAAACACGTATTATATACATATACATATATATATATATATATATATATATATATATATATATATATATATATATATATATATATATATATATATTATTCTACCCATCCGAAAACATTTTGGGACAGGTGTTGATTAGTTACTCAAATGAAAATAAGAAGGTATTCTATGAGACAATATCTTGATGGGAAACTCACCAGGAGAGGCCAAGGAGTTGATAAAAAAGCCACCAGGAAAAGCCAAGTAGTACACCAGTTTAGATATCTTATTTCCTTTCTACAACGTGTCTTTCCAACAACTACGTAACACGTGTAATCTCGAAGTCGGTATATATATATATATATATATATATATATATATATATATATATATATATATATATATATATATATATATATATATATATATATATATATATATATATATATATATATATATATATATATATATATATATATATATATATATATATATATATATATATATATATATATATATATATATATATATATATATATATATATATATATATATATATATATATATATATATATATATATATATATATATATATATATATATATATATATATATATATATATATATATATATATATATATATATATATATATATATATATATATATATATATATATATATATATATATATATATATATATATATATATATATATATATATATATATATATATATATATATATATATATATATATATATATATATATATATATATATATATATATATATATATATATATATATATATATATATATATATATATATATATATATATATATATATATATATATATATATATATATATATATATATATATATATATATATATATATATATATATATATATATATATATATATAAAGTAATTTAGTGAGGATGCAGTCAGAAACAGTTGGCAATTAAAACTCTTTAATTGTTAAGCTTTCGGATATATTCAATCCTTCTTCAGAACATCTAGAAACTATTTACAATCGGTTTTCAAAAACACAACTATAAGAAAGTTACACTTACAAACGTGAGATTATCCAGTGGAAGCTGACATGATTATAGAAAAATGGATCGAGAAATTTTATAAAGAATTATGACGTAGTAAATACATTTTCCGGTTATATTTTTCCGGGACAATACGCACGTGGTTTAAATTTTTAGGTTAGTAAAGAATACGGAAATACCGTCAGACACGGTGAGGCTGCTGTCACCAGGCCCTAAGTTTGCCATACCTAGTAACCCGCGTAACACCGACATCCCCACTTTAATGGCTGACCTGGAGACAGCAATCTCACACATGGATGACCCGACAAAAAATTTGTACATGGAAAAGTTCTCTAATGTTTTAGTCAACTTTGCGCATGACAATAGTAACAAAGACCACATTTTTTCAAAGCCAATTAAAACCACCAAACAATTCCTAAAAGATCACTCTGAGACCATTGTCACTCTCAGTGACAAAGGCTATGTTACATTTGTCATGGGCAGGGGTGATTACTTACTTTTAAGCCAAACATTGTTAGATGATAGAAAATACTACCAGGCTATCACGTGATCCTACTAGCACCATCGAACAAAAGGCCAACAAAATAGTAACCAATGTTAAGAACACTAATAAAATTGCCAAAACTCTATATATGTGTAACTTCGTTGCAGCCCGAATGTATACCTTACCTCAAATTCACAAACGCACTTTATGTGTCAGACCAATAATATCATCTAACGATGCCCCTAATTCAAAGTTGAAAAAATGTCTCAGATCAATACTTACAGATTCTTACATTGGTAATGATTTTTATGTCTCGGACTCCTTTCACTTTGGTGAATTTATCAATGACTTTCAACTTCCTCCTGATCATGTACTAATCAGTCTCGATGTGGTGTCGCTATTCACAAACTTGTCACTGGAACCAGCAGAAAAATACATCATTGAAAAATGGCCAAACAAAAACCCATACTCTTCTATTGACCATAACCATCTTGAAGTTCGTCTTTGAGTCCGTTTGTTTCGTTTTCAATGATATGTATTATAAACATATCTTTGGTACACCTATGGGGGCCAGCATATCTCCCATCATTTCCAGTTACGACATAATACGCAGAAGTATCAGTCAACTTTAGTTCCAACCTCCATTCATCAAAAGATATGTTGATGATCTCATTATGCCAGTTCCAGCTAACTAAATCGAAGACACGTTCCAAGTTTTCAATAGTATTGATGACAACATTCAATTTACTTTAGAAAGAGAAACAAACAACTCCATTGCCTTTCTAGACATGACGCTTATCAGAAGGCCCGACAACACCGTCATCACCAGTTGGTACAGGAAACCAATGAGCAGTGGAAGATATCTTAATTATCACTACAATAATCCAGTGAAAATGAAAATTGGTTTGGCTAGTGCCCTTATTAACAGAGTCTACAGGCTGACACGCCACTCCGAAAGATCTAATGCACTGAATGTATTGAAAACTCTTCTTATCGAGAACTCTTATCCCTCCCCTTTACTCACTAAATTAATTTCTATTAACAATGCACCCCACAATCCAAATATTAACAACATTCAGAACCAGTATGACTCTCCAATTCAAAACCACCCAGCCAATGATCTCAACAACATTGTTATAGACAAGACCCTTCCCCACACAAATGGTCTCAACCCTAAGCTCATTCAAATTTTCAAACAAGAAAACATTAAAACCACTTTATACAAGAGTTAAAACACCCATTACCAAAGAACAAAGTTCCAATGTGGTCTACAAAATCCGATGCAAAGACTGCACATCCTGTTACATTGGACAAACGTCTCGCAGCATAAAGGGAAGGTTAACTTCACACAGGAGTGCCTGTAGAAGGGGTATCAAGGCTTGTTCCCTTCCAGAACATTCAATTGACAATGACCATCGTTCAGACTATGACAATGTGGAAATAGTTTACAAACAGTAAAACTATTATAAAAGAAAATTTTTGGAAATGGTTGCGATTAACGCCTGCGATGGAGCGATGAACAAAAGGACCGATGTGAAAGATCTTAGCATCATCTATTCTTACATCCTTAAACTTTCTAATGATCTATCACAAAATTAGGACATTATACAATAGTACTAAAACACAAAAAAATTTTATTTTATTTTATTTCTTTACTTAATAATATGTTAAAATTCTTACACGATAACAGATCACATTATATATAATTAACTAAAATTTTGTAATTCAAGGTCAATTTTAGTCCATGTCTACTAACTGTACAACACGACTATCACTGTAACTCTCATAAAACTGCCAATTAATTTTCTTTACTAACCTAAAAATTAAAATCACGTGCTCTGTTGTCCCGGGAAAATATAACCGGAAAATGTATATACTACGTCGTAATACTTTATTAAATTTCTCGATCACTTTTTTATAATCATGTCAGCTTCCACTGGATAATCTGACGTTTGTAAGTGCAACTTTCTTATAGTTGTATTTTTGAAAATTGATTGTAAATAATATCTAGATATTTTGAAGAAGGATTGAATATATCCGAAAACTTAACACAGAGTTTTAATGGCCAACTGTTTTTGACTGCATCCTTGACCGACTAGTTAAACAGCAGTATTATGTTCTTGGGGTAAGCGGTCTATATATATATATATATATATATATATATATATATATATATATATATATATATATATATATATATATATATATATATATATATATATATATATATATATATATATATATATATATATATATATATATATATATATATATATATATATATATATATATATATATATATATATATATATATATATATATATATATATATATATATATATATATATATATATATATATATATATATATATATATATATATATATATATATATATATATATATATATATATACCGACTTCGAGATTACACGTGTTACGTAGTTGTTGGAAAGACACGTTGTAGAAAGGAAATAAGATATCTAAACTGGTGTACTACTTGGCTTTTCCTGGTGGCTTTTTTATCAACTCCTTGGCCTCTCCTGGTGAGTTTCCCATCAAGATATTGTCTCATAGAATACCTTCTTATTTTCATTTGAGTAACTAATCAACACCTGTCCCAAAATGTTTTCGGATGGGTAGAATAATTCAGGAACAACTCGATGGTAAAAAAAACTCTATCATGGCCGAAAACAAACTGCCTTCACTACATGAAGGACAAGAGAAGCCACTACTGCATGCTGGACCGGAACAAATCGCTAAAAATTGGAAATGGCAGGTTATATACCCTCGTTCCCCTTCCTTCAAAGTGAAGTCCTCAAAACAAACCAGACACATTCCATGCAAAGGACATAAAATAAATCAATTACATGCACTTTGTAAAGTTTGAGTTACACTGCTAAATCAAATATAAAAAAGGTAATAAAATATGATTTCACTGCTTAACTTAAATTAGCCATTATTACGAGTACACGAATTAAATAACGGTGTTGTAACATGATCTTAAAATCTAGAAAAAAATGAATGTAATATATATATATATATATATATATATATATATATATATATATATATATATATATATATATATATGTATATATATATATATATATATATATATATATATATATATATATATATATATATATATATATATATATATATATATATATATATATATATATATATTGTAACATTCATTTTTTTCTAGATTTTAAAATCATGTTACAACACCGTTTTTTAATTCATGTAATAATGACTAATTTAAGTTAAGCAGTGAATTTATATTTTATTACCTTTTTTATATTTGATTTAGCAGTGTAACTCAAACTTTACAAAGTGCATGTAATTGATTTATTTTATGTCCTTTGCATGGAATGTGTCTGGTTTGTTTTGAGGACTTCACTTTGAAGGAAGGGGAACGAGAGTATATAACCTGCCATTTCCAATTTTTAGCGATTTTTTCCCGGTCCAGCATGCAATAGTGGCTTCTCTCGTCCTTCATGTAGTGAAGGCAGTTTGTTTTCGACCATGATAGAGTTTTTTTTACCATCGAGTCTTTCCTGAATTATTCTACCCATCCCAAAACATTTTGGGACAGGTGTTGATTAGTTACTCAAATGAAAATAAGAAGGCATTCTATGAGACAATATCTTGATGGGAAACTCACCAGGAGAGGCCAAGGAGTTGATAAAAAAGCCACGAGGAAAAGCCAAGTAGTACACCAGTTTAGATATCTTATTTCCTTTCTACAACGTGTGTTTCCAACAACTACGTAACACGTGTGATCCTGAAGTCGGGATATATATATATATATCTATATATATATATATATATATATATATATATATATATATATATATATATATATATATATATATATATATATATATATAAAGTAATTTAGTGAGGATGCAGTCAGAAACAGTTGACAATTAAAACTCTTTGTTTAATTGTTAAGCTTTCGGATATATTCAATCCTTCTTCAAAACATCTAGAAACTATTTACAATCGGTTTTCAAAAACACAACTATAAGAAAGTTACACTTACAAACGTGAGATTATCCAGTGGAAGCTCACATGATTATAGGAAAATGGATCGAGAAATTTTATAAAGAATTACGACGTAGTAAATACATTTTCCGGTTATATTTTCCCGGAACAATAGAGCACGTGGTTTTAATTTTTAGGTTAGTAAAGAATACGGAAATACCGTCAGACACGGTGAGGCTGCTGTCACCAGGCCCTAAGTTTGCCATACCTAGTAACCCTCGTAACACCGACATCCCACTTTACTGAATGGAGACAGCAATCACACATATGGATGACATGACAAAAAATTTGTACAGGGGAAAGTTCTCCAATGTTTTAGTCAACTTTGCGCATGACGATAGCAATAAAGACCACATTTTTGCAAAGCCAATTAAAACCACCAAACAATTCCTAAAAGATCACCAGGAGATCGTTGTCACCCTCAGTGACAAAGGCTTTGTTACATTCGTCAAGGGCAGGGGTGATTATTTACTTTTAAGCCAAACATTGTTAGATGATAGAAAATACTACCAAACTATCACGTGATCCTACTAGCACCATCGAACAAAAGGCCAACAAAATAGTAACCAATGTTAAGAACACTAATAAAATTGCCAAAAAGTCTATATATGTATAACTTCGTTGCAGCCCGAATGTATACCTTACCTCAAATTCACAAATCCACTTTATGTGTCAGATCATTAATATCATCTCACGATGCCCCTAATTCAAATTTGGAAAATTTTCTCACAATACTTACAGATTCTTACATTGGTAATGATTTTTATGTCTCGGACTCCTTTCACTTTGGGAAATTTATCAATGACTGTCAACTTCCTCCTGATCATGTACTAATCAGTCTCTATGTGGTGTCACTAGTCACAAACTTGCCAATGGATATAGGAGGTTAAAAGTTAACTGATTTTGTGATATCCAGAATTTATAAATTTTCCTCATCATCAAAACGTTTTGTTTTCTTAAATTTATTTAATGTATTAAGAACACTTAGATGTAATTTTTTCAAAGATTTCTCGCGTTCTGAATCAAAATGTTTTCGTTTTTTACCGTATGAATCTCATATAGTAGAATCAGTTATTTTAATTTGTTTTACATCATTATTTACATCATTTTCATTAAACATCTTCCTTTTAGTATTATTTTTCCTTTTTAGTTCCATATCATCATACTTATAATTATTAGCTTCAGAAATTTCAGTATCCATTAGGTTTTGTTCTTTGTTTCTTTCTTTTCGCTCCTATTAAATGTTTTTTTTTCTTCTAGAACGAGAAGTTTCTGGATAATTTTGAGTGTTTTTTAGCATATTTCTACTAGCTAGTAAAAGTGTAATATTTACAAATTTTTTAAGACACTTTTGTATAACATGTCTATCTTCTAGTTCCGCACCGAACTTTACTTCATCTTTTATTACTCCTGAAACTCCAAGGGCACTTAATTTTTCACCAAAGGATGCGTCCTTTGATCTAAAGCGTTCGAAAGCTCTGTCAAAACTACTGATACCTTGATCACCTATAACAAGTCGTTTTTCTAATTTAGTACCTGGACCACAAAACTGATAACAAGGTATATGCATTCAACAGGTGGGTTATCGATTAGTAAACCATGTCCAGAATAGATCTTCATAATAATAAGTTTCAAATTTAACTGAGCGTAAAGATTTTTGATTTGTCTTTTTATGTACATTTTATAATCGAGATATTAATGGAGTGGTAGTCTACTAAGAAAAATGAAAGTTGTAAAACCACCTATAACATTAAAAATAGAGAGTAATGATTTTAATGATGAAGATAATAAGAGAATTAAAAGACATGATGTTTTATTCCCATCAACCTTAAGATTTATAATTGTACGTCCATCAATTTGTGGTAAAACAAATGTGATGCTTGATTTGATTGAACATTTACATGGATTAGAGTTTGAAAATATATACGTTTACTTAAAATTGTTATAAAATTATTCAAACCTATTAAAGGAATAGGTTTCTATTTTTATTAACACAAGTTACTACACCTATCTGAAGCTATATTTATATGATGATGTGGCTTGTGACAACCAAAACATAACTCAGGAATATTTCATTATCAGCAGACATAATTAAATCTACTCATTTTATTTATATCAAATGTATGCAAAAATTCTCAAGAATTTAATACGAGATAATAAAAATTGTTTAGTATTATTTAAGCAAGATGATTTATCTAACACATGTATATTCCGATCATATTAGTACCGATATGACGTTTGATATTTTTAAACAAATATGTTCCTTGGCCTGGGATAAAGTTTACGGGTTTTATAAATTTTTAAAGATAATGAAATGTCAAAGGGTAGATATGGAAAAGGATTTGACTATTTTATTTATTTCCACAAAACCGTTAGGCCAGTTCAGGGTCCGTTTAAAACCTATTCAGACCTGTTCAGAAAATTGAGTTGGCCCAAGAAAGCTTTTTAGATCCTATAACAAAACATTTAAAAAATATTGAATCAAAATTAGTACAACTTCCCTTTCTAGAAATGAGTAAAATGTCGTCACCAAATTTTCAAACTGATGATGGGGATAATTATGAAGTTAGCGAGCAAAAGAGTACAATGTCATTACCCCCTTACATCCCTTTTTCTAAAAAATGCCCTTCGAACTGCAAGCCTTGGTTTGACCGAAAATGCAAAGAAGCTGTTGCTTCTAAACATTTTGCTTATCGACAAGGCGTGAAAATCCTGGCCTCATAAATCGTAACATCTTTGTTCATGCCCGGAACAGATGCAAAGAAATTATCGACGAAACTAAGGAGGCACACAATCAAAGAATTAGAAACAAACTTCTTGCTTGTCCCAATAATTCCAGATCCTTTTGGTCAGTCGTTAAGGCAGTTAGTCAAAATTTCTCCAAATCCACCATTCACACTCACAAGGCCAGATAATTTTATTACAACAACACCTGTTGAGAAAGCGAACTTGTTGGCTGAACTCTTTGCTTCACATTCTACTGTCGATTTCCAAGGAAAAATACTATTGCCCTCGTGCAGTTAAGGATGCCCAATACTGTGTTCAGACACAGACGTATTTTAATGAAGCTAGACATAAAAAAAAAGCTTCTTGCGCTGACGGAATACCTGCCATAGTACTCAAAAACTGTGCGAGGGAACTAACACCAGTTTTCTGTAGACTTTTCAACTTATCCTACAGAAAGGGAATATATCCTTCCTGCTGGAAATGCGTCACAGTTCAGCTGATACCTAAAAAGGCAATAAGACCTTGCCAAATAACTACAGACCAGTCGCACTGCTTTCAATAATTTCGAAAGTCATGGAAAAGGCTATCAATCAGCATCTTCTAAAATATCTTGAAGCATACAACATTATTAGCGACCATCAATATGGCACATGTTTGGAACAACGCAATTGAACACTTAGGAGGATCTCGAGCGGTTGCTCTTAAGATATTTAGGGCATTCGACCGTATTTGGCACGATGGACTGTTGGCTAAGCTACGCTCTTCTGGTATGTCTAAAAAGTTCTGTCTGTGGCTCTCCTGTTTCCTCGAAGAGCGTTCTTTACGAGTGGCAGTCGACGGATTTCGTTCTAACACCTTCACTATCAACGCCGGTATGCCCCAGGGCTCCATACAGTCTCCTACTCTCATTCTCATTTATATTAACGATCTGCTGCAAGACCGGTAATCCAATCTACAGCTTCGCATATGACAGTACGCTTTCTTCTTCATTCACCTTAAACGCTTGAACATCGGCTAGTCAGACAAATATCCGCAGACAGCAGGAAGTCATTCAACTCAACAAAGACCTGGAAGAAATTATATCTTAGGGTGACAGCAACCCAGTGGAATTTAACGCCACAAATCTAAGGCAGCAGTTTTTTCTAAAAAAGTTGCTGAACCCGACATAGTTATGTCCGAGCATTCCATTCCGTTAGCATCGTCACTCAATCTGTTGGGCGTTAATTTGGGAGCAAATATGTATTGGCATGGACATGTCGCAAGCGTAGCAAAGAGAGCTTCTCAAAAGCTAGAAATATTATTTCGAACTAGAAAGCTTTACACTCCACAGCAACTGTTAATTCTGTAGACAGCTCAAATTCGATCAACTATGAAATACTGCTCCCATGTTAGGAGCTCTGCTCCCAAACATATATTCAAAGAAGAGCTGTTCACCTAATTAGAGACCCGGAACTGGTTAGTTGAAGTCGAAAAACGGTTGGCGACTTGAGTTTATTCTACAAGTATTTGGAAAGTGTTCGATGTATGTAGCCCGCTTAACTCCTCCCAGAGCGGTGCATATTAGAAATAAACGTCGTGCTAATACTTCACATCCGTATGAAGTCCAGCTTGTTACTCCTCGTACAACCCTCTTCAAGCAGTATTTTATATGGAGAACCTCATCCCTTTGGAATAATTTACCCAGGACTATGTTTCCCACCGAGTACAATTTGCAGCGATTCAAGACCAACATGAATCCCTTTTTCCGAACACGTGTCGCTCCTGTAGCGCTTTAGGGATTTCCCTGCTACACGTGTACTAGACCCATAAAAATAAAAAAAAATGTCATTACCAAACTTTCAACCCGTTGATGGTGATATTTATGAAGCTAGCGAGCAAAAGAGATCCAAATTAGAAAATATTAATGATGATAGTGATAAATCACCTTCACGCTATAGAGGTATTATGCAATCATCGTATATTGACTATCTGATAATGAAATAAAGAAATTAATCGCATATATGGTGCAAGATTAAATAAAACCACAGAGAAATTTATAATTGGTGATCCCAACCTAAATACAGAAAGTTCAGATATTATAGTTAAAAATCAAACCTTACTAAAGTACGTTTTGGTTGGTTTGTACGAACTTTTATTTAAGAAGACCTCTTCAAATTATACAAAACAAGATGAGGAAACGTATCTGAAAATTGTTAGTAAAACTGATGAAAATCGTCGGTATTATAAATTAAACAAATAAATTGATGGTAGCAGTCGTATTTTTCATTTAATCATGACACATTTTTTTTTAATGTTCGTTTTTTTATTACCGGATTTTTGATTTTTTCCCCGTGTTTTTCATATATTTGAGAAAAAAATTTGTATTCCCATAGAAGTACGGTTTTTCCACAATTCATTCATAGCTAGTTTTCGTTCTACATTCAGGACAGATTTTTCTTAAAAATCAATTCTTTTGATGGACAATCAATCTACAGACTTCAGATTATCATTTTCGCCCCAGGTTTTTCAAAAATTATAAGCATCTTTAGCGTTACCCAGAATATATCACATGGAGGTAATGTCTCCTAGTATCCCTTTGTGTTGGTTTACGTCTATCTGTGTATATGTGCGAATGGAGAGGGTTTATTTATGGAGGTGTCACCAAATAAAAAAGATTTCGTTTACTGGCATGATCCCAATGAGTTAGTTGGTCACACGAACGAAATTAATTCAATAATCGAAAAAACAATGCATCTTGTTAGTAACATAAGAACAATAAGATGTAAGAAGTCAAGTGGTTAGTGAAATTGACAAACATGCAAGACCACATTTTCCAAGACTTAAGAGTTATAATAAAAGCGCTCAATGACCTTCTTCAAGCTGACTTAGTGGAGACGATTCTATATGCCGAAGCGAATAGGGGTTACAAGTATATTTTAGTAATAATAAACTGTTTTTCAAAATTTCTATGACCTACACCTCTGAAAAACAAAACCGCCATTGAAGTAACGACTACTGTGGATTATATTTTGAAAACTAGTAAATGCAACATACCAGAAAATCTTCAAACTGATAGAGGATTTGAGTTTTATGTTAAAAAATTTAAAGATCTTATGCTAAAATATGGAATTAACCATTACATTGTATTTAGTGAAAAGAAGGTCCCAATTGTTGAGTGAGCTAATAGAACGTTAAAGAAAATGATGTAGAAAGAGTTCCATTTGCGGGGTACTTATGGATGATTAAAATTGTTACTAAAAATTGTATTAAAATATAATCAAACGAAACATAGGACCACAAGTATAAAACCAATAGATATTGGAAAAAAGAATGAAGAGAAACTTTTAAAAACTATATACAATCATTTAAAAATTTTAAATTTTAAAGTAAATTTAAAGTGGAAGATTATGTGCGTATATCTAAAAATAGAGGATTATTTGATACACCAAATTAGTCTACCAAAATATTCACTATTGCTAAAGTACAACTTACCAGCCCAAGTACATATTTATTAAAGGACTATAACAATAAAGATATATTAGAAGGGTGTAATGTATCCCAACGTGTATCTTGTGGAGAAAAAACAGAAAAAGAATAAAGTACTAATAACATGGTTAGGTTTTGACAGTAGTCATAACGGTTGGATAGATAAACACATTTTACAATAATACCACATATTATTGTAAAATGTGACGTAATACCCACATAAACATATATAAACGATCAATCCACTAGTGATATGACATTCAACTACACAGTTTTATCAAATCTTGAACAATATTCATATTAGATGTTCAAGGTTTTCATATAAAAATAATGATTTGATATGTAAAGAGGTAACTATGATTACAATTAATAATGCCGAATGCTTTCACTCTCACAAGAAAACATGGTTGAAAGGAAGCTTTCGTCAACGCATTGAATGGACCACCAATACTGTAACTGGATTAGATTGGGTATATTTTAGTTTTAGTAATTAACCAATTGAAAATATTCCCCCTTTTTCTCCACTTCCTTATCCATCAAGTAAAGTTTTACTTCTGTAAGTTCTTGAAGACGTCGGAAGAAGAGTTGCAGCTCCTCTTTATCGTCTGCAACAACTCGCATATAGCAGACAAGTAACATCCCTAATTATTTTTCTAGTGTTTTATTTTTGGGATGTACCTATTTTTAGACGAGCTTAACAACTTTCCTACCAAATCTGAAAATAATAATAGAGGACAGAGAGACAAGCGTACCATAAAATATCACAATTTGTAATCACAGATTTAAGAGCAGTAGGACTCGCTTGAACAAATTCTTGACTAACACCTTTAAAATGTTCGTAGAGAGGCTATTAGAATCGGTTGATTCAATGATGAAGGCAGCGTTGAGGTTCATTGTATTATTGTGGATCTTGTAGATATTGTAATAAAACAGTAGTAAAATCGCACACAGATGTAATTTGAGTCTGAATTAAAAATTTGTTGCTTATATATATGAAAACAATAAAAAAATTTATTTAACATCATATCACCTGTTTATAAGCTGATTATGCATTTTTCATTTGGATAAGAATATTTATGCTAATTAATAATTTTAAAATATTGAAAATTACAAGTTATCTATTTATAACCTACACATGTTTATAACCTGAATACGCATTTTTGATACTAACAGGAATATTTATGCTGATTAATCATTTTGAAACAGTGAAAATAAAAAAACAATTAGTTTAAAATAATGATAACATATCTTACTTTGGAAAAATACAAGTTTTCTACTTCTGACCTATAAGTGATTATAAGCTTATCATTATTTTTTTGTTTAATAGGATTATTTATATATGCTAACTAATCATTTATAAATACTACGAAATTATTAATAATTATTTCATTTCCATTATTTTAAAAAGTAAATTCTCTTTACCAAAATTGTACCATTAAGTGATCATATGTTGTCGAGAGTTCCAGACGTTGGTAAATTAATTAAATCGAAAAATAAATAAAATTTTTAAACAAAAGTATTTTAACTTAAAAAAAAGTTTGTTAGGTGGTGTATCTGGTGTTAATGGAAAAAATCTTGTAAAAAATTGAAGCAAATTTAAGTTTATTAAAAAATTGTCGAGAGTAACTTCAATTTCAAAAGAATTTAAACAAAAATATAAAATTACTTTGGGTTGATTTGGAATCATGTTTTAAAAATCATATTAGAACGGGTGCAATTGTTAATTTATGTATTCAAGATTTCATCATCTTTTTCAAAAAAACATTTAGTGCCTTTGCATGTAAAATAAAAAAAGAACTTGAAAAATCACCATTAAAAATTAATGTTATATATTAGCAAAAGTTGTAAACCTCAAAATAATGAATGTGATATAAAAAAAAAACTAAAAACCGTAGAGTAGATCGAAATAAAAATTTTTAAAAAATCTTTTCATAATTATATTAAAAATAACGTTTCAACAAAATTACAAGAATTCCAGCAGCCTGATTCAAGTGGGATGCTTTGTGAAATTTTACAATTAAAATTCAATTTTAATCACTATACACCCAATAATAGTGGTATGCATTACAAATTCTAAAGGAGTTCTAAATATTTAAAATAATGTTGAATATTGCTTTCTTTGGTCTATCCACACATCCATCAAATCAAAATCAATCCAGAATATCTTCATATCCTCATTTTAGTGAAATTTTAAGATATAAAGGTATAAAATTCCCCACCATTTTGCATTAATTAAAGATATGTCAAGAATACTTAGTAGACAAAATGGTGACATTAGTCATAAAAAATATTATTATGTATGGAATAGATGTTCGTATCATTTTTAATTACATGGAATTTTTAGTAGACACATATTTACTTACTTCAATCTACTAACAAAAAGAGAAAAATATGTATCATGTAAAAATTTTAGTTATAAAATAAAAGTACGGTTTGTCATTTCCACAGACATTGAAAGTATATTGAAAAAATATGGGGATTTAACTAGGACTAAAAATACCACAAAACAACAAAAAATGTATCATTTAGTATTGCACATTATTTATTTTTTAGTTATAATTTTAATCTTTCAAAATTTAATTTATATACTGGTGAAAATTGTATAAGCTGATTTTGTAATGAATTACAAAAAATATCTTTGTAATTAAATCCCATATTTAATAATATAGTTCCATTAATACCTGAAGAACAAGAGTCATTTAATACGTCAACCTTTTGTTATTTATGTCAACAACCATGTACTCATGATCAAGTAAAGGTCAGAGAACAATGTCATTTTACAGTAAAATATCGAGGTAGTGCATATTCTGCATGTAACCTCAACTATCAAGATGAACATATGATTCCTGTATTATTTCATAATCTGTCTGGTTATGAATTAAAAAATTATTTACAGACATTATTACTTGTAAAAAAAGAGAAATATATTTCATGTAGTAAATATATATAAAATATTTCAATCCAGTATCGGTTTTTAGATTCGTTTGGGTTTATGCTCAGTAGTCTAAATAAATTAAGTTCGTACGATGAAAATGTTATTTCATTATCCAAAAAGGTTTATTTCTCTAGGATCATCTAGATCCAAAAGTCGATTACCCACAATTGATAATTTTTATACACAAAACTAATAAATCTGATATAACATAACATAAGAGTCAACCTGTTACTACAGATGAATTTAGGGGGATTGAAGATACTGAATTTTATTCAGAAAATATTATAAATACACCTAATGATTCACATGTGGGATATATTCTTGAAGTAGACTTGAAGTATCCTCCAGAACTTCAGGAGCTATATAAAGATTTACCTCTGTGCCCGTAAAACTTATTTTACCCATATCGTCTTCCAAGCAACCAAAATTACTTACAGCTTTATTTAATAGAAAAAATTATATAATTCATTACAAAAATCTTAAGCAGTCCTTAAATTATATTTGCGTCTTTCAAAAATTCACAAAATTCTAGAATTTAAACAATCATGTTAATTAAATCTTATATCGATTTACATACAAAATTAAGAAAGGTTAGTCAAAATCAATTTGAAAAGAACTTTTTTTAAATTAATGAATACCGCTGTTTTCCGGAAAACTATGGTAAATGTTAAATTGTTAACATCTTGGTTAGGACGGTATTGAGCAAAAAATTATATTTCACAGGCAAATTTCCATAGTATTGTAAATTTAATAACTCCATATATGTTGACTTCAGTATTTTAAAAACAAATTTTTTATATTATTTGTATTATAATTACATCATTCTTAAATTTAATAATGACGTGAAATTATTGTACAGAAATAGTAACTCATTGATTTACCATTTTTATATAGAGGATGAACAACATAACTTTTCTGATTATCCTCTTAATAATGACTATAATACTCCTTTAATGAATAAAAACGTCCTATGAAAGAAGAAAATAGTGATAAAATTAAGGTTGAATTCGTGGGCCGTAAGTCTAAAATGTATTCATTTAAATGACATTAAAATTGTCATATTATTAAAAAGGCAAAAAGCATTACTAACACGTCTTTGAAATACATTTGACTTTTAAATAATAAAGAAAATTACAGAAAACATCTAATTCATAGCAAGAATCATGAAGTGTACACAATATCTCAGAGAAGGGTGCACTTACTTGAGGTTATAAAATTTGAAAATATTATCCACTTAATACAGTCTTTTCGACTTAATTATTTTACAGTTTTAATTTGCTTGACAACAAGCTTTATCAATCACAAGATCATTATATAAAATTCATCAAAAATGTTCTGCATGTATCTACACCAACCAAAGGTGTTCTAGGAGTAGCGGGAGATGATATAAAAAGTCTTAATTATATAATTGTCCCAGCTATAGAAAAAGGTAAAATTTCTACAAATCTGAAATTTAAATTAGCTAAAAATTGTTATGGTCGTATACCTGCCAGATCTGGACTGGCTATAATTCACTTCATTAATGTAGGAGGTAGAGATTAAAATATTTTTAAATTAGAATACACTAAATATTTTTATTCTTCTATAGCAGGTGTAATTGACGAAGACTGTAGGGGAGAACTTCATGTGCTGTTATTCGACCATTCTCCTAAAGATTTTCACATCAAATCTGGAGACCGAATATCTCAGTTAATTTATGAAAGAATTTTTTATCCTCGTCTGAAAGAAGTATCATCTCCACCGGAAACAAAACCAACTGAAAACGGTCTTGGATCAATAGAAGAAAATCTTAATTAATTAGGTGTAACAATTTGATTAAAATCGATTTAAGTAAATCACAATGGTTAGGTTGTCAGTGTAATTAAGAAACATCCAGAACATTATAAATAAAATACTAAAAAAATTAAAGTTTGTGTCAAAAGGGTTATGTAGATCATCAATTTGTGGTAAAGGAAACTCAAAAGCAAGTGCAAAAGAAAAAAAAATGAATCGATATATGAATAAATAAAAGACTATAACAATATAGTTATTGGTAGAAATATAATATTTCATTGTTACAAAACGTTGTTTTATTTTATTTATAAATAAATGTTAGATTCTGAAATGTATTTATTTCTCAACTTATCAGAATGGGTTTGAACTTTATTATCAACTTGCTGATCTTTCTAAATTATTATTATTTGCAAGTATTATTCCAAAAAGAATTTAGGCATACATTGTATACCATATATAATATGATACATGAATTAACATAAAGGCACTACAATTATCCTCTTCATTCCTTGTTAAAAAGACATTATCCATCACTTACCCGAACTTACTTTTACACACTCCCTACACTACTATTTAATTAAAATGTCAAAACGGCACTACCCATCGTGCCAACTAACCATTTAAGTCCTACTACGACATTACTTCTTCAGACAGGTAATTACTTTTTCAGAAGGTAAATACCCACATAACTCCGCCTGGGGCGGCTGTAGGTGGATTGAGTAGCTTACAGTTATCACTGCCGGTCCCAAGCCCGGACAAAGGAGGAGGGTTGTAGCGGTAGGCCAGCTCCCTACCCTATGTAAAAAAGCCTCTGCTAAAAAACCTAATCTAAAGCCTCGAAATCGAACGGATATACGAAGACGAAAACAGCAAATAAGAAGGATAACGATATGTGGTACATGGAACATACAAGGTCTCTCCAGGAAAGTAAATGAAGTTGTAAATGAATTAGAAAATCTTCGAGTCGAAATTGCAGTACTGACGAAAACAAAGAAGAAAGGAAAAGGCTCCGAAAGTTGGGGGCATTACGATCACTTTTATAGTGGAGTGCCCAAAGAAGATAGAGCAAAACAAGGCGTATCCATACTAATACACAGAA
Source organism: Pachyrhynchus sulphureomaculatus (assembly GCA_019049505.1). NCBI lineage: Eukaryota > Metazoa > Arthropoda > Insecta > Coleoptera > Curculionidae > Pachyrhynchus > Pachyrhynchus sulphureomaculatus. Next base: position 109,721,381 of record CM032446.1, on the reverse strand, counting down.
AACTGAGGAAATTCATAACCACCTGGGAACCGATTAGTGAAAGAATCATAAAGATGAATCTCAAAATACTAGGTAATAACACAACCTTACTGGGGGTATACGCTGTCAACGACGACGATCTGGCTAATAACAAGGATTCATTTTTTGAACAACTAATACGAAATACGCAAAATTGGAACATCAAGAGAGATATTACTTTTGGGTGATCTAAATGAAAGAATAGGAAGGAAAGAACACGATAAAGTGGTAGGAAAATATGGCGAAGAAGTTATTAACGACAACGGAAGAAGAATTATAGAGATATGTGAACAAAACAACCTTACAATATTAAACGGACACTACCAGCATAGGGATATTCATAAATATACGTGGAGACAACCAACAAGAGATTTAAAAAGTATTATCGACTATATGATAATACGACAGAGATCTAGATTAAACTTCCTAGGTGTAAGAGTCCAAAGAGGGGCTTCATGTGGCAGCGACCACTACCTTGTGAAAGGAAAGATAACCTCACGAACAACGCGGGAAAGCAAACTGGAAGATACAAGTACACAGCACACAACAAGTGAAACAACAATAAGATATAATACAGACAGCTTACAAAATGAAAGTATCAGAAATCTATACAAGAGTAGACTGGACCAAAAGATACAACGGACGGGATTTGTTAATATAGAAGAAGAATATAAGTATATAAAGGAATGTCTACACGCAGCCGCACTGGAAGCATTAGGATACCAAGAGAAAAGGGGAAAAACAGCAAAAACCATATTGGTGGGATGAAGAAATTAAATACGAAATTGAAGAAAAACGGAAAAGCTATCACAAATACTTAAGTTCAAAGAGCACAAACGACCAAGTAAAATACAAAGAATCCCAAGCTAGAGTAAGCAAAATGATTAGTGACAAAAAGAACAACCAATGGGAAAAGACATGCTCAAGACTCAACACTTACATAGGAGGAAGAAAAAGCACAGAAAGCTGGAGACTTCTTAAAAATATGAGAACAGAACGGAAAAGAGAAATCTTCTCACCAATAACACCAGAAAAATGGAACCAATATTTTACAAATATGCTAACAGAAGATAGACTAGAGTTCAAAAGTACCCAACATGGAAACCCAAATATACATAGTTATACGAGGATCCCCAATAAGGATAACAACATCAGAAGTTAAACAAGTATGTAAAACGCTAAAAAATGGTAGAGCTCCAGGACCAGGAAACATGCCAGGAGAGATAGTAAAATACGGAACTGAAAAGCTAATTAGCGCTTTGAGGAACTTATTCCAAAGATGCATTAACACATCAGAAGTACCTGAGGAATAGAAAATATCATACATATCAAAAATTCATAAGAAAGGAGACAAAAATAATTGCGATAACTATAGGGGAATAACGGTTACAGGATCTATTAGCAGAATATACGGAAAAATACTTAAAAATAGAATAGAAACGGAATACGCGGACGTAGAAGCTGAAGAACAGGCAGGCTTTAAAGCAAGAAGATCCACAATAGACTATCTCTTCTCACTGACACAAATCCTAGAAAAGAAAACCGCATTTGATCAGGAAGTCCATGTCTTGTTTGTTGATTTAAAAAAGGCCTACGACAGCGTGCCCCTAATGAGATTGTGGGAAACACTACAACAGAGTAATGTAAGCACTGAAATAATTAAAGCCGTAAAATCCTTATACCAAGACGCAAGAAGTAGTGTGAAAACCAAATATGGTATAACAACAGGGTTCCAGGTCACAAAGGGTCTCAAACAGGGCTGCTGTATATCCCCAACGCTATCTGTATAAAATCTACTTGGAGAGTGCACTGAAGAACTGGAAAAGGAAATGCAGCAGTATGGGATTACCACTGGATGACGATACTACATTGTACACGCTATCATTCGCAGACGACCAGGTAGTGGTCGCTCAGGACATCGATGATATGGAATACATGACACGGAAACTTATGGAGGAATATGAAAAATGGGGCCTAGAAGTCAATATTAAAAAGACCGAGTACATACACGTCGGACGACAACAGCAGGACTTGAAACTGGCCACAGGACACACCATCAAACACTATGCCAGTTATAAGTATTGGGAACGAGAATATCTAGGGACGGAACACTGGAAGAAGCAATATCCGAGAGGAATATCCAAGGAAGAAAAGCGATTGCAATGCTTAATAGTACGTGTATACTATGGGACAAAAACATAACCATTGAAAATAAGAAGAGAATTTACAACTCAATAGTGAAAAGTATAATAACTTACAGCTCCCAGGTGTGGCCATTGAAGGAAAGAACAGAAAAAATACTAAAAGCTACAGAAATGGATTTCTGGAGACGAGCAGCCAGAAAATCCAGAAAAGACCGATTACCAAATGACACGATAAGACGAGCGTTAGAAATAAAGTACGATATAGTGGACGAAATCAGAACCCAACAGTTGGTATGGTACGGACATGTACAGAGAATGTCACAAAACCGACTACCTAAAAAGATTTTAAATTGGAACCCTCATGGAAGACCACGCCAAAGCTGGAGAGCAGGAATCAACAAGGAAGTACTAGAGAGAGATCTGGAGGAGGAGGGATGGAGAAACCGGGAGGAGTGGAAATTAAGCATCGGAAGACGGAAGACGTTATAAAACCGATTGATATATATATATATATATATATATATATATATATATATATATATATATATATATATATATATATATATATATATCTATATATAAATACCCACATACCTAATACAGTTACACCCACACAATCATTAAGGCCCTTCTGGTCAACAGCCTCTGATCTCTTACGTCATTGATGATCACTTCTTTGTGACTTCTTCGCCCCCAAGGTCACCTTCTTTCTACAAGGACTTGGGCCACGCCCAATCTTTAGATGATGTCGATGGACAAGATTCATCCTCGGTCGCAAAACCTTTGTTGTTTAACTACTGTTGGTGATATCGGTCTCTTACATAAATGCTTTCATGAAGTGTGTTCATATAATATACCTAGCCCAATTTCTCTCAGAATAGTACATAATAGAATTCCACGCGCCTCACTTACACAATAGATTCGTATAAGATTCAGTTTGACACTCCTTGTCTACCCTGGTGTATAGAGAACCTCATCTCTCTGAAATTAACTGCACAGTGTACCACTTGCAGCAATTCAGGACCAACATAATTGCTATATCTGATTAAGCGTTGGTTCTGTAATTGTTTTAAAATTTCCATACAGCTTGTTTGCTGTAGTCTGCTTGAACAGTAATGAAGCAAACGCTTAAAAATTCATGCAAAATATAAGTTTTAGATCGAACTTTACAACTAATGAATTTTGGATTGGTTTATTTTGTAAGCAATATCACTTGCGGTACATGCTGCTTTTATATTTTTTAATCTTTATAATACTCATCTCTTTATTATTAAATACATAATAAAGAGATAAAATTATTTAATATTCTTCAGATGCAGTACGGAATGATTTAAATGTTGCAACAAAACGATTTTAAGTTGAAGATTTATTTTGATATTTAAGTGATTTTATTTTAGAAAACTAATATAATACTACTACATAACAATTATTACCACTAGCGCTTCGGGTGAATCCAATATGGTTAACAACACCACGTCGAGGCAAGAGTAGGTATGGTAGTAGGTAGAATGGTTTAATGTAGTGGTGATAACTGTTATATAGTATGATTGTGCCGAGGATTTCAAAATCTTGCCGTAATAAATAATACTATGATTTAATTAGTAAATTAGCAGTAAGTAAAATTAACATATTTGTAAATATAAGGTATGATTTACGTTGTGTTATTTTTACTTCCCTTCCAAAGAAAATATTTTATTTGTAAAAAAGTCACCGAAAGGAATACGGAATTTAAATTAGATACAGATATAGTATATTTTATTTTTTGTTTTCAATTTCTGGTAATTTTCATTCTTTGAGTTAACATTTACTTACGTTTAAACTATTGCATTGCCAATTCTCATTCGTCGTTTAGCGGGACATTTGAATTTTTACGCCATTTTCGGTATTAAATATAAATAATTAAAAATAACAGTTTGTTTACTTCTTTTGTCGGCCTAGTGTTTGTCCTCTCTGTAAGCATTTCATCAAAAACGCAATCTGTGCTTCCTTGCCAGCCAATACGGCATAATAAACCTTAGCATAATCAGGTAGACCGCGAGAGCTAAAATAAATACCTAACCTGCCTGAACTCAAGTCTTTCCAATGTGCCAGAGCTCAAATTCTGACAAGAACAGTTTGCGAATGTGAATATGTTTAAAGAGTTAAGTAAAAATAAATGAAAACTCTAGTTAAGATCATAAGAAAATGTAATTCACAGCGCGCCTTTGAGAAAATCGCAGCTTGCTAGTTTTGAAAATTCTTAATCTGAGATTCTATTTTTCCTTTTGTAACGTCTTATATATTCTCGTTATGCTTGTCTTTTATTATACCCATTTTCATTAAATATTTCATTTGCATCCCCCGTTTTTCTCTTAGATTTTTTTTATAGTAACACTTAGTTTTAACTTATTACTAACAAAATTCTTAACATAAACAAATATCGTCGTCAATGATTGTTATTGTCAAACATGCATAACCAACTTCGGCAAAATTAGAAAAAAACGTTTTTCTTCATTATTTTACACAATAACACCATAAAAATATATACTGTAGTTTTTACATTTAAGATTGCTTTAAATCTGAAAAAATATATCTACGGAGTGTTCCATCAAAAAAATATAAAGTATGTGTATCATATGTCAAGAGCGCAATGCGCAATTGATTTTGTTTTAAAAAATCGACAAATTCTGCAAGCTAGTTACTTATAATCAATAACTCTATATATTTCACCGGGTTCACAATTCGATGTATTTTTACTGAAAATTCATTCAGAAATACAAGGAACGACCAAATATGTTTCACTTCCTTCTTAAGGGAAAACTATTGATTGAAATTGTATAATTAAGCACTAAAAGTATTTAAATAAAATGTAATAAAATATCTACATAAAAAGCGTAGAAATCAAGCTATTAATACCGTAATTTTAAATTTATATAGAGTAACTTAAGACGAAAAGGTAACCTGAGAAGGAAGCTATTATTCAGTTGCTTAATGTGTTACTAACGAGCAGGAATACTTTATTGGAAATTGATCATAATCGACATTTATATACGGAAAAAAATATATTACAGACATTTTACACAATATTATGTAACATATGAATAGCACTTTTACCCACAAACTAGCTGAAAACTCAATAAAATTACCTTACTTACTTTCGGTCTAATTGCAGAACTATCTTTTCCACAGGTTTTTAGAAAACTGTCATCCAATTTGTTTAATATCAAGTTTTATATAACTAACAACAAATTGACAAAATAAAGTATAAAATTTTGCTTAACGGTATGAAATGAAAGGAATTAATAGAATATTGTAAATTAGACCGGTTTAACAACAATATTGTAGAAAATTGTCCACAATTATGTAAAAAATAAATATAAACATTTTTTTTTGTTGTAAGTAAAAAGATGCACAAAGTATATTAATTTAGTGTATAATAAAAAGGAAATAAAGATGTTATTTAATTTACGTTTTTAAAATTTTGTGTTTATATCACCAAAGCTCTCGATAAATAATCACTGAATTACTTTTAGTAATTGAATTATTTTAATTCAATCATTCTAATTAGAGAGTAATTGCCATTTGATTCTCAACAAGTAAAATTAAAGTAATTAGTAATTCTTTCTAGTTAGTTCAAGTACTTCGCAATAATTGAATTACTTTCGCAATAATTAACTTCCTTTCTCAGTAATTAAATTATTAATTCAATTACTTCAATAGTAATTGAATTCAATAGTAATTGAATTCAATAGTAATTGAATTCAATAGTAATTGAATTCAATATTATTTAAATAACTGTCAGAATAATTCAACTACTTCCATAGCAATTTAATTACTGTTTGAACAATTAAATTAGTTTTGAAATAACTTTAAAATGTAATTGAATTCGAATAAACGTAATTAAAACCAATAGAAACCAAGGAATCACGCAATCAAGGAATTAAAAACAAACTTTTTGTCTGCACCAACAATTTTAGTCAGTCGCTAAGGCCATTAGTCAATATTTCCACTATACCACCACATACGGCCAGATAATACTATTGCAACGCCAGAAAGCCAACTTGTTAGCTTAACTTTTTACGTCACATTTTACTGTCAATTTTCAACGAAAGGATGAGCAATATTGTCTTCAGACAGCGTATCATAAAACATATTCTAATAAAGTTAGACATCAAAAAAGCTTCTGGCTCTGACGGAATACCTGCCATAGTACTCAAAAACTGCGCGAGAGAAATACCACCAGCTTTCTATAGATTTTTCAACCTATTCTATAGAAAGAGAATAGCTCCTTCCTGCTGGAAACCTGCCACAGTTCAGCGGATACCCGCAAGAAGACCTTGCCAAAGAACTACCGGCCTGTCAAACTGCTTGCAATAATATCGAAAGACGTGAAAAAGGCTATCACTCAGCTTCTTCTAAAATGTATTGAAGGATTCAATATTATTAGCGACCATCAATATGGCTCTCGTAAACATAGGTCCACAGGAGATCTTCTGACTTATGTAACACATCTTTGGAACAACGCAATTGAACATTTTGAAGAATCTCAAACAGTTGCACTTGATATATCCAAGGCATTCGTCAGTATTTAGCAAGATGGATTGTTCGCTAAGCTACACTCTTATGGTACGTCTGAAAAGTTCCTATTTATGGCTCTCGTATTTCCCATACTGCTCCCATGTTTGGGGCTCTGCTCCCAAACATACAGTGCGTTTGTTGGATTCTATTCAGATGAGAGTTATTCTCCTGGTTGGAGACTTGAATCTATTCTACAAGTATTTTCATGGACAGCAGTACATGCTAGGAATACACGTCGGGCTAGCACGCGTATGTAATTCAGTTTGTCACTCCTCGTATAAAACTTTTCAAGCATTTTTTAATATGGAGAACCTCATCCCTTTGGAATGATTTGCCCAGGACTGTGTTTCCCACCGAGTACAATTTACAGCGACTTAAGACCAACGTGAAACGCGTTTTCTGCACACGCGCCGCTGCAAACGCGTTTTAGAGATTTCCCTGCAGCACGTGTACTATGTCCATAATAAAACGGTTTGCTACAATAGTTAATAAATCACCCTAAAATAGTTGGATTACCTCAAGGGTTCATTCAACTAAAATAATTTCTAGTGGAATCAATTATTTTATAAGAGAAGTAATTGAACTGATTTTTTTATCAAATTTGAGACCTCGTTTTTCAATTAACTTTTGGACTTAATCGATGGTAATAAAATAGCAAATTATATTTTATCTAATTGACTATGGCTCAGAATTGTTACTACACACCCCACAAATTCTAGCAAAAATGTCAATAATTGAAGAAAAATTGTCTACAGTTTTTTTTCTGTGTAACTAATGGTGATGGACGCACAGAAGCGGAATTGCTTGTAAAAGCGTGGAAAGAAACTACTTACAGAAAATTTAATATCAATATTTTCGTGGTGAGAATTCATATACACTGTTATAAAAATAAATTGTGAAATAAAATCTCATAAAATTATTTTCTTATGATATATTCTTATGATATATTTTTTTTCATGATCAAGACTATTCTAGTGTCGGAGTTCACTTAAAGTGAATTTTGCTGCTCTGATCCCCAGCTTTTGCTATTGTTCACTACAATAATAGGAAACACATTTTAAAAAAATTCTAATCCATAGTAAGCCGTTTCTACAAAAGTCATTAAATGTGATATTTCTTGTATTTTTTTTATTAGCACGACACACGCCCTCTGGGGAATCGCAGCCGGATTTACCAGCTTTTTGGCGAGTTCTTGAAGAGTGTAGGATTAGTTATAAGCTAAACTTTACACAAAAAAACAATTCCCATGAAAGTATGTACAGAATAGTCTTAAGTCACCAACTTCCCACCAGGTCCCCAAATGGTCCGATCTCTTTTGAATAGAATTTAACAAATAGAAAGTATGTTTCGTAACACAGCTCAAACATGAGAGCTATATTGCAATATAATAATAAGTGTGGAAGTACTAACATCTACATATAACGAAACAGAGGGTGTCAGATCAATACCGGATATTACTCATTAATAACCTTACCCCAGAAACGTATTTAATACTGTCGGAAGATAAGTAGCACGTGAAATCAGAAATCAGCCAAGAGCTTTAAATACCAATACACAGGTCAATGAAGCCAAACTGCAACAATATCTCAAACGACCAAATGAACTCGATGGTACCAATCAAGATAACGATGACAATTTTTATAAAAAATTATACAGAGTTTGAAAAAGCAAAACTGGCGCGTGATGGAATCAACCCGTTATACAAACCACCGCTGACCAGGCTCAGTTCATCCAAAAACTGTGCATCTTAAACATTATAGATAACAGAATTTTACAGGGATATATTCTTAAATTCCATATACTAGAATGTGTACACATGCTGATCTATTGTGCCACCACTGCAGTATCTAAAGTAATGGAAGTTAAAGTCATCACGAGGAAAAATACCAACCATTCACACACAAGGCGGGGAATATCGTAAATTGGAGAAAAAATTGAATGTGAAGATCGACGTTCAATTGACGGAATATATTCAATAAGTGAGGACAAGAAAACGAGAGGCGGGTGGAAGACCTAATGAATCGAATGTAATACCAAGCGCAACAAGACCCACTGAACACTTCACCTTAGCAGTGCCTTGATACTCTCAAACAGAGACTCTGTATAATCCCGACGATTATGAAGATATAAGGCAAGTAACAACCGAATAAGAGACAATGCGTTTTTTGAACTATCACCAAAGATTTTCTACCGCAAGCAAGCCTTATATAGACAATACCAACTACCCAAATAAAGAAGAATTAGAAGAATTCTGAAAAAAGACAACTAGCCGCACAAGCCCGCTGCAACATGGATACTAATTGCATCAAAAAAGATCGTCAAATATGCCAGAATTACTATATTATTATAATTAATGAATAGAACTTTATCTATTTCATTTTAAAAAAGCTTCTGATGCTGTAGAGACAAATCAAATTTGATAATCAGTGTTTTCACTAAAGAAATCAATACACAAGAAAGCCGAAATCTCCTTCTCCTCCATCCATCATTATTGTAGTTTATAATTTTTTTATTTTACAATATAACGAAATTTGTTACATGATAATAGAAACGAACATTTAAATGCAAATTTTATCTCTACTTTATCGATACTTCAATTATTCCCTGCCTAAGTCTAGCTATTATTGGCCAGCTGATTTATTCATTGTGAATAGTACATGTACGGTCTAGATTCGTATCCTGCATTTTATCTTCGTTAATTTGTAATACTCTAGTAAGAATCTCGAGCGGTTGCTCTTGACATATCCAAGGCATTCGACCGTGTTTGGCACGATGGACTGTTGGCTAAGTTGCGCTCTTATGGTATGTCTGAAAGGTTCTGTTTGTGGCTCTCATGTTTCCTCAGAGAGCGTTCTTTACGAGTGGCGGTCGACGGATTTCTTTCTAACACCCTCACTATCAACGCCGGTGTGCCCCAGGGCTCCATACTGTCTCCTACTCTCTTTCTCATTTACATTAACGATCTGCTGGAAAAGACCGGGAATCCAATCTATAGCTTTGCAGATGACAGTACGCTTGTCTCTTCATTTGCCTTGAACGCTCGGACATCGGCTGCTCAGGCGAATATCCGCAGACAGCAGGAGGTCGTTCAACTTAACAAAGACCTGGAAGAAATTCTATCTTGGGGTGATAGTAACCAAGTGGAATTTAACGCTACAAAAACCCAAGCGGCAGTTTTTTCTAAAAAAGTTAACGTTGCTGAACCCGACATAGTTATGTCGGGGCACTCCATTCCCCTAGCATCGTCGTTCAATTTGTTGGGCGTTAGTTTGGAAGCAAATATGTCTTGGCATGAACATGTTGCAGGCATAGCAAGGAGAGCTTCTCAAAAGTTGGGAATATTATTTAGAACCAGAAAGCTTTACACCCCACAGCAACTGTTAATTCTTTACAAAGCCCAAATTCGACCAACTATGGAATACTGCTCCCACGTTTGGGGCTCCGCTCCCAAACATACACTGCATTTGTTGGATTCTGTTCAGAGAAGAGCGGTCCGTCTGATTGGGGTCCCGGAATTGACCGGCGGCCTTGATTCGCTGGAACATCGAAGAACGGTTGGCGACTTGAGTCTGTTCTACAAGTATTTTCATGGAAGGTGTTCGAAGGATGTAGTCCGCTTAATTCCTCCCAAAGCGGTGCATGTTAGAAATACACGTCGCGCTGGTGCTTCGCATCCGTATGAGGTTCAGCTTGTTACTCCGCGTACGACGCTTTTCAAGCAATCTTTTATATGGAGAACGTCATCCCTTTGGAATAATTTGCCCAGCGCTGTGTTTCCCACCGAGTACAATTTGCAGCGATTCAAGAACAACGTGAATCGCTTTTTCCGCACTCGTGCCGCTCCTGGAGCGCTTTAGGGACTTCCCTGCAGCACGTGTGCTAGACCAATAAAAAAAAAAAAAAAAAAAAAAAAAATACCGAACGTAATTCAGGTGTAATAACTCCGTTGATTTAGTTAGTTTTTTGTGTTAACGTGTGCTTAAGAATAACAATTTTTTACATATTATTAGTGCTTATTAATAAAGTGTGGAATTTCATATGTACTTTATGTTAACACTGTGTTTTTCAATGGCTTCATAAGGTTAGTTTTTTATTAAAGATAGTAAACTACAATACAATATAAAAAAATATGTCTTGGGTACAATGGTCTTATTTCTAGATATTTTTTTTTTATTAATAAGAAATTACTTGTTAAACCTAACAAAAATGAAGTAACTATCAATTTAAATACTTATTATGCATATTTGGTTGAAACAGAAATGTGCTTTGGGTAAATATTAACTATTATTATATTAACTTCAGTTTTCTGTTTAAGTTAGGTAACTTTAAGGAAGAAATTTCTAAGTGACATCATACGCGTCAGACTGGGGTAATAAATGGAAATTTTAGCAGATTCTAAGTATTTCCAAATTGAAGCATTGTCAGTCTATGTGATCCAAGGAATCACCCATTTCCATAACTTGGAAACGATATCATAATATCAACAAGGTACATAAAAATTCGAAGTCAGCAGATCAAAGAACATAAGAAAAATGTACCTGGACGTTAATTTGACTAAAAGATATAAAATGGACAAAAATGGGCAAATATATATATATATATATATATATATATATATATATATATATATATATATATATATATATATATATATATAGATTTTACGACAATTTAGCCAGTTTTTTCATTATTTCTGTAAAAATTTGCATATTGAGCTGTAAAAAAAAGTCTTGTTCAGCCGTGAATAATTGTTTCTGGAGGCCCAAGGAACAGTTTAAATCGAATCTAATGAGGGGCACTTTAAGAAAAAATTCTATCTTTTGAACCGCTAATATACCAACAATTTAGGAAAATGCTCATGTATAAAATATATATATATATATATATATATATATATATATATATAATGTATATATATATATATATATATATATATATATATATATATATATATATATATATATATATATATATATATATATATATATATATATATATATATATATATATATATATATATATATATATACATATTTTTGAGTCTTTCAATTTTAATTCTGTATTTAGAATGTTCCTCGGAAAAAAATATCGGGTAATTTAGATTATTGGTGGACTTATTATTAATTATATTCGGTTAACGAATCAATGAGTGTCATTTGTGAATTGAATAAATATTTCCAAATTAACCTATTTTTCGTTCATGAATAGTAAGTAAAATAATTTCATCCAACTCTAACATAAAATGCTTACATGAGAAAGTTTACTTTAATGTTCCGAAATAGCTATTTACTTTTCACAAGGGTCTATGTGTTGATAACACCGGGGTAGAATATGTTTAAGAAAACATTTATGTTTCATAGCGAAGTTTATAGGCTGAAGATACAGTTCTATATTATAAAAGCAACATATCATACAAACAACCACATTGTTTTTAATTACGTAGAGCAGCCATAAGTTTACAATCATTACTTTTATAAATTTCTGTATAAATATTAGTTATAAGAGCATGCTATACAATTTGTTTACAAAGTTTAAATAAAATTTCAGTATTATTGTATTTGCTTAAACTTTACGAAACAAAATAAACATCATGATCCTAGTATAAACACAGAAAATGTGTAGCCGACACGAGATTAATATGTAAATATACAAATTGGTTTTCTATGTCGAATCTCTCAATAAGGTACGATTTTAGTCCATTATTTTTAAATAACGTGAATTAAATGGATTTTATTATGTTTGTTTAACTAACATCGATATAGTGGGCTAGATTTCTTTATGAACAATTATAAATTTGGAGATATATTTTTATAATTTATTTAGTTTACTCGTTGTCATTGCGCACATCACGCACTGCTTAGAGAATAATATATTAAAATTTAAAATCTCCAAATAAAATATTCAAAACTTCATCTCCCGACTTACTCCAGGAACTCCCAAACTTTTCAATCATTCAATGCCATGAATTTACTGGATACATTCCAATTTTGAAATAGGTAAGATATCATGTTATGCAATGAATATCAACATCCTATCTATCATAGTACCAAAGTAAACTGGAAAAAATGACATCTAAAACAACAGAACAAGAATATAGAATGATGATTACATAACGGAGTACTTCTCACAATCATTTTCAAAAAATAGTTTCCAATCATACATTAAATTTACCTTGGAACAAGAACAGGATTCTTCATTTCTATTTATGGACATTTTAGTTAAAATTTTTGGTAAAATTACTGTGTATATTTGAAATTTGCATACCAGGATAGCGGAGAAAAATGAGATCTAGCTATTTTATTACAGCTAAAAAAGGCAATTTAAGGATCCCTTAAAACAGTACGAATTCTTGACTGTTAATGTTTATTAGGATACAGATGAACAGAAATTGTGTTATGTCACAATTCCATTCATTAAAAACCTTCTTAAATAATTAAACCTACTGCATTCTTGTTCGCTTGTATACTAGAAAGTGTGCAGAAATCTATGAGCTCGACCTCCCGACTTCATCCACCAGCAGAGCTTTTATACTAATTACGTATTTTATTGGAAACTTAGATGTTGGTTTGGAATCTACTTTTTTGTCAGAAACAATCTTTTTTATTAGCAACAAGAAGCTCAATAACCCAAGCACTATGATGTTATGTGGTTAAAGATAACAACCCAATTAACCACAAGTTCATCTACTGTCTTCATCTACCAACAAGAGTCACTAACTTTTTATTTTCTCTACAAACATAATCCACTGAATCTTTCTCTATTAGCTATGGCCTTACTCAGCTTACTGATTAACCGACACGGAAAGATTCAATTCATCAGAATCAATGATAACATTTTTAGTAAAGCAAACATATTCAATGTAGGTGGCAACAATTATAGTAATAAGTGATATCCATTTACTTACCAACAATAATTCCTAAAGTGGTATTCCAACGTATCACTGCGTCCCTTCAAGGTCCTTAGTATCCCATTTGGTACTGGCTTGAAAACGGTCACAGACAAATTCGAATTGAAATGTTTCGAAAATAGTTATGAAATAATCTGCATACCGAAATACAGTTTTTTTGCTAACGACCAAATAAGCCAAATAGATGATCTAATAGCGAACGGTCGGGGTTGAGTTGATGGGATAAGAAATTTACAGTACACCGCAGTTTTTCAGGCACCGGTCTTTGCTAACATATCTTGATGGTATTTACAAAGGAGGAGTTGGTTCATGTTGCGAGCGAGCAGTATATATTTATGTATAGAGAGGTCTATCTTGTGATTGACGAATGAGACAAGAGACTGTCATATTTTAGTGGTTTTTGATATATTTGGGATAAAACCCTATAAAGCGCTGCCAATGGATAGCACCTCGTTAAACAATACCTCTATCGGTCAGCCAAAATTGTAAATTGCGGTATCTTGCTCAGTCACTGAACTTTTCTAAAATAGTTTATTTAACATGAAAGATATTTCATTGAGAAATTTTGCGAGAATAACTTTAGAAGTGAAGGTGTTAAGGTAATCTAGAACACAAGTTGTTAAAAATACTAACATTACGGCAGTTTTTTCTTCAAAAATTTCACTTAGAAACATATTTGGACAATATGCAATTACAGCGTACTACCTACTGACAATTTTATCGTCTACTTTTAAAAAAAGATTTATCCTTAAGGAAATACTCCACTCTTTAAGCTATCACCCCAACTAACCTCAACTTTTAAGCTAATTATTTTTTAAAATTAATTTATACTACTATTTCATTCTATAAAATATTTTTCAAATTGAACAAATCACTAATTTTATCAAGCTTAGCTCTGTTAAAAACAAAGGTTATTAATGAAGTACACAAACAAATCCGAAAAGATTGTTTGTTATATTACTTCACACAAATATATTAAGATCTAGGGTATTTAAAATGAGTTCACGTAATTAGAATTTTGCAGTACTCCTTAGAGTTTTCAAATAAAATTAGGACTTATCACTCAACTAACTTCCACAGTTTTTCTAAAATAATAAATTCATAGAATATATCGCGGTAACCTAGAGAATATGGGAAAAATATTGACGCACCACTATTTTTCCCCAATACAATTTTAAGAACTATCTTATGATGAGAAGAATAAATATAATTTATATTTTGCTTAAAATATTTGTCCAATAAATAGGAATTTTAAATGCTCATTCATAGTTGAAGCCTGAATTTTTGATAATAAATTAGTTTTAATACGTAGATGAAGTATCAATAGTCAAAAATCACTTTTTCGCAAATTTCTCGGAAAATATAAAAATTACAAAGAAATGTTTCGAACAAAATCGATAGATAATACAATTAATCGATTTCAATCACTTTTCATGTATTTCCAATATAAATCGAGATATTTGCAATTGAAAAATTGTTATTTGACGCATTGATAGCTAAAAAATAGACGAATCTGAAAAAAATTCATAAAAAATCGTTCTTTTTGAACATTTTTTTAAATCGTATCTACGAAACGTAACTAATTTTTCCAGAGATTTTTTTTATTAACTTTTCGAAAAGTTATAAACAATTGTATTTTTTGAATTTAATTTTTTATTGTTAAAATTGAAAAAAAAATTGTCTTTTTATATTCTTTGAAGTTTCATTTCTATATAGACATCTATATAAAACAAAAATAACCGGTCAAGTGCAAGTAGAACTTGCGCAATTAGTGTTCCGTAGGTTGATTGCTTTTGAAATAAAATTTTTTGTTACGGAGGTATAAAATGAGCAGTGACTTCACAAAACATACCCCAAATGAGTGTTCCACAAAGTTTGTTTCCGATCTTTACTGAAAACTGATGCCTTGAATTTTTTTTTTTTTTTTTTATATATACCAGATAAATTATTTATTAAAGGTAATGCATTCTTGATAATTCTCGTTCAATCTACACCCCGTGGAGAATATTCCAGAATTTTTTCAAAATTTTTTGATCAGTACTTTTCGAGATAAGGGGGGGGGGGCAACAACGATTTTTTAAAAATAATACAAAGAAAAGTGTGCGCAAGTATTACATTATATACATTTTTGAACTCGTGTTTTTACACGTTACACGTTTCGGAGAAAATCGGGTGTGACAGACGGATGGACGGACGGACACCGAAGTGATCTTATAAATGTTCCTTACGGAACATTAAAAAATAAATTTTAACACTAAAAAATTAAATTCAAAAAATATAATTATTTATAACTTTTCAAAACGTTAATAAAAAATAATTCTCTAAAAAAATTAGTTACATTAAATAGATAGGATTAAAAAAAGGTCAAAAATTATTATTTTTATGATTTTTTCTGATTCGGGTATTTTTTAGCTATCTGTAAGGAAAATAACAATTTTCAATTGCAAATATGTGGTTTTATATCGCAAATACGTGAAAAGAAATTTACAACGATTTTGTAGATAATTGTATTATCTATCGATTTTGTTCTAAACATTTTTTTATATTTTCCGAGAAATTTGCGAAAAAGTGGTTTTTGGGGTAGTTTTTATTTTTTATACAATCCCTTCCATTCAATTTCCAATTTTTGACTATTGATACTTGATCTACGTATTAAAACAAATTTTTGATCAAAAATTCAGGCTTCAACTATGAACGAGCATTTAAAATTCTTATTTACTGGACTATAACACCTCCTTTTTGGAAGCATAGATGCTCAAGTACCCGTATTAGTAAGTGATATACAAATTTTGACCTGTACTTATTGTTTTAAAATAATGTCAGAGTAATTTCTTTACATAGAAGATATTGAATAATTTTTATGAAAAAATATTCGGGTACTTAAATTTATTATTATTTTAATTATGAGCAAAAGGATGACGTAGTCATACGAAATATATTTGGGACAAATCTTACTATTGTTTGAAGAAATAGCAATGTTTTTGTTGTCCAACCACTTGTTAATTTTAGTATTAAGAAATCATCATTTTCTCCGTGCTCAAAATTAACCAGAACTTTTCAAAGATACTTTTTTGTGCGTAAAAATTTGTACGAAATATAGAAAGAATTGTGAAATGTAGCAACATATTGTATTGTTCCTTTAAACTAATCTAACTGTGCTGTTTATTTTAAAATTTGCATAGTTTTGAAATGACAAATATTTGATAATTCTTTAGAACATCTATAATTCCATATACAAGGGACGCCTTTTAAATTTTTACAAACGACCACTAGATCGTGCTGTTAAGATGTGATATTACCATTGTTGTAAAATTTTACATTTGTTATTATTAAAACAATATAATAATGACCACGCATAATTTGACCGAAACTCAAAAACAGACTCGTGTCAATTAGCGTAAGAAAATGATCAAAAAATTCGACTGGGGATATGCAAAATCCGTATACAACATCATAACAGGAGTCGAAACCGGAAAGTAAGCAACAATCAACTTTTTGAGTGTTCCAAGATGAACCGAATCCAACCAAAGTGGTTCGTTCGCGGAACACTTCCAAGAAAATTACCGCTCATTTTTCTTGGTTATACTGGACATGCTTTAAAGGATCGAAAAACAGTTAATGCTGAATGGTATACAACAATTCGTTTGCCAGAAGTTATCGATGAAAGCAGGATAAACAACTGAAAACGTCACATCATTATTCATCTTGACAGTGCCAGCTCTTATACAGCACGTCAAATAATTGTTTATTTGACGGAAAAAAAACATCGAATTAATGTCTCATTGCCCTTATTCAGTTAATTTATCGCCTAACGACTTCTTTTTGCTCCCGATTGTCAAAAAAAAATGCGTGGACAACGATTTCATCACCTCAAGAAGCTGTATAAACCTTAAAGGCGAATATTTTGAAAAAAGTAAAACGATTTGTACCAAAAAAAATTTTTTCTTTCATTGTTTTTGTAAAAACTTAAATGCCCTCGTATCCATAACTGACTATAACATGAACACGAAATCAATTAACTGAAGACTAAAAATGTATTGTAATTATTTCCATACTATTCACTATGTTAATTAAGTAGGGCTTTTTATTTAGCAACAGTGCTCATTTAAAGATTAGACATAAAGTACTATTGGTTTCTAAGTAAAATTTTAAAAGCAATTTTAGGCAGAAAAATTAACTTATTGTAAATATGGTAGGTGGGCGTAACAACGTTTTGGAAATTCGTCGAACCTAACTACCTATAAGCAGCTAACAATACATCTTATTATTGTGTAGCCAGTTCCTAGAAAACCACAAAAGCAAAACACTTTCGAGAATTATAAAAAGATTATTTGGTTTCGTTCTATGCCTTATGGGACTAGGGTTAGTTAAAGTCAGTTTTATTAAGCAAATTTAATTTCAGTCCACTTTAAGTGGTACAATTAAATAATTTTTGAAAATTTGTTGCTTGGGTGGATAAATATTTCGAAATTAATCTTTTTTTAATGTGTTTACCAATTTAAATATTAAATTCCGATTCAAGCTAGAATTTTGTTCCTATAATCAATTTTGCTGATTTGCTTCCTTATATAGAAATAATTAACAATTTACAGAAATTAATAGAAGTTAAACTTAGGGATAGTTCTCAGGAACCTGATGAAATATTAGAAACCTTTTATAAATAATGCGTAACCAAAGTTTACATATAGAAAGTTTTAAGAATGAAATTTATGGTCCTTCTATTGATCTTGTTAAGTAGTAGTAGTAGTTCTGAAGAGGCTCAGTTGGCGTCACCAAACAGATTATTTTTGTCAATCCCAAATAATTATCTCAAGCACCCTAAACACCACTGCTAAGCATCCGGACTTAACCATGAAAATCAGAAAATCTTTCGACCCTAGGGAGTTGTCCTTCTCTGTCCCAGTCACCGATGCACACATCTCATATCTGAATCACCCCGCTTCGCAGGTACAAATAAAGTGGAGCAGTGCCTCTTCGTCCTCCACAAGTCGAGTTGTCTTCCACTTATAGCAATGTTAAATGCCTTCTCAACCTACAGTGTCCTGTGGGAATCACAACTAGATAATTTAGGATACGTGTACTTATCTTATTCGCTGTTCCTTTAGGCAGCTGTAGGACATTTCTTGACAGCTGCTTCCATCTGTTATTTGGATACACCAAAGGCTAGGTCGCGTCCCTGCAAGGGAGTCATCGCTCCGAGTCTAATGAGTTCGTCCGCCGTCTCATTACCCTGCACCCTTTAGTATTCAAGAACCCACCACAGAATATCTTGTTTCCTCCTAGATAGCTCACTCAGTACATCTCTGCATTTTCGGATGAGTGCCGAGTACTTTCTGGGCATAGCAATTTCCTTGAGTACCTCTTGACTACCGGAATAGATACCAGGTGGCGACATATGACTCACATAAAAATGGTCAATTTGGAACTTATCTATTAGTCAAAAAGTAGCACTGAGATTTTATGTTACAGGTACTTCATGGTGTTATATGAAAAAGGAAAATAAACAACATAGTTTAATTCACTTTAAATCTTCATTATCCCATATCTTCAAACATTTTGTATCGCTTTCGCAACAATGTGTACCATACATATTTTCTTTAACTTTTTAAAAATCGAGTTTAAAAGTATTAGTCGATAATACAGTTGTAGCCATAAGATGATCTAACCTGTAAGAAATTGAAATTTCTGCCAGGCCCACAATTAGAGATGTAAAGACTAGGATTTTACAGTTTCCAAATAAAATATCAGAGAGAATATTATATTTACAGGGTTTATTTTTATAAGAAAATTTTCCTTTAAAATCAGTTGTAATTTTACTTCATTTTTTTTGAGTCTATTATGATTTTATTAAACAAACTACGCTCATAGCTAGAACGACAATATATTTAAAACATTAGTCCCAAAATAAGATTTGCTTTTTTGGTGTAGTAATCATGTGAGTTTCAGGTCTAAATAAGCTAATCGCTCGATCCAGGAGTATAAAAATATAGGTATTTATTGTGTCTAATCGATTCAAGTGAACTGATTTTTACAGTTTTGATATAATTTAAATTCTTAAAACGCAAATTCTAAAGAACATATATATATATATATATATATATATATATATATATATATATATATATATATATATATATATATATATATATATATATATATAATAGTAATATACATGAGTTGATTTAATATTTAGAGACAAAAGTAGACTGGTAGTGACGAAAACTAATGGTAATTTAATTTTGTTTTTGTAGAGAGTAACTTTGATTTATTTCCCACTATTAGGACGGAAGATATTGGTAATTCTTTCTTGGTATTTGAACTACATTGGCAGTAGCTAAATACCTTTCACAATAATTGCAATACTTTCGTAGTAATTGAATTACTAAAGCAGTAATTGAATTACTTCCCTTTACTACTATTAAAATAAATAAATTACGTCTATAGAAATTGAATTGATACCTGAGTAAGCGAATTAAATTTAGTATAGTAATTGAATTGCAAATCAAATTAAATTACTATAAAATTAATTGACTTGTGTCATGAAATAATTGAATTACAGTCTACCAAAAAAAGTGACAGTTACCAAATAAAACTTAACACCAAAACTCAAGAGGCAATTTTTTTCTTAAAAAAGTTAACGTTACAGAAAACGACATAGTTATATCGACATATTCCATTCCTCAAGGAACGGCACTCAACTTAGTGGGCGTTAACTTGAGAGCAAATATGTCTTGATATGAACATGTGGCATGCATAGCAAAGAGAGTTTCTCAAAAGCTAAGAATATTATTTCGTAATAAAAAGTGTACACTCCCCAGCAACTTTTACGAAGCTCAAATTCAGCCAACGACGGAATACTGCTCTTATATTTGCGGCTCTACTCTCCAACATTTCTTGGAAATTATTAAGAAGAGTACTGTTTACCTAATTGGAAACCCAGAACTTTCCAGTAACCTTCATTCCTAGGAACATCGAAGAACGGTTGGTGACTTAAGACTATTCTACAGGTATTTTTCTAAAAAATGTTCAATGCATGTAGTCTGCTTAATTCCTCGCAGAGCTGTATATGCTAGTCCCAATCGTAGCGCTAATATGTCACATCCGTATGAGGTTCAGCTTGTGACTCTTCATACCACCCTTTTCTAGAATTATTTTATACGGAATAATTTACCCAGGATTGTGTGTTCCATGGAGTGATTGAAGACCAATCCGCACACGCATCGCCTCTGTAGCGCTTTAGGGATTTCTCTGCAGCACTATGCTACGCTCTTAAAAAAAAAATAAAAACCGGTCAAGTGCAAGTTGAACTTGCGCAATTAGTATTCCGTACGTTCATTGCTTTTTAATTAAAAAAAAATGTTACGGAGGTATAAAATGATCAGTGACTTCACAAAACACACCTCAAATGTGTTTTCAACAAAGTTTGTTTCCAATCTTTACTGAAAAGTGATGACCTCGAATTTTTTTTTTTATATACCAGATAAATTATTAAAGGTAATGCCCTCGTGATAATTTTCATTCAATCTACACCACGTGGGGAATATTCCAGAACTTTTTTAAAATTTTTTGAGATAAGGTGAGCGATTTTTCGCGAAACATGTACGCAAGTATTACATTATAAAGGGTGATTCATTTAGAGGTACTTTTTTTTAAATAAAAAAAAAATGAATAAAAACAATTTTATTTTATAATCTTTATTATCATATAAAAGAACCATTCTTTACAATTATTTCTTAAAGATAATTTCTTTCAAATGTTGTCCGCGACTACGGTTAACAACGTCCATTCTGAAGTTCCAATTTTCAATGACGCGTGTGAGTATTTCGAGTGGTATTTGGCCAATGACTCGAGTAATATTGGCCTCCAATGCCTCAATTGTAGCTGGCTTATCCATGTTGGACTTTACATAGCCCCAAAGGAAAAAGTCAAGAGGTGTGATGTCACATGATCTAGCCGGCCAATTCACTGGTCCAAAGCGTGAAATGATCTGTTCGCCGAATTGATCTCGCAGTAAAGCCATGGTTTCACGGGCTGTATGGCAAGTGGCGCCATCTTGTTAGAACCAAATTGCGTCGAGACCACGGGCTTCAATTTCTGGCATCAAATAGTCTGTTATCATGGCGCGATAACGGTCACCATTCACAGTAACATTCCGGCCGGCCTCTGTTTTGAAGAAATATGGACCGATTATTCCACCGGCCCATAAACCACACCAAGCAGTTGTTTTTTTTCTGAATTTAATGGCAGCTCTTGAACCTCTTCAGGTTGTTCATCACCCCAACTACGGGCATTTTGTTTATTCACGAACCCATTAAGCCAAAAATGGGCCTCATCGGTGAACAAAATTTTTCTCGAAAACAGTGGATCTTCTGCAAGCTTGTCAAGAGCCCAACGACTAAAACGGAAACGATTCGGAAGGTCGGTCGGCTTCAGTTGTTGCACTAGTTGAATTTTGTATGCTTTTAAAGAAAGATCCTTACGTAAAATACGCCAAGTTGTTGAATATGACAGGCCAAGCTGTTGAGAACGGCGACGAATCGACACTTCACGGTCTTCGCGTACACTCTCCGCTACCGCCCCTATATTTTCTTCACTACGTGCTGGATGTGGTCTATTCGGTCGAGCATTATCCAATAATGAAAATTGGCTCTCAAACTTATTGATGGTAGAGCGAATTGTGCGTTCGGTAGGCCGATTATGTGGACCATAAGTTGCTCTAAGCGCCCGATACACATTCCTCGTAGAACGCTCATTTTCGTAATAAAGTTGAACAATTTGTAGACGCTGTGCCGGGCTAAGACTTTCCATTATGAATTGTCAAACACTACTGAACAGGAATGCCACTTCAATTGACACGACGCATGCGCAATCTGCAATTAAATCCCCATCACAAAAAGTACCTCTAAATCAGAGGTGTCAAACTCAATTTTGCAGAGGGCCATATATTAAATTTAGAATGTGTAGGCGGGCCAGATTCAAATAAAAAAAATGTACTGAATTATTTAATTATATAGTATATGATATACGGCTGATTCATCTTTCTGTGACACATTGCGATAGCGGGCCTTATTGATACGTCCCGGGGGCCGGATGCGGCCCGCCGGCCGTATCTTTGACATCCCTGCTCTAAATGAATCACCCTTGATATATATATATATATATATATATATATATATATATATATATCAAGGGTGATTCATTTAGAGCAGGGATGTCAAAGATACGGCCGGCGGGCCGCATCCGGCCCCGGGACGTATCAATATATATATATATATATATATATATATATATATATATATATATATATATATATATATATATATATATATATATATATTTTACTCGTGTTTTCACAAGCTTTCATTTGACACCACACTCGATGACCTAGTAAATTTTTTTTTCACTTTCGATTTCACCCCCCAAAACTATCCCCTTAAGTCAAAATTTAACTTTCAAAACTACATGGCTCTGATGAGGCCATCAATTCCTATATTATTACCAAATTCCAACTTTCTATGACAAACAGCTTCGGAGAAACTGGTGTGACAGACAGACAGACAGACGGACAGACAGACACCGAAGTCATCTTATAAGTGTTCCGTACGGAACATTAAAAAGAAAAAAAAAAACAATAAATTTAATGTATTGTAATTAAATGTAAAAACGCCGCAACAGTTAATTCAATTAAAGTATCATACTTAATTGCGGCAAGAATTACTTTGTGTAAGCAATGGTAAATAAACTACTTTTTTAACTTAGTTGTAATTGGTAATTTATTTGTCAATAACCAATTGCACATAAGTGGTAGCTATAACTGAATTATTTTTTAAAGTAATTCCAGATGGCTATGTCAGTGACTACACACAAGAATCGAAAGGGTAAATGATAACCAAGAACTGAATAAACCATCGAAAGAGTACTATGACATGTAAATTATAGAAGACGTTTGTAAATAAGATTTTAATCTATGCTACATCATCAATTACAACGTTCTAATTAATTCTGCTATAACCTGAACTAACCTTCAGTAGTACAGGAAGAACAAATAGGTGGAGCGAAGAATAGAAAAAAAACAGGAATGGATGACAGAAGAAATACTAAATCTGATGGACCAAAGGCCATTACAAAAAATAAAAGATGTCTCAGAGAAAGTAAAGATTTAAACAGGGTAATATGTCGAAATTGTAGAGAAGCTCAGGAAAACTGGTTAAGCGAGAAATGCCAAGAAATAGAGGAACTACAGGAGAAGCATGATACATTCAACTTACATAAGAAGGTGACGGAATTGGGAGGAAAAAACAAGAAACAATTCTGAGAAATGGAACCAATGAAATTATACTGGATATCAGGGACAAAATAAAGACATGGGAGCAACACATAAAACAACTTTTCAATGGACATAGTTCAGAAAACTTACAGCTAACCAGAAATAACAAGAAGAGAAGTTATTCATGCTATACAGCTACAGAAGGATGGAAAAGCAGTTGGTCCAGATGAGATAGAGGAAGAAATCCTCAAAATATTTTCGGATGATAGTCCATTTATTAATCGGCTGTTAATCTTATTTAACAAAATCTATGAAACTGGACAAATTCCTCTTGACTGGCTAAAGTCGACTTTCATCCTAATTCCTAAAAATTCAAAATCAGTGGAATGGGACGATTATCGCTTGATAAGTTTAGTGTCTCACGTTCTCAAGATATTTCTGAGAATCATCCATACCAGAATTTATAGATAATGTGAAGCAGAAATAGATAACACATATTTCGAACTCCAAAAACGCATGGGTACACGGGAAGGTTTATTCTCATTAAATGTACTAGTCCAGCGTTGTAAAGATATGAATGTAGATATATATGCATGTTTTATAGATTATAATAAAGCTTTCGACTGTGTGATAACAATTCTAGAAACAACAAATATTAAAAATCTGTACTAGGATCAATCAGTGGAAGTTAAAATTGGGCTGTCTGAAGTCCGAAAGCATAAAAATAACCCAAGGTGTAAGACAGGGATGCACTCTCTCACCACTCAATCATTATTTTGATGCTGTGTTTAATGAGGCCATCTATGAATCCATTGAAGAAATAACAGTTAATGGAAGTACACTGAACAACATATGGTATGCTGATGATACTGTTCTGTTAGCAAATAATATCAAAGATCTCCGGCAACTGCTCAATCGAGTCGTAACAGCCGCGAAAAATTTGGATTAAATATGAATATAAGAAAAACCAAGTGGATGGTAATAACAAGTATCCCTCGAAATTAGAGCAAACACTGTAGAACAGGTCTCCACATTTAAATATTTGGGAACCAATATAAGTAACAAGTGGGACCCAAGAAAGGAAATATATTCCCAAATTGTACAAGCCCGAATAACATATATGAATATGAATAAATTTTTCATTTGCTCAAATCTCAGTCTCAAACTCCGAATGAACATGGTAAGAACGTATGTATTCTCTGTGCTACTGTATGGATGTGAGTGCTGAACCCTTGACCCTGACTCATAGAAACGGAATAGAATCTTTTGAAATGTGCATTTATAGACGCCTTCTTCACATCTCCTGGGTACGGAAAATAAAAAACACAGAAGTTCTGGAAAGAATGAACAAAATGAAGGAATTTCTAACGACTATAAAAATAAGAAAAACTCAATACTTCGGACATATAATGAGGGGCCCAAAGTACGAATTGCTACGCGTAATTATTGAAGGGCAAACGATCGATCGGAAGATGACAAAGTTCTCGGCTGAAGGACATAAAAAGATGGTTTGGATGTGCTTCGAGTGATATTTTCCGAGCAGCAGTTTCTAAAGTTCGTTTAGCTCTATGGATCGCCAACCTTCATGAGAAGACGGTGTCGGAAGAAGAAGAAGAATTAATTCTGTCATAACCTAAATTAGTTTTAAAAAGATTCAGGATTTCGTCTGTAAGGTCATTACCAGCGCAGTAAGGTACAGAAATAATTCACAAGGCAATTCCTTGTGAATTATTACCTCTTACTTCCAAGTATCAGAAGTTAATGATATGATGTAACGGTATCCATAGTTTTAGTATTTCTAAAGCAACAATTATATCATACCGGAATGGAAGTACTGTAACTAATACGTCAATATACTTTAGATGCCATTCGACTTTAACATTTTACAGTTTAGTAATAAATAGGTCAGTATTATATCATTTTACCATAAAGTTCCGATACACGGAGTTAAACGTAACATAATATAGCTATAGCTTATGACGAGATTATAAGGTTAGTTAAGTTTAAAAAAAACTGAGGACGTAGATGAGAAATAATATGTCTCGTGTGGTCTAAGAAGGCATACAAATACGCTTTTCAGTTCATGCTACTCTCAACAGGTTTACTAAGGAGATCATTAGATTTTTTGGGTTCAAAAAATAATCACGCACGCGGATGGAAAACAATATTTTTCTTACATCGTAAAGCGTATTCACTTTTATTTCAAACAAGTCATGAATCATGATTTAAAATAAAAGATGTCATAAACTTGCAAGTACATTAAGTCAATAATATATTCTGCGTAAAAAAAAATGATTTTCAACTATTTTTGCAGAGCAATCACCTTTCAGTATTTATAGAATAGACTTATATTTCAAGCATTTATTTTTATTCAGAGAGTAGTCTACCTACGCTGCACCAGAAGTTTTAATCGTATCTTCCCAATGTAAACACACAGACAGATTTTCTATTATCCAAACAAGAAAGAACCTAAACATTACTATGTTAACTCACGATTAATTAATGTTGCTATATATCTATCAGAATTAACCTTTCAGATAATTAGACAGCTTATAAAAATAAAATTGGTATTTATATGATATCGCGCCTGAATGTGTAAACAATCAATCGGCTATTTATTTAATGCGAAAATCAGGTATAAATATTTTTATATCCGTGAGAAGTTAGGTGATAATGATTTACATTAGAAAACCAGTGCACAAGCAATGAAATTACTTAACTGTAAAGAAAATACACATTTTAGACGATAATTAATGATTTTTGCACAAGTAAGTATACAATTACCAAACAGTATTCGTCTACATAGACTTGTTTAAATAATTAATTATAAACATTTTGCCAAATATCTGAAAAAGAAAAAAATTCTAAAGATCTGAACTTAAGGTAAGCTACATAATATCCTGTTAAAAAGATAAATAGTGATATCAAATAGCTAAATGATAAAATACTAAACATGCCTTCTGGTTAGGCGGGAAAATCAAGGCAACGCATGAGTTATACTACAGGAACAAACAAACACACCGTGCGTTGCTTTGATAAAAGCACAAGTCCTGACAAAGAAACCAATAAGAAGGGAATCACTCGCCGCCTAGACCCACCACCATCAATCCCAAACGCAACCGACAAAGTATTTAATTAAAAACTCCCGCAACGACAAAGAAATCCTAACAGCACAAAACCAAAATTCAAACGGCAAATAAGAATAGAAAACAAAATCAACAACATCAGGAGATATCTAGGACACCTTACCCAGTTTATCAACGGGAACGTGTCCAAACGAGTCACACAGAGTATAACCAAGATCAAGTCCGGGTCTCCCAACAGAACACTGCCAGAAATCCTGGATATTCTGAAACAAAAATTATCCGTATATGCCGCAAGACTCCGTAGATACAAAGAACCAAACGAGAGGAAAGATACCAACAACCTCTTCCGAAAAAGCCAAACACAGTTCTACCGGAAAACTATGCACAGCAAACAGACAGCAGTGACCGAACCACCAAACAAACAAGAACTCACAGATCATTGGAAAAGTATCTGGTCAGAACCCAAACTACCCAATAATAACACCCCCTGGATCAAAGCCAAAGAAGGCAAAGATAAACATGTGACAGAACAAGGAAATTTCACATTAACTACTGTGGGACCAAAGAGCATGATGAGGCGCCTGGATGCAAGAAGTTCCGGAGGCAGAATGGCCCCCCGTTCGGATCTCCGGGTGGGGGCTGGTTCGGAGGCGTCGACTTGCAGACATTATAATTTTAAGATAGATTTTTGCAACATACGAGGTATAAACTCGAACATAAATTCAGTGCATCAACACCTGCAATCAAATAAACCTCATGTACTCGCTCTATGTGAAACCAAGGTCAGTCCATCGACCAGCACGGTCAACTATCTTTATCCTGGGTATGACTTCTATTCCCGATTTAGGCGTAACTTTGGAATCTGCCTTTTTGTCAGAAGCGACCTCTCTTGTCAACGAGAAGAAGCTCTGGAGCCCCCAAACTTTGATGTTATGTGGTTAAAAATAACGACTCAACAAACCACAAGGTTCATCTGTATCCTGTATCGACCACCAAGTGATACCAATTTTCGAACACTTTTCGCTTCTCTTGCAGACACCATCGATCATTTACAAAGTAACTATCCAAGTGCCGAAATTGCCATCCTGGGCGACTTTAATGCCCACAATATCAACTGGCTTAAATATTCAAATACTACCGACGAACAAGGTCGTGAAGCTGAATCATTCTCAATCAGTTATGGCTTAACTCAGCTTATTGACGAACCAACACGGATCCCTGATCGAGACGGGGAGTTCGCCAGTCTTCTTGATCTGTTTTTAACCACCAATCCGGAGATATACACGGTCACCGTAAATCCGCCGTTAGGTTCTTCCGACCATAAACTGCTTTCGACATCGTGTATCCTGCCAATCAGTTACAGAGAGGCGCCTAGGCCGCGCAAAATTTGGCACTACAAATCTGCTAAATGGGAAGATCTCATGGAATACTTTCGAAATTTCCCTTGGATGGACATTTGTTTTCGATCCGATAACCCATCTGACTGCGCCAGGGAGGTCTCCGATGTTATTTTGGCTGGTATGGAAGCTTACATCCCTTTTTCGAAGAAATGCTCCTCCAACGGCAAGCCTTGGTTCGACCGAAAATGCAAAGCTGTTGCTTCTAAACATATAGCCTACCAACAATGGCGTGAAAATCCTAACACCGTAAATCGTAACATCTTTGTTCATGCCCGGAACAGATGCAAGGGAATTATCGACGAAACCAAGGAGGCACACAATCAACGAATTAGAAACAAACTTCTCGCTTGTCCTAACAATTCCAGGTCCTTTTGGGCAGTCGCTAAGGCAGTTAGTCAAAATTTTACCAAATCCACCATACCACCACCCACACGGCCAGATAATTCCATTGCAACCACACCTGTTGAGAGAGCGAACTTGTTGGCTGAACTATTTGCTTCACATTCTACTGTCGATTTCCAAGGAAAAACACCACCTACTATTCCCATATTGCAGTCAAGGATGCCTGATATTGTCTTCAGACAGCGCATCATAAAGCGTATTTTAATGAAACTAGACACCAAGAAGGCTTCTGGCGCTGACGGAATACCTGCCATAGTTCTCAAAAACTGTGCAAGGGAACTAACACCAGCTTTCTGTAGACTTTTTAACCTATCCTACAGAAAGGGAATATTTCCGTCCTGCTGAAAATGTGCCACGGTTCAGCCGATACCTAAAAAGGTAAGAAGACCTTGCCAAATAACTACCGACCAGTTGCACTGCTTTCAATAATATCGAAAGTCATGGAAAAGGTTATCAATGAGCATCTTCTAAAATATCTTGAACGATTCAATATTATTAGCGAACACCAATATGGTTTTCGTAAACATAGATCAACAGGAGATCTTCTGACTTATGTAACACATGTTTGGAACAACGCAATTGAACACTTTGGAGAATCTCGAGCGGTTGCTCTTGACATATCCAAGGCATTCGACCGTGTTTGGCACGATGGACTGTTGGCTAAGTTACGCTCTTATGGTATATCTGAAAGGTTCTGTTTGTGGCTCTCATGTTTCCTCAGAGAGCGTTCTTTACGAGTGGCGGTCGACGGATTTCTTTCTAACACCCTCACTATCAACGCCGGTGTGCCCCAGGGCTCCATACTGTCTCCTACTCTCTTTCTCATTTACATTAACGATCTGCTGGAAAAGACCGGGAATCCAATCTATAGCTTTGCAGATGACAGTACGCTTGTCTCTTCATTCACCTTGAACGCTCGGACATCGACTGCTCAGGCGAATATCCGCAGACAGCAGGAGGTCGTTCAACTTAACAAAGACCTGGAAGAAATTCTATCTTGGGGTGACAGTAACCAAGTGGAATTTAACGCTACAAAAACCCAAGCGGCAGTTTTTTCTAAAAAAGTTAACGTTGCTGAATCCGACATAGTTATGTCGGGGCACTCCATTCCCCTACCATCGTCGCTCAATTTGTTGGGCGTTAGTTTGGGAGCAAATATGTCTTGGCATGAACATGTTGCAGGCATAGCAAGGAGAGCTTCTCAAAAGTTGGGAATATTATTTAGAACCAGAAAGCTTTACACCCCACAGCAACTGATAATTCTTTACAAAGCCCAAATTCGACCAACTATGGAATACTGCTCTCACGTTTGGGGCTCCGCTCCCAAACATACACTGCATTTGTTGGATTCTGTTCAGAGAAGAGAGGTCCGTCTGATTGGGGACCCGGAATTGACCGGCGGCCTTGATTCGCTGGAACATCGAAGAACGGTTGGCGACTTGAGTCTGTTCTACAAGTATTTTCATGGAAAGTGTTCGAAGGATGTAGCCCGCTTAATTCCTCCCAAAGCGGTGCATGTTAGAAATACACGTCGCGCTGGTGCTTCGCATCCGTACGAGGTTCAGCTTGTTACTCCGCGAATAATGCTTTTCAAGCAATTTTTTATATGGAGAACGTCATCCCTTTGGAATAATTTGCCCAGCGCTGTGTTTCCCACCGAGTACAATTTACAGCGATTCAAGAACAACGTGAATCGCGTTTTTTTTTTCCGCACTCGTGCCGCTCCTGGAGCGCTTTAGGGACTTCCCTGCAGCACGTGTGCTAGACCCATAAAAAAAAAAAAAAAAAAAAAAAAAAAAAAAGATAATTACTAACAATTTCAGCAAATAATTTGATACCTTCAAACATCAAAGCGACTCCATGTTCAAATATCACAGCCTATTCAGTAGATTAGACCCATAAAAGTATTTGCATCTTTCAAGATATAGTCTGCATACCAATTTAATATCTGATCTGAATACAGAAGTTATATAAAGCATTTATTGCATCTGACTAGTTAAGTTAGGTAACCGATTATAAAGTTTTAATTTCATAGTCTTCTTCAAGAGCGATATAATCGGGCCAACGCTTTTCTAACATTTCTAAACCTTTCTTGTGGAAGGATTTGTCTTTGCCTTCAAAATAGGCCTCACTTTCGGTGATAACTTCTTCATTGTAGCCAAATCTCTTTCTTGCGAGCATATTTTTGAGGTCTACGAATAGATAATCGTCGCTGGGGGCCAAATCTGGAGAATACGGTGGATGAGGAAGCCATTCATTTGTGACACGGTGCATTGTCTTGATGAAAGAGCACTTTTTTCTTGTTTATTTGGGGCCCTTCCTTTGCGATTTCTGCCTTCAAACGCACCAATAACTTCATATAATATTCGCTATTGATGGTTTTTCCCTTCTCAGTATAGTCGATGAAAATTATTCTATACGCATCCCAAAACCTTCGCAGCCGACTGTTGTGTCTTTGGTCGCTTCGGTCGACTTTCACCGGCTGCTGTCCACTCAACTGACTGCTGATTTGATTGCGGTGTGTAGTGGTGGATCCATGTTTCATCCATTCTCACATATCAGATGAAAAAATTCTTTTTATTACGCTTAAACAGGTCCAAACAGCTCTCAGAATCATCAATACGTTGTTGTTTTTTCGTCCACTATGAGCAAACACGGTACCCATTTTGAACAGAGCTTTCTCATGCCCAGATCTTCATGCAAATTATGACCAACACGTTCTTTTGATAGCTTTAGGTTGTCAGCTATCTCACGCAATTTCATTTTACAGTCATCCAAAACAATTTTGTGGATTTTTTTGATGTTTTTCGGTGTAACCTCATTTGGGCGTCCAGAGCGTTCAGCATCATTTGTATCTGTACGACCGCATTTAAATTCAGCATACCAGTAAATGATGAGTGATTTTCCAGAAGTAGAGTCACATATCACAAGCAGTAACACATATCAAGCTATTGCTTTGCTTGAACGGTATTTCTTCCCATCAAAAAACAGTATTAAATCAACACACAAAATTCGAGTTTCTCCATTGTTTTAAAAATATCAAAAGTAGCGTCACTAAAACCACTGTAACTGGTAAACTAACCATCGAAATGTCCTGAAATTTTGATACGTATCGTTTGAAGGTTGGTACTTCCTCAAAATCATATGGATTTTTTGAAAAGAGCGACATCTATGTGTCAGACCAAAAACTTTTCAGCTTACGTGTTTATATATATATATATATATATATATATATATATATATATATATATATATATATATATATATATATATATATATATATATATATATATATATATATATATATATATAAAGGGTGATTCATTTAGAGGTACTTTTTGTGATGGGGATTTAATTGCAGATTGCGCATGCGTCGTGTCAACTGAAGTGGCATTCCTGTTCAGTAGTGTTTGACAATTCATAATGGAAAGACTTAGCCCGGCACAGCGTCTACAAATTGTTCAACTTTATTACGAAAATGGGCGTTCTACGAGGAATGTGTATCGGGCGCTTAGAGCAACTTATGGTCCACATAATCGGCCTACCGAACGCACAATTCGCTCTACCATCAATAAGTTTGAGACTCAATTTTCATTATTGGATAATGCTCTACCGAATAGACCACATCCAGCACGTAGTGAAGAAAATATAGGGGCGGTAGCGGAGAGTGTACGCGAAGACCGTGAAGTGTCGATTCGTCGCCGTTCTCAACAGCTTGGCCTGTCATATTCAACAACTTGGCGTATTTTACGTAAGGATCTTTCTTTAAAAGCATACAAAATTCAACTAGTGCAACAACTGAAGCCGACCGACCTTCCGAATCGTTTCCGTTTTAGTCGTTGGGCTCTTGACAAGCTTGCAGAAGATCCACTGTTTTCGAGAAAAATTGACTTGACTTTTTCCTTTGGGGCTATGTAAAGTCCAAAGTCTACATGGATAAGCCAGCTACAATTAAGGCATTGGAGGCCAATATTACTCGAGTCATTGGCCAAATACCACTCGAAATACTCACACGCGTCATTGAAAATTGGAACTTCAGAATGGACGTTGTTAACCGTAGTCGCGGACAACATTTGAAAGAAATTATCTTTAAGAAATAATTGTAAAGATTGGTTCTTTTATATGATAATAAAGATTATAAAATAAAATTGCTTTTATTCATTTTTTTTGTATTTAAAAAAAGTACCTCTAAATGAATCACCCCTTTATATATATATATATATATATATATATATATATATATATATATATATATATATATATATATATAACATATATATATATACGCGGCAATAAAGTAATAAGACTGATTTTTTGAGCGAAACGTGACAAACCCTGCAGCCTTCATAGACACTCCATCTTGACATCATGACCTTGATCCTCACGCCACTAATAGTCCATCCGTGCAAACTCTCAGTCTTGAGTAGTGGTGTAATAAATGAATACGTGTTTTTGTCCTTCGTCACGGAAATGGAATCGCGAACAATTGCGCAACGATTGGAAATGAGGTTATGTCAAGACCCCAGGTTTTTCGTTGGCATAAAATGTTTTATAAAGGCAGAACGAATGTTGAAGACGAAAACCGCAGTGGACAACCATTAACCTCACGGAGAGACGTCAAGGCGGCTAGGGTACGTAAAATCGTCCGATACAATCGAGTATTATCTGTGAAAATAATTGCAGAAGAATTGAGCATCAATCGGGAAACTGTTCGTTTTTCAAACAACAAAAGACGTCCAAAATGCTGTGACAAGAGTCTTAGACAACATTCCAGAAGAAGAGTTCCAGAGAAGTCACCAGCAGTGGCAGGCGCGTTATGTGCAAGCAGAAGAAAACTATTTTGAAGGAGATCACACTACAGCTGACTAAGAACATAAATACATTTTTTTTATCACATCATTCTCATTACTTTATTGTCGCACCTCGTATGTATATATATATATATATATATATATATATATATATATATATATATATATATATATATATAGCAGTATTGTGTTCTTGGGGTAAGCGGTCTTAGGCAAAGAACTAAAAAGTTTTGAACACCTTTTTAGCTACGCCAAGCTTTCGAAAATATTTCATTTTCTTCATCAGGGCTACAATTACAGTAGAATATCAGTACTTTTGAGATTAAAAGTAAAGAACGACCCTATTTTATATGTAACATTCAAAGAGATATGTCAGATATATTGTAATAGTTTTCACTCTGACTGCCTATTTGTAATAAATTGGAGAAAAAACTCTTACAATATATCTGACATATCTCTTTGATAATAATCCCACTAATTTTCACTAACTTTTCAACTTTAAAACGATCAAACAAAATGTCAACGTCATTCTATTTTCAAATATAAATTAACCACAACTTAACCAAGAGATAGAAACACACTGCCCTTAGCAAAATGACAAAATAACATAACAAAAAAATCCTTTAAAAATTAAAATCATTTTACGACCACAAATTCTCTGTACTCTTCCAACAAAATGAATTAAAATTTTATTTTATTTCCCAGAGATGAATATGTCGAGTTTTCTTGTGTTTTTTTCTGTTTTTTCTGATGAATAAGTGCAATAAAGTGCCCCCACAAACAACAATTTTTGAACACACCACTTAGCAGTAAGTACTTTAATGTTACATATAAAATAGGGTTGTTCTTTACTTTTAATCTCAAAAATGCTGATATTCTACTGTAATTGTAGCCTTGATGAAGAAAATGAAATATTTTCGAAAGCTTGGCGTAGCTAAAAAGGTGTCCAAAACTTTTTAGTTCTTTTCCAAAGAGCGCTTACCCCAAGAACACAATACTGTTGTTTAACTAGTCGGTCAAGGCTATCCTTCTCCTATATATATATATATATATATATATATATATATATATATATATATATATATATATATATATATATATATATATATATACATATACATATACATATACATATACATATACCTGACATCGAATCAGAGATTTGTACGCACTCTACATCAA
The DNA here is from genome assembly GCA_019049505.1 of Pachyrhynchus sulphureomaculatus. Taxonomy (NCBI): domain Eukaryota; kingdom Metazoa; phylum Arthropoda; class Insecta; order Coleoptera; family Curculionidae; genus Pachyrhynchus; species Pachyrhynchus sulphureomaculatus. Next base: position 109,686,607 of record CM032446.1, on the reverse strand, counting down.
CTACCTGAAATTACACAAGATGTATCTAAAAATAGTAATAATAATAATAATAATAATAATAAATACTAGTGTAATATGAAAAGTTAAACTACAATTTTTACTGTCAAAACTGAACAAAACGAGGTTTAAACCAAACCCATTAATTTATGCAATTATTAAGCACTTACTATCTAGCTCCTCAAGATTGGTAAGCAACAAATATATAGAAAGGCACAACAAAGTAGCAACTATAGCATACGTGTCTTTGCTAAAAAGATATATTTTATTATGAATTTCAGCCGTCAGAAGTTGGCGAGAATGTTGGTGCAAATATCTATTGAAAATAAAATAAAACAACACTAACCAACGTAATGCTCACTTTCAATAGACTTGATAGTACTCTAATTTGTAAAAAAGTGAAAATCACACTCCCTATTAATTTTTCAAGTCCAAACATCAACAATATGGATACAAACTACAATGAAAAACGAATAAATTATAAAGAGGTGCAACGGAAGGTTCGTTAGCTATTGTCAAAAACGGGAAGTGGTACCTCAAATCCTGTCTGCAATGAGAATTATTCCAAAAAATTTAAAAGAACCATTGACTAAGATTAATACTGGAATGTACGTGCCAACTAATCCAGGAATCAACAAATCTTGATACTGGTCGATTTTGGGATTGGTCTTAATTTAATTGACTTCTTTTCCCAGACAAGTCCACTCAGTTATACTTGCACAAAAATAAAGATTAATAAAAAAAGAAATAAGAATAATAGTAAAAATCAACATAACTTGGTAAAACTAAAATATTGATACGAAATCCGCCAGATCTGTTTTATACATAAAATAACTTAAACACAGAAACATGACTACCTATTTAATACAATTCGTTTTAGAAGTTACACTCATAATCTTAGAACGATAAACCAAAATAATCTAAAAATACTACTACATCAAACTTAGAAATATAACCGTTAATTAAAACATAGTCCGAAAATTTATGATAGTATTCCAACTAATCAAAAAAGTTTAAGATTTATCACATCAAAAAATAACATTAACACAGGATGAATTGGAAGAATGAGTGAAAATCCTACCTATTTCTACTGTATCGTTGTTTTGATTCCCCAAAGTTCAGCGTTGTGACCTATTATTATTAGGTTAACACTTCACAACTAATAATATTTGCCAGCGGATAAAATTATTTAAAAGTTCTAGATTGACCATTGTTTTCGAATCATTTAACTGATTGTTAAGTAAATAGTTTTTAACACTATTTCTTTTAAGATTTATTATATTAACATACAAAACACCTTCTATTTATTTCTGTTGCACATTTAAACGAGACTCTAAGTACGTAAATTTTTTTGTCTGTACTTAACATTAATTAATATTTCCCCCCTGTTATTTTTCCCCCCTTTTTCAATAGACGATTTGACGATTTTTCGGTTTCTTCCACCAGTGGTTCTCGTGTTGTCTCTCTCCCTTTTTATCTAAATCGACAGATGATTGTTGTTACAGCAGTATGCAGACTAGTATTTCGGTCTCAATAGTACTGATGAACCTATCCTCTCTATTTTACATCCACTTTGAATGCATTTTCATTCAATAACCTTTATGAACTGATCCTTATTACCTCATTCTCTCTCAAATATAAGTAGTAACCTCTATTGTGGTTTATTAGAATGCCCTTTTTTCCACATTTTCTAAAGCTATTCAATATAAAATTGTTATTTCTCCATTAAGATATTTTATATTTCTCATATCATAAACAAACAAGGCTTGCCCCCTACATTTAATTTTATTATTTTAAATATTTTGAATACAGTTTTCATATTTTGACCCTACTAGGAAGAATCCATACCTCGTATTTGACGTACATTTAATTATTTTCCATATGAAATATTACTCAGGGTTACTTATATTAAAGAAAAAATAATTACAGGTACTTAATGGAATGTAAAAAGTAATAAATACGAGAATTATACAACCAAATAGAAATAAGTTCTAATAATTCATTTCCATCTCGACACGCAGGTAATTTACCTTAAGAATAATAAATCTGTGAGGTAACTTCTAGTACACCCAGCGTTTATCCTAGAGAAGCGATCTGTAATAATATTTAATTAATTATGAAAAAATATTTTAAAATTTTCTAGTGTTAAAATCAAAACTTTATCATAGAGAGTCATGCAAGGATTTCATATTAAGAAAAATAATAGACGCACCTATGTGAGTGTCATTTTCATAAAGGGATAATATGTTAAAATTTGTACCATAGCTCGAAATTCGATTTAACGAGATGGCCGAAAATCTGGAGTTCACTAATACCGCATTTACACGGTTCACTTTTGGTGTTCATCTGGGATGATTCACTCAAAGTGAATGCCAAATGAAATGTTTAAGCAGCCAATCCTCCAAAATGATCGTCCAGGTTTACGGATGAACAAAGTTCAACTTTCATTCACGTTAGATTTATTGGAATGATTCATCAATAGTGAACCATATAAATAGAATATAATTAGTGAATCATCACTAGGAATGTCATTTTATTTCTTATTAGTTTATAAATTACTGCTTGTTTCTAGTCCCTGTCACTTGTTTATTTCATGTAGGTATTTCCATAAAATTTTTTTTTTTCTTTTCATTTTTTGAATTAAGTAATTTTTTTACTTCATCTGCTAAATAGGTGCAAATGATATTTACCCCATCACGGACAAGTCCAATTGTTGCCATATTGAAGTGAACTAGTCAATTTGGATGATGCGTCTAAACAACAACTGATTTCACTTTTTGTTTTACTCCGAGTGAATCAGGAAAAGTGAACCGTGTAAATGCACCTTAAAGCGAACATCCTGTGAGCTGCATGTTTTAATAGACTTATGAAAGAGCTGTCTTAATTATTATTGGACCAGACATTAATACCAAATAAACTCAACAGCACTAAAATGTGTTTGACTCGAGCATTTAACATAGTAGTTACCAAATTTTTTTGTGGGATTTTAAATACTATTAAAAAAAAATCGTTTATTTTTTAATCTAAATTAAAATATACTAACAAAAACTGATCTAAGTTTGATTATCCACTCCTATGAGAGTATAGTGTTCCTGGAAATATGGTAAGGTAGCGTAAATATATTAGGTTATCTATCATTTGTTTATTATTAATTTTTAACTATTTTGCTGTTTTGTATGTTCATTCCTTTTTATCGTTCACTTCCCCGCTTCTATAACGATGAACCGTTTCTGTAACATGTAGATATCCCTACGAATACCCAAAGTTGCATTTGTATTTCACGGTAATTTTTAAACAACACGATAGTACTGCCACAGGTGTTATTGTACCTCTATAATGCCTACTAACTGTTGACAAGCTGTCGGTATCTTAAAAACAGAAGGCATAAGAACTTCCAAGGCACCTATTATATTATGTCTTGCCCCACCGTCTCTGTTGTGGCTGCCCACATAGAATTGCTTCCTCTGACCCAGCTGCCCACTATTTGGTTCATCAAAATTTACATTGAATTATATGGTTTTATAAAATAATTCTAAAGTCTATTCTAGTACTAATCAAGGTCGGTCTGGGTTGACTTTGATGGTCGCATTGCGCTAAATCGGGACATTCAGAAATCGAACATTATTTTCTTTTTAACTGTATAGAAACTATAATGATGTAATACCCCATGATTGATCAAACTGTGAATAATTAATTTTCTCAGTCTACGTCTGCAGCTTCTGAGCATTTCACCTATCAAGGTTGGATAACTCTGAATACTATATAAGCTCCGTTAAAAATGTATATTAATGTCGGGATTATGACCGACAATAATCTCAAGAATACCTGAAAACACATTTGTAAAGAACCATATCTTGTTCATTTCATGTAATATTAATAATTAAAAAACCGGTCAAGTGCAAGTTGAACTTGCGCAATTAGTGTTCCGTACGTTGATTACTTTTAAAATAAAAAATTTTGTTACAGAGGTATAAAATGATCAGTGACTTCACAAAACACACCCCAAATGAGTTTTCAACAAAGTTTGTTTCCAATCTTTACTGAAATCTGATGACTTTGAAATTTTTGTTTTTTTTTAAATACCAGATAAATTATTAAAGCTAATGCACTCGTGATAATTTTCGTTCAATCTACACCCCGTGGAGAATATTCCAGAATTTTTTTAAAATTTTTTGATAAGTACTTTTCAAGATAAGGCGGGGGACAGCGATTTTTCGCGATTTTTTTAAAAATAATACGAAGAAAATTGCTCGCAAGTATTACATTATATATATATATATATATATATATATATATATATATATATATATATATATATATATATATATATATATATATATATATATATATATATATATATATATATTTTACTCGCGTTTTCACAAGCTTTCATTTGACACCACACTCGATGACCTAGTAAATTTTTTTTTTTCACTTACGACTTCATCCCCCAAAACTAACCCCTTAAGTCAAAATTTTACTATCAAAACTACATGGCTCTGATGAGGCCATCAATTCCTATATTATTACCAAATTTCAACTTTCTATGTCAAATAGTTTCGGAGAAAATCGGGTGTGACAGACAAACAGACAGACAGACACCGAAGTGATCTTATAAGTGTTCCGTACGGAACACTAAAAATTATTAGGCTCACATTAGAGAGAGACAAATTGACATTGAAAGTACTAATGTAGGCAGAAAATAATACTAGGCATACAAGTAATGAAAATATTTTTTACTGGAGAATATATCAAATTTACATTTGTGCCCAATACCCTGTTTTGCATAATATTTTGTCCGACAAGACCACAACTAGAAAATGTACAAAGAAGTGTCTTATACTAATAACATAGTTTTTAAAAATTTATAGTAGTCACTGGAAATGAGCGACCTATAACGACAGAAAAAAGAATTATTCCTCTCACACCATGTAAATTTTAAACAACAAAAAGTACAAGGTAACCTCTGCAATAACAAAGACCACGGAGAGATCAGATAGGATCCTTTCAATAATACGTAGAATTCGCCACACTATGTGCTGCCTGTTTAAAGTTACTACGCCACCTTTGCATTTTTATCTTTTATTGAGCGCGGACATTTAAGTTTCAAGTCTATATCAGTTCAGTGGTCTATGCTATAAGTAATATTTTTCTGCCGATGTACCCGAATAATAAGCCAAAAAAACCTCTACAAAACAATTTTTAGTTCAATTAATTGAATAGTTTTTATCCGTACTAATATTACGATGTATGCGTTAAAAAATTTAAGTAATTTGCAGGAAATGCCCTCAGTAAAGGAAATATGGAGTAAACAAAACAAATCTTGCAAGGAACAGGAAACTTTCTTATTTACCATGTTTCAGGACCCGGATCAATTAGTATTTTTTAGTCTGGCTAAAGTACATAGAAGACGCAAAATATAAAGAAATTAGCTGATCCAATTAAAAATATCCGAAATCAAATAATTACTACAAAAATGAAGTAAAAATGCCATTTTTTTGTAGGTATTATGGTATGCATCGTATAATCTATGGGCCCCTAAATTGAAATATTGTTATTTATTCCAGTTTTAAAAGATATTTATTCCAAAACTATACTACCTATAAAAAATATTAAGCTCTTTCATGTGTATTTCGGTGAGTTTCTCGCCTAGAAAATCTAAATCTGAGATATTTTTTATTCTCTATTTTTTCGTACATATGTTCAAATTCTTTTTTTTATTAAAAATATATTTCTTAATGGACCAACTTATACTAACAAATAATGAAAGATTTCTATTCTATTACAAACTTCTTTGACCTTTAAATACCTACAGATTACCATGTTATAAAACCGTAACAGAAGCGATATTTTGTCGGAAAAGTGACAAATATCATTTTTTTTATAGCTCTAGCACACGTGCTACAGGAAAGTCCCTAAAGTGCTCCAGGAGCAGCAGGTGTGCGGACAAAGCGATTCACGTTATTCTTGAATCGCTGCAAATTGTATTTGGTGGGAAACACAGCGCTGGGCAAATTATTCCAAAGGGATTATGTTCTTCATATAAAAAACTGTACGCGGAGTAAAAAGCTGTACCTGATACGGATGTGAAGTAAATAATCATCTATAGACTTTTTCAAAAAAAAATCGACTAATTGCAATAATTTTAGACTACTTGCTCTTGCATCACACGTTAGCAAAATTATGCTATACATTATAGACTCACGACTCCAGCCCTTTATACCATGCCAGTTATTGCCTGAGCAGGCTGGTTTTGTGAAGGGCAGGAGTACTAAAGAACAAATATTAAATATACGCTAAATCATCGAAATAGCAAGGGAATATTATGTGCCCCTATACATTTGCTTTGTAAACTACTCTAAAGCCTTCGATAACGTTAAATGGATTAAATTATGGTACATAATGTCAGATATGGGCATACGCCTACATTTAGTCAACATTATTAAAAATCTGAAAAAATAGATAACAATTATTCGTCTAAATGTCGAATAATACAAGGTGTAAGACAAGCATACTGCATACTGTCCCCAAACCTTTTCAACATTTATACTAAATTTATAATTAGACACGTACTAAATCGATGGGAAGGAGGAATTAATATAGGTGGTCGTCGGCTTAGTAACCTTCGATATGCAGGTGACACCCTATTCCGTGAAAAAAATTCAAGAAGACCTTTGGATTTTAATTAATAGACTTCGGAATATCAGTGAAGAATACGGTCTACAAATAAATAATAGCGAGACGAAAATTTTGACAATCGATAGGGAAAACAATAACTTCCCAAATGTACAGCAGATTAATGGATATGAGGTGGTTAGCAGCTTCACATACTTGGGAGCTTTGATCAATAACAACGGCAACTGTGAAGATGAAATTCGTCGAGGAATAAAAATGGGTCGCACAGCTGTGACTCAACTCACAAAGCTTTGGAGGCCCAAGGACATCAGACACAATACGAAAATAAATCTAGTAGAAGCCCGTGTAATCTCCATATTCAGGTATACATCTAAAACCTGGACTATACGCACCGCTGATCAACGCCGTATAGAGGCGTTCGAAATGTGATGCTGACGAAGGATGCCGAGAATTTTGTGGACAGCTCAGCGAACAAAGGCTCTAGTCCTTAATGAGGTCAAACAGAAACAGTCTATGCTAGCATCCAAACATAAAGTATTTTGGTCACATTACACGTGCGGATAATACGGAGAAACTTGAGGTGCAGGGCAAACCAAATTGAAGGAAGCATCGCGGAAGATCACCTAGCCGCTGGATGAAGACAAACCGCTAACAGAGAACGTTAGCGTGCCATACATATATATATATATATATATATATATATATATATATATATATATATATATATATATATATATATATATATATATATATATATATATATATATATATATATATTATTATATATATATATATATATATATATATATATATATATATATATATATATATATATATATATATATATATATATATATATATATATATATATATATATATATATATATATATATATATATATATATATATATATATATATATATATATATATATATATATATATATATATATATATATATATATATATATATATATATATATATATATATATATATATATATATATATATATATATATATATATATATATATATATATACATATATATATATATATATATATATATATATATATATATATATATATATATCTGTTTCTGTTTGACCTCATTAAGGACTAGAGCAGCTACAGGTTTACTTGAGCCGTGATTTCTGGTGCGGTTAGGCTTCGATTACGTCTGCTGGACATTGTAATAGCTCTGTCTTCAGCGGGAGTCGTTTTTCTAGCCTTCCTGAACGTTTTTGGTTGGAATTCTATGTGCCGCAGAAAATTTTTTTACGATGTAGTCCACCGTTCTCCTTGGCATCCGAATATAATTCGCGATTTGTCGACTCGAGTGACCATTTTGATGTCTCGCAATTATTAGAACCCGATTTTCAACGGAAACTTCTTTCGTTTTTGGCATTTTCACAAAACAATTGAGCCTGTATCAATGACAAAGTACTGTTTGCGAATGGTTAATTTCCAAAAGGGCAATGGTATTTATAGCAAAGTTGTCATCATAAAATGTCACTAGGAATTTCCATAATCCCTAGAAATTTGAAATGAGTTCTTACTTTAACTGGAATTCTCAGAAATCGCCTCAAAACGATTATCATGCAAAACTTGGAAATTTGTTCTAATTGGTTTTTAATTTGTCATTTCACCAAAAAGGCTTATCTAAACAATTTTATGATGGACACTTGTTAAGAACAATTAAATTCACCTAATATAAAAAAAGGATTTAATTATGTATTAAATTTTAGGAGTTACATTAAAATTTCTAGGTGGGCAAATACTTTCTGATGGTAGTGTATATAAAGGTTATTTATATGTCACAAATAAGTACCGAGAGCCATATGAGTACGACATTAACAAAGCATATAAATATGGAAGAAAATATACAAGGAAAAAACTTTCATGAACAATAGCATACAAGGTATTGTCGATGAAACCGCTAGTTCAAGCTACTTATGAAAGAAAGAATGACGAGATAGTATAATGACAATAAATCTATATCGTAGAAATAAATGAAAATCATCCCCAATAATTTTTTTTTTCCAGCTGGTAACCTAAGTACCGTATGGATAATAAATTTTGTTAATTTAGTTACTGGTGCAACCACTGTATTTTATTTATTGTTGGACTCAGATAAATGATTGCTGCAATTTATTCAATTAATTATGATAACATATTTTTCAAACTGTAAATAATATTATTTTAAACAGGATACCTTATTACGAGGAGTCATGCAACACATATTAATTTTATATTAATATAAGTAACATTGCAAACGATTTGCATGCGATTTTAATAGAAGTAGTACCTCATTGATCTATTTAAAATTCATCACAACGTTGTACGCATTTTATAAAATAATTAGCTACTGATTAATAACATAGGGGATCAAGATTAAAAGGTGACAGCAACAAGACTATTGCAAAACTAATAGCTCTTGGAATTTAAATTCAAAGGGTATATATATTATTTGCTTCATAAATATTTATATCTTTCTTAAACACATAATTGTTGCTTGTGACAATTTTGCGAAATTCTTGTTCTTTCAAATAAATAAAATATTAGTTTTATAAAAAGATACTTTTTTTACTTACTTATTTTATAGAAAAATTTCTTAAAGCAATGTCCCTTTTATGAAAAAACAACTAAAAATCTACTTTGCAAATATAGAAACCCACAGCTATCTAAGTAAACATCCGAATCTATGTTAAACACACTGCATCAAACCTAGTGATTATCAAGTGAAAAAAGGTATATATACCAGAGAAAGAAAAATTATATATATATATATATATATATATATATATATATATATATATATATATATATATATATATATATATATATATATATATATATATACATATATATAAACTCCTGGACAAAATTAACGCAACAATCTGAAAATTAATTTATCTTTTTCTTATATCAGTTTTAAACTTTATCGAGTATTTGAATAGTAGGCTATGCATATTTTATTGGGTTGTTCATGACAGAAATCAAAACAATTCGTTTAGATTTACAGTTTTAAAGAATTTTTTAGAAGATAAACAATTTTCTATAATGATGCGATAGATTTTCTTTAGAAGTAAGCTTATAAATTGTTCGCTTTTTCAAAGTAATACGTTTTTGTGGTAGACTGTTTTATTTTTGACCCCGAAGAATTACAAAAATGAATCGAACAAGGAATTTAACTGAACACGAGGTAGTGCGAGCCTCAGTTTTATTGGACGAGGGATATTGTCAGAGTTATGTTGCCAATTTGTTAGGCAAACATCGTTCCACAATAAGTCGTATGGTAAGACGCTTGAATGAAGTAGGAACTTATTCTAGAAGACTAGGGCAAGGGCGAAAACGATGCACTAGCGACCTAGATGAACGTTTTATAAGACAATATGCTTTAAGAAACAGGACTGTCACTAGTTCTATAATAAGAAACGAACTCGAAGCTGTTCGCAATGTCACAATTTCTTCTAAAACCATTAGAAGACGGTTAAATGAAGCTGGATTACACAGTAGGAGACCAGGCACTGCGCACTTGCTTACTAGAGAGAACAGAGTTGCCAGGTTACGTTTTGCTCGAAATCACGAAAACTGGTCTGTGGATGATTGGAAACAAGTTTTCTTCACAGATGAAACTAGGGTTAGTCTAAAACATCCAGATGGTCGTGAGCGAGTATGGCTAAGACCAGGAGAGAGGTTTGCTCCTTGCAATATCTCTGCAAGGATTCCATTCGGCGGTGGCTCTGTTATGTTCTGGGGTGGCATCTGCTTTAATGCTCGCACAGAGTTAGTTCCTGTCCGTACGAGATCCATGAATACTGACTACTACCTTGAGAATATTGTAATAGAACATGTAATGCCTTTCGGTCATTTTGTGGGGCCCAATTTCCTGCTTATGCCAGACAACGCTCAACCTCACGTGGCTAGGGAGGTACTCGATTACCTTAAAAAGCCCGGATCTGAATCCGATAGAACATGTATGGGATCAGCTTAAGAAAAATGTGAAACGTCATATACCTGCACCTAGAAACCTGAGGGAACTTGAAAATGCAGTTACCACAGAATGGGAGCAAATTCCTTAAGATTATATCCAAAATTTAATTAGAAGCATGCCTAGGCGCATAAACGCTGTCATCCGAAGTAGAGGAGGCAACACACGCTACTAGTGTCCCAGTTACACCATTAATTTTGCTACTAGTGTCCCAGTTTATTTTTTTCATTATTACATAATTTCAACGATTTTGTTATTAGGTCTTAAGAATAATTTTAAATCGAATCTTACAGAGAAATTTGGTAGCTAATTCACTTTTAAAGTTTCCGAATAAGTTATTTCTAACTTTTAGTGTAACCAATGTTCATAAAAAATTATTAAAATTAATTCATTATAGAGATTTGTATGATTTAATATATTGTTGCGTTAATTTTGTTCAGGAGTGTATATATATATATATATATATATATATATATATATATATATATATATATATATATATATATATGGCAGTAAACTTTAGATTTCTGTAGCAGACTTTTCAAGTTGACAGTAAGCATTTTTTTGACACAGACTAAACACACGACCCGATTTAAACTAGCGCTACAGCCGAACTGGGAACTGCACTGTCATTAAAATGGCGATATAGTTACTCAACCTCTCCATTGCCAACCGAGAGACACCAATATTACCGGCGTAACAAAATCAGTCTATATATATATATATATATATATATATATATATATATATATATATATATATATATATATATATATATATATATATATATATATATATATATATATATATATATATATATATATATATATATATATATATATATATATATATATATATATATATATATATATATATATATATATATATATATATATATATATATATATATATATATATATATATATATATATATATATATATATATATATATATATATATATATATATATATATATATATATATATATATATATATATATATATATATATATATATATATATATATATATATATATATATATATATATATATATATATATATATATATATATATATATATATATATATATACATATATATATATATATATATATATATATATATATATATATATATATATATATATATATATACATATATATATATATACATATATATATATATATATATATATATATATATATATATATATATATATATATATATATATATATATATATATATATATATATATATTGTGCCGTCTTTTTATGACATGCTAAACTGTCCTCATTTTGAGGCATCTTTTTCCGTACCCTGTGAGAAGTTGTTTGTCCCACGCTTGAGCGCAATTTTGTAAGGTGTGCTAATTTTGCTTTATTTTTCGCCCCATGTAGACTGCGTCATTTTGTAACATTTTTAAATACTGGACGCCCCAAGCTTGAGCACAATTTTCTTGCAGCCCCGCTTTAATTTCTGATAATGAATTGAGTGAGACCTGATTTTAAAAGAACTAAAGAAATTAAAGAAATACTAGCTCAGTTTTCCTTGGTAGAGAGATATGGGTAAGAGATAATTTTTGTACGTCTTTTTGGAATTTAATTCTATTTTTAAAGGAACCTCAGTTGTACGACTTTTTTTTTGGGCACCACTCATTTTAAAATAGAAACGGTTTAACTTCAGCTAAGAAAAATGAGAAAAAACTGAAGTGTTTTATGGATATTACTAAAAAGAAATTAGTCTAGCACAACTGATCCTGAAAAGAAAAATAAATATTCAGTGAGACACTAGCTTTAATCAACAAAAAAAAGAATTTATTCATGTTTTTAAAATGAAAATAAAAAGTTCTAACCTTTACAGTTATACCAAAAAATTCTAGCCTAAATAGTAGTTGTTACATTTAAACTTTAAACTTTTACAACCCCCGAAGGCGAGACATCGTGTTTTACACTTCACTTTTTTGTCTGTTATACGTTGCTGTTAATGCACTACTCTCAAATAAGTCTATTGGAGGGAGTTTTGTTGACTTACTGTTTTTCAGTCCTGCTGTGATGGACTTCGCCCGATTTCACACTTTTTCTTAACACTTAGAAAGCTCACTACAGCTTTTATTGTCGAAACTGGTACTTTTACTTAGCGGCTTCTGAAGAAAATTAGCCTACTTCGGCTAGATGGAAAATAGCCTCTCGGCTAGACGGTACTGCCTGGTCTGCGGCTCGATCGAAAAAAGCCTCGCTGGTAGTTTCTCGGACGCTTAAATAGACCGTGCAAATTCTGCCGGTAACATTGCGACGCCGGAACCAAAATAGCGGATATAAATTTTTCACCAATCGCGGCTCAGCGATATGTTCGGTCAGGAACACGCACAACACACTATACCGGACGTCTTGAAATCTCTGTTTAATATACCGTTCGATATTTTAAAATAAAAATAAATACAATTTGAAGTGAAAAATCAGTAACATTACATGGTCTTAAAATCTAGGAAAAAATGAATGTTACATTTACCCCCTTCCAAAAAGAAATAGACTACACTAGTCTATTAAACTTAGGCTACTAATGAAAAGGTACAAAGTGGTACACTATCACTTAATACTAAGGTCAGAACTTAAAACAAAAGTACAGACTTCGGACCTTACTACTAGACTTAATTCAATTAAGCACTAATATTAAGTACAATGAAAACCAAATGAAAATCTTTGCATGATCACAAGAATCTTATAACTAGACTTAACTTAATTAGACACTAAGGTTAAGTACATCAAAAAGCAAATAAAAATCCTTGCATGAACATAAGAAATACCTGTTCAAAGTAACAATCGCGGTCTTCTTATATAAAAGAATCAGCTCTATTATTGTTACCAAAACAAAAAATATAACTTTGTCTAGACTCTTGTCTAAATCAAAAAAAGTGAACTGAAATAAAATATGAACACCCCCCTTAAAATCTTTTAAGGATTGTCTGAAAATCTTCTATTTCAGCAAAAGAAATTTATAAAAATTCTTAAATAAAGAAAAAAATAAAAAAATGATTCTAGTGCAAACACTTACACTAAAAAGAAAAAGTCTTGTCAGACCATTTAGCACAAGGCCAAAAAAAAATATCTGGATAAATATCCAGACAAACGCTCGGGAAAAATCGCCATCCATGCTCTAGCTCATCGCTAAGAGAACATTCTAAATCTAGTATCACTACTAGTCGCACTCAGAAAATAATCGCACTCTATATCGCAATGTCGACGTCCTAAGACATCTAGACATGCTAAAGTCGCTAGGGAAAACGCTCTGGTTGATCGCCAGAAAACACGTCAGCTCATCGCCAACAAAACACTCTGGTATCGCCAGAAAAAACTCGGCTCCTCGCCAAGAAAACACTCTGTAAATAGTCCTCGACTACACAAAGTCTGCGTTCTAAAAGAACAAACTCGCCATGAACATAGTGAGCAGCTATAAAAGCTAACTAAATCACTATAAGCGCAGTGAATAGCTACAAAAGCTAAAATTCACTCTTAACACAGTGAATAGCTATAAAAGCTAAAATTCACTAAACTGAATGATCCTGCTTCAAAAAGCAATGTTCACTAAGAACAGAATGATTAGTCCGCGCGCAACTAACATTCTAGGAAACATTCCCAACATAACTATATGAGACAGCAAGTCTCGAAATAGGACCTCCCTAAAGTCATAATCCTATATAGGAGTCCATAAGCAAAACGACTCAAAATCTCGCATTTTGAGCACATGCCCTCAGGCAACCAACATACACCGAAATATATACAGAAATATGTACAGTAATATATACAGAAATATATACAGGAGTTCAAATCCCAAACTCTTGGTTATGATAACTCCATACTGAGCTTGGTGAAAGCTCTTAGCAAAGCTAATCCAATCTTCGGCACATCGCACCAAAGTGACAAATCTGCCTAGAAACATGAGCCAGAAAAAAAAACGCTCTCCGTCATTCTTCAGGGTGGCTACACAGAGAAATAAAACTTAACCAGCATTGCGCCTCTTCAAGTTGCATGAAGAACCCTCGTGTACTGGTCTCGCCCTAGAACAACAACGAAAAACATTCAATCCATCCCACATAACAGGAGACAAACACTTCACCACGATATACTGAATGGTGGAGACAAAAAAAAATACAGAATTGGTGACCCTGGAGTCCACCAACAAAAGGGAGTAGATTATAGCATCCACTAAACTAAAACGGTGTCTACCACACCACCATAAGTCAAAAAAAAAATTAATCAATAGGGTGTTCCGAAATACACTACTGCCAACAGCCTGTCACCACTAATAGGCTAATTGGAGCTGAGGTCGACTACAGTAGTTAGGCTCTCCTTTGGTTCAAATAGAAATAACCATTGGGTAACAAAACCTTTAAAGGTCCCAAAGGTCAAACGTTCACCCCCCATAGACTACCCTTCCAATCAGTCTGTTCCTCAGGAAGACTAACTCCCTGCCAAACGTCGTAACGGCATCTGTTAGCACCCGGTGCATCACAGCCTGTAAAAACAGATAACTCATGGGATACAACCTAAAAGGTTTACAAGGTTGACTTAACCAAGCTTCTAACGAAATTTTAAAAAACGAAAATGAGCCTAAAAAGGCTACATGAAACAAAAATTGCTCAATTTTTCGGTGGCAACGCAACAAAACTTTTGAAGACGACAAGAGCTTTCCCAGCTTAATCAGAAACAAGAAGAAAACATCGTTGACAGCTAAAATATTCGATCATGGTGTTAATCGTCTCCCTAAACAATAGCCTCTAGAAGAAACTGCTACAGGTATCAGGCATAACCGTTTTCTGTCAGCCCAAACTTCTAGATTACCTCTTGGAAATCTAAAAATTCGGTTAGGAATCTTCCTTCACTGCGCTTAGCCTCTCTTGACAAGGTTCTCATCTCGGTATCAGATTTTGATCATTTCTTTGTGAAACGACTGTCTTACTCTGCTCTCATCTCCTGTAAATGATCAGCCTTTAGTTCTCCTGCAGAACTTCAATTTTCTATCAATCTGATAGTAAACCGAAAAAACTCAACATACGCCTATGAGTCCATGCAAAAAAATTTTTAAAAAATTAGTGACTCAAAGGTAACGTTTAAACGGCTCTGAAAAAAAAAAATAGAAAATACCCTCAGTTTGTCAATTCAGAAGAAGATCTAAATCAAAATAATAAAGTCTTAGACTTACTGGATAAACCAAAATCAATTTACTCTTAATTGCATCCAAAATGTACCATTAAGGTAATAAAAATACACCCACTCGGGTAACGAACTTTGAAATTGCTCTTATACATTTTGACTCTACATCATACAACACGAGCTTCATCCTGCGCTTGTCCTAACTCAAGATCACCTTGGATTGCCTCTAATCAAAATTTCGCTTCCAAGTGCCAAGAACTGGATATTATTTGGGGTCATAAGCAAATCAAATCCCGCGACCACCGACATACCAGTCTTATGATATATCCTGAGTGTGACTCCTTCGCAAGCTCGCAACAGCTGAGTCGATGCTAAACATCAACCACAATCAACCTAAGTTTGGGATATGGCCAATACCCAAAACCTTAGCACAAAACTATAAAAGTAAGCTATCCTCAGCTCAACTTTTATAACAGGCAAAAAAACGAGGTCGTCACCTCTACAGAGCAACATCAAAAAAAATTTAAGCAATTAAGATAATGTAAATATAAATTATTCTTCTTCTGACAAACTTTCATTAGGGTTAGGTTCATTGAATGGTTTTAAGTCTTTAATATGCCATCGTCCTACTTTAGTCCCATCTAAATTAACTAAACCATAAACTAAATCCGAAATCTTTTCTCTTATCACGCAATGCACATACTTAGGTACCAACTTAGATGTGAATTTATCTGCTGCACTGGAAAGAATTTTATTTTTTCGCCAAACGTGATCACCTATCTTAAAGGAAAAATCCCTTTTTCTAAGGTTGTAAGACTTACTGTTCCGCTCATAAGCCTTATGTATCCTACTACGCACGTCGGTGAAAATATCTTTTAAACCCTTTAAATTTTCGGCGTACGCACCCCTGTTACTCGGAATTATTTCGCTGTCAACATTGACATCCAAATCTAAATTTTTATAATACGATCCAGATAGAGGTATATGTCTGCCGTAAACTAAGAAAGACGGTGTGAACCCGGTTACTTCGTGTTTGAATCTTTGAAATTCCTTTATCCCGAATTATCACGTGAATCAACGAATATTACTTTGAACGAAATTATATTGTAGAGGGCACACGGGATTGAAACGTATGTTAAAACTATATGTCTCACTTAAGCTCTTAAGACACTCAGAAGTAAACTGAGTACCGTTATCGCATATCGAAAGCGATGAAACTCCGTGGATTAGAAAAATATCGTTTTCTAAAATTTTCAAAAAGCATTCGGCTTTAGAGCTTTTCAAAGGAAATAACACGGTATACTTTGTTAACCAGCAAGAAATTACGAAAAGTCATTTATTTCCTTGTTTTGAACGTGGAAATGGACCTACTAGATCAGCTTCTATGACTTGAAAAGGGTAATTAACCGTTTTCTCTTTTCCCATCAGTCCCATAGGTAGTGTATTTGGAGATTTCTGCGCTCCACATACTTCACAAGTCCTCACAAACTTTAAGATATCAAAACGCATTTTGGCCAAATTAAATTAAATGTATGTTGTCTCAGCCTAATCGCCCAACGCGCTAGTTTGCCACTAGGGTTTTTAATAGAATTAAGCCACAATAAACTATAATGATCTGTTATGACCGTGAAAGGAACACCTTCTATGTAAGGTCGAAACTTTTCGATGTTAAAGAGTACTGCTAAACATTCTTTTTCCACAACCGAATAGTTACGTTCAGCCCTTGATAAAGTTCTACTGGCATACGCTATCACTCTTTCCTCACCATTGATTTTCTGTGTTAGGACGCCCCCTAAACCGGTATTAGAAGCATCACTAGAAATATAAAACTGTTCGGAAAAGTCTGGTTGGGATAAAATGGGAGCTGAAACCAATAGTTCTTTAATCTTTATAAAAGATTCTTCGGCTGCCTTTGTCCAATCTATCGATTGTCCTTTTTTTTCGTCCTTTCAAAAGATCATTAATAGGCGACAACAGGGTAGAAAAATTCTCGATAAAACGTCTGTACCACGAACACATTCCTACGAAGCGCTTAACTTCCGTAGTATTAGTAGGTCTCGCATAATTAACCATGCTTGCTACTTTATCCGGATCGGTACGTAAGGAATTTGAGCCTACTATATAGCCTAAAAACTTTAGAGAAGTTTTGAAAAAATCACATTTGCTCAAATTTATCGTCAGTCCGGCCTCTTTCAATTTATCTTTTACTTCTTTAAGTAAGCGAAAATGCGATTCGAAGTCTTCCGATGTTACTAAAATATCACCGAGATAGGTAAAAATATGTGGCTCATATTTCGGAGTTTGAGCAGCGTTCTTTAGACCAAACGGCATAGTGACGAACTGAAATAGACCTCGCCTACTACTGCAAAAGCGGTCTTTTCCTTAGAGGATTTGTCCAAAGGAATTTGCCAGAATGCCTTTCTAAGGTCTATCGAGGATACATACTTAGCATTCCTGAGTGATGTCAAAATCCTATCGATGTTCGGTAATGGATAGTTATCAAATTTGCTGACCTCGTTGAGCTTTCTTCCGTCATAGCTTAGACGATGTCACTCCGAGTGTCAACATTTCGTCTAACTCCTTACAAAATTCTGTCGATGTTCGGTAATGGATAGTTATCAAATTTGCTGACCTCGTTGAGCTTTCTTCCGTCATAGCTTAGACGATGTCACTCCGAGTGTCAACATTTCGTCTAACCCCTTATTTAATACTTTTGACATGTACGGAGACATGGCGAAGGGCCTTGTCTTTACAGGACTGGCATCAGCCGTATCTATAGACATGGTGATTTTATTCGTTCGGCCTAACCTATCTTTACTACTTATTTCTTTGAAAGAGCTTATTACTTTTTCTGCCTTCAAGCGTTCCGTCCGCGAGAGATCATCTAGGGTACATAGACGCGAGAAAAGGTTTTCTAAAGAACTTTCTGAATAACAATCTTTAAAATTTGTTTGAGAATTGACTTCTAGGGACTGTGGATATTACGAATTATCTTTAAAATTTACAAAAATTCCGAATTTTGTGCAAAATCACATCCTAAAACCAAAGTATGTGATAGAGAAGGTACTACTAGAACAGAGATTACTAAACAATGACCATTGCAGACTAGCGGCAACTCAACCGTACCTAAAACTTTTAGACGGTTGCCATCTGCAGTGGTAACACTTCTATTTTTTGACGTGGCATATTTTTATACTTAAACGACTTAAAATTTTAATACCATTCTGACCTAAAACGGAGGCATTTGCACCAGAGTCAAATAAAGCCGAGAAATGGGCACCTAATAGATCTATCTTGATATGCGGTCTGTTATCTGAATATTTATGCACGAATAAAGGAGACATGTGACCATTTGGAGAAGCAGGAGTTTTAACTTGAGGAGAATTTTTATTAGACTTTTAAAAAAAATCAGAAACTTTTTGTAACCATTTAGTCCAATCTGATCTATTGGAATATTTTTTTACTTAAGATCCTCGTTAGAATCTTTCTTTTATCCGCGACCGGACGTTCTGAGAAAATACGACGGCTTTTCAGTTCATAGTCTAATTCATACTCCAGTAGTGATTGACTTTTAAAATTAAAGGCTTCCATAATAAATGAATACAATTTAAAAGAATTGTTTAAAAAATCGTAAAAATATTTCTCCTGTGCTCCCAATAGTCTAAATAAAAAATACGTAAAGGCACTTAAAATATGTAAACTTCTTTACCAAACATTTAAAAAATCTTCAACAATTTCAAAAAAAATTTCTAAGTATCGCCTTGTATTGACATTCCTTTACCAATTTATCTTAAGAATTTCCTATAAAAAATCTCTAAATACCGTTTCGTATCAGCAAAGTATTTTTAATATTCATGCAAAATATAGGTGAGAAAAAAAACGTACCGTTTTTTCCTCGGCTATCCGCAAAATAAACAGTGTAAAATTAAAGTCGACCAACACATCTGCCAATCTGAACTATAAAGCCAGCTTTTAAGAAAAAAGTAGGAATCTCTTATCTTAGAGTCAACAACAAAATTCAAATATCTATATCAGATAAATTGAAATAAAAAAATTCTACAAATTTCCTGCTTTTGTCTTACTGCTATAGTGTAGTTTCGTTTAATAAATATTATGAAATAAAATATCTGCAAAGTTAGAGCTTTTATTTTGTTCCGAAAGCTAGTACACTGAACCCTTTTTTAAAAAATAAAATTCCAAAAGCCCCGCGTTGACAGCGCTATTTTTATATCGTGTGAAAAATGTGTTGCCCCACGTTGGGCGCCATTTTTATGTGCCGTCTTTTTATGACATGCTAAACTGTCCTCATTTTGAGGCATCTTTTTCCGTACCCTGTGAGAAGTTGTTTGTCCCACGCTTGAGCGCAATTTTGTAAGGTGTGCTAATTTTGCTTTATTTTTCGCCCCATGTAGACTGCGTCATTTTGTAACATTTTTAAATACTGGACGCCCCAAGCTTGAGCACAATTTTCTTGCAGCCCCGCTTTAATTTCTGATAATGAATTGAGTGAGACCTGATTTTAAAAGAACTAAAGAAATTAAAGAAATACTAGCTCAGTTTTCCTTGGTAGAGAGATATGGGTAAGAGATAATTTTTGTACGTCTTTTTGGAATTTAATTCTATTTTTAAAGGAACCTC
The DNA here is from genome assembly GCA_019049505.1 of Pachyrhynchus sulphureomaculatus. NCBI lineage: Eukaryota > Metazoa > Arthropoda > Insecta > Coleoptera > Curculionidae > Pachyrhynchus > Pachyrhynchus sulphureomaculatus. Next base: position 109,666,197 of record CM032446.1, on the reverse strand, counting down.
AGTTGTACGACTTTTTTTTTGGGCACCACTCATTTTAAAATAGAAACGGTTTAACTTCAGCTAAGAAAAATGAGAAAAAACTGAAGTGTTTTATGGATATTACTAAAAAGAAATTAGTCTAGCACAACTGATCCTGAAAAGAAAAATAAATATTCAGTGAGACACTAGCTTTAATCAACAAAAAAAAGAATTTATTCATGTTTTTAAAATGAAAATAAAAAGTTCTAACCTTTACAGTTATACCAAAAAATTCTAGCCTAAATAGTAGTTGTTACATTTAAACTTTAAACTTTTACAACCCCCGAAGGCGAGACATCGTGTTTTACACTTCACTTTTTTGTCTGTTATACGTTGCTGTTAATGCACTACTCTCAAATAAGTCTATTGGAGGGAGTTTTGTTGACTTACTGTTTTTCAGTCCTGCTGTGATGGACTTCGCCCGATTTCACACTTTTTCTTAACACTTAGAAAGCTCACTACAGCTTTTATTGTCGAAACTGGTACTTTTACTTAGCGGCTTCTGAAGAAAATTAGCCTACTTCGGCTAGATGGAAAATAGCCTCTCGGCTAGACGGTACTGCCTGGTCTGCGGCTCGATCGAAAAAAGCCTCGCTGGTAGTTTCTCGGACGCTTAAATAGACCGTGCAAATTCTGCCGGTAACATTGCGACGCCGGAACCAAAATAGCGGATACAAATTTTTCACCAATCGCGGCTCAGCGATATGTTCGGTCAGGAACACGCACAACACACTATACCGGACGTCTTGAAATCTCTGTTTAATATACCGTTCGATATTTTAAAATAAAAATAAATACAATTTGAAGTGAAAAATCAGTAACATTACATGGTCTTAAAATCTAGGAAAAAATGAATGTTACAATATATATATATATATACATATATATATATATATATACATATATATATATATATATATATATATATATATATATATATATATATATATATATATATATATATATATATATATATATATATATATATATGTATGTATGTATGTATATATATATATATATATATATATATATATATATATATATATATATATATATATATATATATATATATATATATATATATATATATATATATATATATATATATATATATATATATATATATATATATATATATATATATATATATTATATATATATATATATATATATATATATATATATATATATATATATATATATATATATATATATATATATATATATGTATAAGAACCAGGGGATTATAGAATTGATAAAGTATGGAGGGGCACCGATAAAACAATCTCATATATATATATATATATATATATATATATATATATATATATATATATATATATATATATATATATATATATATATATATATATTCATATATTTAGGACAAAAAATCGAAATATCAAAAAATAATTTAAAGGCTGACTTGGATAGAAGAGCGTTTGCTTGGTCTGCGTTCGGAAGGTTACAATCTACATTTGAATTAGAGATCCCAAATACAATAAAAGCCAGAGTATTCGATTAATATGTACTGGCGATATTAACACATGGCACTGAAACGTGGGCTTTAAATAGAAGTATAATAAATAAACTCCAGGTAAACCAAAGAGTAATGGAGAGAAGAATGCTAAACATTAGACCGTATTCCTAACATTGAGATACAAAGAAGATCAAAAGTGACAGATGTAATACAACGAATATGTATATTAAGGTAAAAATGGGCGAGGCACGTCACAAGGATGAATGATAACAGATGGACTCGGCGTATAGTTGAATGTATGCCTAGAGAACACAAATATGCAGAGGTAGACCATAGACAAGATGGACAGACGACATAAAAAGATTAGCAGGACATGATTGGATTGAAAAAAGCAAACAACAATGCTCATTGGAGACAACTTTGGGAGGCTTAGATCCTACTATGGATGGAATAAACTAATAATGATGAACCATTGACTTGCGACACGGTGCAGTGTTTTGATGAAAGAGCCCGTTTATCTTGTTCATTTGGGGAGTTTCTTGGCGATTTCTGCCTTCAAACGCACCAATAACTTTATATTGATGGTGTTTCCCCTCTTAGCATTGTCGAAGAAAATTATTCTATGCGCATCCCAAAATACAGAGGCCAAAATCTTCCCAGCCGACTATTGTGTCTTTGGTCGCTTCGGGCGGTTTTACCGGCTGCTGTCCTCTCAGCTGACTGCCGATTTGATTCTGGTGTGTAGTGGTGGATTCATGTTTCATCTATTGTCACATATCGCATGAAAAAATTCTTTTTATTGCGCTTAAACAGGTCCAAACAGCGCTCAGAATCTTTAACACGTTGTTGTTATTGGTCCATTATAAGCAAACGGTGTACCAATATCTAACAAAGCCTTCTCATGCCCAAATGTTCATGCAAAATATTACCAACACGTTTTTTTGATATCTTAAGGGTGTCAGCTATCTCACACAATTACACTTTACGGTCATCCAAAACAGCGTTACTAAAACCACATAAAAGGAATCAGTCATATCTACACAAATTTAATTAAAAAGTATACATGCTGGCATGCATATCCTCTTAATAATACAAAATGTTATATATACTTAACATCAATAATAGTTTTTTCGTTAAGACACCCATTATAGATAATAAAATTTTAAAAAAATCAGTAAAAAAGACGAGACACGATATGCTGAAAGAAATACAGAATTTGAAATTCACAAACACACAAATAGTTGACTTTCAGGGTATATACACGTTAGTAAATTATTTTATATTTTTGTTATGGTGTAAATATTTTAAATGTCCGAGTGTGCGTAAAAATGCTATATGTTTTTAAAAGTGTAATTTGACTTAAAAGATTTTAACCTTGTGTTTTCTAATTTTAGAATGAATATTAAAAAATAAAGAATTTTTGAAAATGCCTAAAAAAATAAGGCGAAACGTCAAATAGACTAGTTTGTGTTTTCCAAAAGAACCTAAGGACCCAAGAAAAACCAATCAAGTTTTATATATATATATATATATATATATATATATATATATATATATATATATATATATATGCACTTACATAGAAAAAGAGAAGAAGCGTGAGTCTGTATTTATTTATAAATATATAACACGTAGGCTGAAAAGTTTTTGGTCTGACACATAGATATCATCCTTTTTAAAAAATCCATATGATTTTCAGGAAGTTCCAACCTTTAAACGATACGTGTCAAAATTTCATGACATTTCGACGATTAGTTTACAAGTTATGGTGGTTTTAGTAACGCTGTTTTGGATGACCATAAAGTGTAATTGTGTGAGATAGCTGACACCCTTAAGATATCAAAAAAACGTGTTGGTAATATTTTGCATGAACATTTGGGCATGAGAAGGCTTTGTTAAAAATTGTTTTTTTTTTTTTTTTTTTTTTTTTTTTTATGGGTCTAGCACACGTGCTGCAGGGAAGTCCCTAAAGCGCTCCAGGAGCGGCACGAGTGCGGAAAAAAGCGATTCACGTTGTTCTTGAATCGCTGTAAATTGTACTCGGTGGGAAACACAGCGCTGGGCAAATTATTCCAAAGGGATGACGTTCTCCATATAAAAGATTGTTTGAAAAGCGTTGTACGCGGAGTAACAAGCTGAACCTCATACGGATGCGAAACACCAGCGCGACGTGTATTTCTAACATGCACCGCTTTGGGAGGAATTAAGCGGGCTACATCCTTCGAACACTTTCCATGAAAATACTTGTAGAACAGACTCAAGTCGCCAACCGTTCTTCGATGTTCCAGCGAATCAAGGCCGCCGGTCAATTCCGGGTCCCCAATCAGACGGACCGCTCTTCTCTGAACAGAATCCAACAAATGCAGTGTATGTTTGGGAGCGGAGCCCCAAACGTGGGAGCAGTATTCCATAGTTGGTCGAATTTGGGCTTTGTAAAGAATTAACAGTTGCTGTGGGGTGTAAAGCTTTCTGGTTCTAAATAATATTCCCAACTTTTGAGAAGCTCTCCTTGCTATGCCTGCAACATGTTCATGCCAAGACATATTTGCTCCCAAACTAACGCCCAACAAATTGAGCGACGATGCTAGGGGAATGGAGTGCCCTGACATAACTATGTCGGGTTCAGCAACGTTAACTTTTTTAGAAAAAACTGCCGCTTGGGTTTCTGTAGCGTTAAATTCCACTTGGTTACTGTCACCCCAAGATAGAATTTCTTCCAGGTCTTTGTTAAGTTGAACGACCTCCTGCTGTCTGCGGATACTCGCCTGAGCAGCCGATGTCCGAACGTTCAAGGTGAATGAAGAGACAAGCGTACTGTCATCTGCAAAGCTATAGACTGGATTCCCGGTCTTTTCCAGCAGATCGTTAATGTAAATGAGAAAGAGAGTAGGAGACAGTATGGAGCCCTGGGGCACACCGGCGTTGATAGTGAGGGTGTTAGAAAGAAATCCGTCGACCGCCACTCGTAAAGAACGCTCTCTGAGGAAACATGAGAGCCACAAACAGAACCTTTCAGACATACCATAAGAGCGTAACTTAGCCAACAGTCCATCGTGCCAAACACGGTCGAATGCCTTGGATATGTCAAGAGCAACCGCTCGAGATTCTCCAAAATGTTCAATTGCGTTGTTCCAAACATGTGTTACATAAGTCAGAAGATCTCCTGTTGATCTATGTTTACGAAAACCATATTGGTGATCGCTAATAATATTGAATCGTTCAAGATATTTTAGAAGATGCTCATTGATAACCTTTTCCATGACTTTCGATATTATTGAAAGCAGTGCGACTGGTCGGTAGTTATTTGGCAAGGTCTTCTTACCTTTTTTAGGTATCGGCTGAACCGTGGCACATTTCCAGCAGGACGGAAATATTCCCTTTCTGTAGGATAGGTTAAAAAGTCTACAGAAAACTGGTGTTAGTTCCCTTGCACAGTTTTTGAGAACTATGGCAGGTATTCCGTCAGCGCCAGAAGCCTTCTTGGTGTCTAGCTTCATTAAAATACGCTTTATGATGCGCTGTCTGAAGACAACATCGGGCATCCTTGACTGCAATATGGGAATAGTAGGTGGTGTTTTTCCTTGGAAATCGACAGTAGAATGTGAAGCAAAGAGTTCAGCCAACAAGTTCGCTCTCTCAACAGGTGTGGTTGCAATGGAATTATCTAGCCGTGTGAGTGGTGGTATGGTGGATTTGGTAAAATTTTGACTAACTGCCTTAGCGACTGCCCAAAAGGACCTGGAATTGTTGGGACAAGCGAGAAGTTTGTTTCTAATTCGTTGATTGTGTGCCTCCTTGGTTTCGTTGATAATTCCCTTGCATCTGTTCCGGGCCTGAACAAAGATGTTACGATTTACGGTGTTAGGATTTTCACGCCATTGTCGATAGGCAACATGTTTAGAAGCAACAGCTTCTTTGCATTTTCGATCGAACCAAGGCTTGCCGTTGGAGGAGCATTTCTTCGAAAAAGGGATGTAAGCTTCCATACCAGCCAAAATAACATCGGAGACCTCCCTGGCGCAGTCAGATGGGTTATCGGATCGAAAACAAATGTCCATCCAAGGGAAAGTTCGAAAGTATTTCATAAGATCTTCCCATTTAGCAGATTTGTAGTGCCAAATCTTGCGCGGCCTAGGCGCCTCTCTGTCACTGATTGGCAGGATACTCGATGTCGAAAGCAGTTTATGGTCGGAAGAACCTAACGGCGGATTTACGGTAACCGTGTAAATCTCCGGATTGGTGGTTAAAAACAGATCAAGAAGACTGTGCATAGTTTTCCGGTAGAACTGTGTTTGGCTTCTTCAGAAGAGGTTGTTGGTATCTTTCCTCTCGTTTGGTTCTTTGTATCTACGGAGTGTTGCGGCATATACGGATAATTTTTGTTTTAGAGTATCCAGGATTTCTGGCAGTGTTCTGTCGGGAGACCCGGACTTGATCTTGTTTATACTCTGTGTGATTCGTTTGGACACGTTCCCGCTGATAAACTGGGTAAGGTGTCCTAGGTATCTCCTGATGTTGTTGATTTTGTTTTCTATTCTTATTTGCCGTTTGAATTTTGGTTTTTTGCTGTTGGGATTTCTTTGCCGTTGCGGGAGTTTTTGATTAAATACTTCGTCGGTTGCGTTCATGATTGATGGTGGTGGGTCTAGGCGGCGAGTGATTCCCTTTTCAGTGGTTTTTTTTTTGTCAGGACTTGTGCTTTTATCAAAGCAACGCATGATGTGTTCGTTTGTTCCTGTAGTATAACTCATGCGTTGCCCTGATTTTCCCGCCTTGGTGGGTGTCGGCTTACTCGCCTTCACAACACTTTTGGCAGGTCCATTGTCAGTTGCCCGGTCTTCATCGTTTTGGTCGAGCTGCCATTTCCCGCGACGTCCTCGACCGTTACGTCGCTCGCCCGATGCTTCTTTTATTGGTCTACTGTTGTTTGGGATGTTTTTAGTGTTTTGTGGTGTCAGAAGCTCAAAGTGTCCCGACATTGGGTTGCCTGTTAGTAGAAGGTAAATAGTTTCGGTGTGTTTTCTTGTGCTTATTATTGTTGGCTTGTCCCTAAAAGTTATTTTTGTATCTCTTGTTCTTCGTTGTTTTGAGAAGATATGAAAGTTGCTATTCTGGGTTTCCGAGAGGGCAAGTATCTCTAGGCTCGTTCCATAGGTGCCATTTTTCCTCATATAGTTATAGTAGTTATTGAAGTCTTTCATATCGTCGTCCCCAAATAATGAAAATGTGTTAAGTTCCGACCAGTTTTGTTGTATATATCTTAGAGCAGCCTCTCGGAGTCTTTCATGATGGTTTTGATGGCCATATAAGTGTAAGCTAACTGCACGGAAAAGGCAATTTCCATCACCTACAATGTCGGATCTGGTAAAACTATCGGGAGTAGTTTCAACTGAGGCCGTTGGTTGGATCGTTTGTCATTGCTGTTGTTGTGGTGGTGTTGTAGCTGTTTGTACGACAGGGGTCCGCCTCCTCAACACCCTGCCATTATCACTAGTATAATTAGTATAATTATTATTATTTGACATAGTGTTCCCACGAGTATCCTAGGAAAGAATGGTCGACTGCGGCAGAGCCTGGATGCCACAGCAAGGCTACTTACTCCCGGAGGGCGCCCGGTATCCGGGGAAACCGTTTGCGACTCATAAACGCTGAGCCATTCATCTTCTCGGCACGGTAAACACCTTAAGATTGCGTTTTTGTTACATATAATCTGGACAACACAAGACAGCACAACATGACTCAGGTACCTCGGGATCGTCAATGCCCGTACTAGGAGAATCCTGGGATTCCCCTAGCCCCTGAGGGGTACACCGTTTGCTTACAATGGACCAATAACAACAACGTGTTAAAGATTCTGAGCGTTGTTTGGACCTGTTTAAGAGCAATAAAAAGAATTTTTTCATGCGATATGTGACAATAGATGAAACATGAATCCACCACTACACACCAGAATCAAATCGGCAGTCAGCTGAGAGGACAGCAGCCGGTAAAAAACGCCCGAAGCGACCAAAGACACAAGTTATTGGTGCGTTTGAAGGCAGAAATCGCCAAGAAACTCCCCAAATGAACAAGATAAACGGGCTCTTTCATCAAAACAATGCACCGTGTCGCAAGTCAATGGTTCATCATTATTAGTTTATTCCATCCATAGTAGGATCTAAGCCTCCCAAAGTTGTCTCCAATGAGCATTGTTGTTTGCTTTTTTCAATCCAATCATGTCCTGCTAATCTTTTTATGTCGTCTGTCCATCTTGTCTATGGTCTACCTCTGCATATTTGTGTTCTCTAGGCATCCATTCAACTATACGCCATGTCCATCTGTTATCATTCATCTTGTGACGTGCCTCGCCCATTTTTACCTTAATATACATATTCGTTGTATTACATCTGTCACTTTTGATCTTCTTTGTATCTCAATGTTAGGAATACGGTCTAATGTTTAGCATTCTTCTCTCCATTACTCCTTGGCTTACCTGGAGTTTATTTATTATACTTCTATTTAAAGCCCACGTTTCAGTGCCATGTGTTAATACCGCCAGTACACATTAATGGAATACTCTGGCTTTTATTGTATTTGGGATCTCTAATTTAAATGTAGATTGTAACCTTCCGAACGCAGACTAAGCAAACACTCTTCTATCCAAGTCAGCCTTTAAATTATTTTTTGATATTTCGATTTTTTGTCCTAAATATATAAAATATATATATATATATATATATATATATATATATATATATATATATATATATATATATATATATATATATATATATATATATATATGTATATATATATATATATATATATATATATATATATATATATATATATGAGATTGTTTTATCGGTGCCCCTCCATACTTTATCATTTCTATAGTCCCCTGGTTCTTTGTTGTCGTGCGTATGTTGTAGGGCGTCCATTATTTCGTCCGTTTTTACGTCGGGAATTTCTTCCGATCCCACATTTCTTACTGTCACTCTATTTCCTTCTTCTTTTCCGGGCGGTGGCGATATTTTCGTGTCATATAGTGTTTAACAATATTTCTCTGTAGCTTCCTTTATCTCTTTGATTTGTGCGATATCTTGATTATCGTTATTTATAAGTTTCATTATTTGATGTCCCCCTTCATTCTTGTTTAGTCGTTTCAAACTTTTTCCCTCTTTCAAAGTTTCTTCTATTTTCTGTACTGTCTGACGTCTTCTCTGATCTTTTTCTTTATTTTTTGTCTATTTCTGCCAATTCTAATCTGCCATGTGTAGGATCATTTCTTAATAGTCTTCTCTGTTTTATAAGATTTTGTGTCTCTTTACCTAATTTTTGTGTTTTCTTTTTTTCGATGTTGCTATTTGTTCTGTAGTCATGAGTTGGTTATTTGTGCTTTAGATCATCAAGTTCTGTTTTGGTAGTTTATGTGTTTTATATGATTTTCCAATGCTTGTCGATATTTATCTGTGTTTTGCTTTATTATTTCTGTTGGTGTGTTTATCTTTGTATGCATTATCAATTTACGTCTCTCCTGCTTCAAATTTATACTTATTTTTGCTTTGCATCCGATGGTCGCTGCCAATGCTTATCGTGTTCAGGACTGTCGTGTCGATTACAATATTCTTGTCATTTGATAAAACATAATCAATTTCGTTTTTTGTTATACCATCTGGGCTTTGCCATGCCCATCATTTATGTTTTGGCTTTTAGAAAAATGTATTCATAACGTACAAGTTATTTTCATTTACAAAATTTGATAACATTTCTCCTCTGCTGTTCCTCGTACCCAAATCAAACTTCCCGACACTTTTCTCATTTGGATTCGCTGGTTTCCTTATTTTGGCATTGAAGTCACCGATTGTTATGATATATCTTGTTTTGTTTTGTAGCAATGCTTTATTTATTTCTTCGTAGAATTCGTCAATTTCTTCTTTCTCGGTGTCTGATGTCGGCGCATATACCTGAATGATCTTACATTTGCTTCTTCTGTTTAGCTGTATGTCTACTGAAATCACTCTTTCCGATATGGCTTGGGACTGTATAACATTTTCTGCTATCCTCTTGTGTATAAGCAAACCGACTCCTCCAATTTTCTTACTTCCATTGCCTTTAAAGAAGAATTTATGGCCACTTATGCGAGACTCTGAGTTTCCTCTACTCACCTGGGGTACTGCGTTTTGGAAATTCGACACATTCTTTTTTCATACTGGGGTTTTTACCCATTTCCTTGTCGCGCCGGCCAAACGTATTGATAAAGGGAAAGGAGTTGGAAGAATAGTATGTGGTGAAGGATTAATGTTTTTAGGACCTGATGACCCCCATAATTTGCATGAATTGAAGTTCGAATTGCTTCCTTATCCACAGTATTCTCCAAATTTGGCCCCCAGCAACTATTATCTATTTACAGACCTCAAAAAAATGCTCGCAGGAAAAAGATTTGGCTCCAATGAAGCAGTTATCGCCGAAACTGAGGCCTATATATATATATATATATATATATATATATATATATATATATATATATATATATATATATATATATATATATATATACAGGGTAGCCCAAAATTACCGAAGGGGTTTGAGTTCATTATAACTTTTTATTTAAGACATAATTATAAATTTTTTTAAATACAATATATTAATGGAGAATATTTTTAATTTAATTATGAAAATTTATATCTCGCAAGAGGTGGCCATTTTCTGCTTTGCATATTCGTGCTCTTTCCAAAACATTTTCCATAACCTTTCGCAAAACTTCAGGTGTTATGTTGTTGATTTCGTCGCGTATATTGTTTTTTAATTGCTGGATAGTTCTAGGCTTATTAATATAGACTTTTCCTTTCAAATAACCCCAAAGGAAAAAGTCTGGAGCGGTTAAATCCGGGGAACGCGGAGGCCAATTAAAATCGCTTGTACGCGAAATAATTCGTTCACCAAAGATGTCGCCTAAAAGAGCCATTGTGTCCCTCGCAGTGTGCGCTGTGGCTCCATCCTGTTGGAACCATACTTGCGGATAGTTTTCCACGGCTGGCCTTAAAAAATTTTCCAACATTGTCCGATATCGAACACCAGTGATGGAAACGGCGACACCGTGTTCATTTTCAAAAAAATATGGGCCAATTATCCTTTCCGACGAAACACCGCACCAAACAGTACACTTAAGTGGGTGTAATTGTCGCTGTTGAACTACTCTTGGATTTTCCGTAGCCCATATCCTGCAGTCTTGCCTATTAACAAACCCATTTAATTGGAAATGGGTTTCGTCGCTCATAATTAAATTATGAATAAAATCATGATTTTCTTCTGCTTTTTGCCGGAAATAAATTGCATAATCAAGTCGTTGCTGGTAATCTGTCAGTTTCAATTCTTGGACAAGCTGAATTTTGTATGGAAAATTCTCTGCAGCGAACCTCGTGAGAGGCCAAGTTGTGTCAAACGTCTCCTGGTTGATGTTTCTCGATCTTCCCGAATACTCTCCTGTACCCGTTCAATATTGTCATCCGTGTGCACCGTTCGTCGTCTGCCGGCACCAGGAAGGTTACTTACTGCCCCTTGTTGTTGAAAATTTGCAACCAGACGGTTTATTGTTGACTCTGAGGGTCCAACCCGCACATTAAAATAACGACGATATGCACGCTGAGTCAAAACAATGGACCGTTGATTTGAGAAATAAAGTTCAACGATTTGGGCACGTTGTTCAATTGTGTACTGTTCCATTTTAAATTCCCCAAGTCTTCTTTACAAAATACTGAAAAGAAATAAAAAACAAAATTATAATAAAAAAGTTATAAGGAATTCAAACCCCTTCGGTAATTTTGAGCCACCCTGTATATATATATATATATATATATATATATATATATATATATATATATATATATATATATATAAATTTTCAGCCTACGTGTTATGTAAATATTTTTCAAATAAGTTTAATATAGCGAATTTAGAATTGTCCTTTTTCAGTAGTTACCATTAAAAAAAAACTAGGATGCAATATTTTTTAGAAAAAAGAAATAACCAAATCTATATTGTCTAAATAAAAATATATAATTATCATTTGGTAAAATTTTAAAACTATCTCGTTCATTCCTCATGAGTATGTCATTTTTTTATTTATAATTAATTTAGCTTAACCAAATAAAGCTTTATTTTTTTTTTTAATAAATTTTACAACAAAAGTAAATTTAGCTCTATAACCTCTGAAATAAAATATCACAAACTAACCCTTAGATAACTGCTAATAACTTGTAGATGTCTATAAATTAGATTTCTAGGCATGCACAACCTAATGGGTTTATTATGGTCAATATAGATAAAGTCAATTTCTTAATCTGCTTTTGCGGATTTCATCCCACAGGGTGTCTAATATTCATGCCTTGTCACGGCTAAAGGGTAGCGTTCCCGGTCCACCCTTCCAGACTCGCTGTTATTAGAAGTCGACCTAATCTTCTTTGTCACTGTCACAACTACAAATGTATTTAGAATAAATGAATATTTTTAACTCTATAGGCCTTTCAACACGTTTAAATTTAGTCCTTAATGTTGCCAGCAGGTCTGGTGGATATATTAAAGTTTTGAAAGATAAAAATGTGTTCCTGTCTGTACAATGAGATTTGAGTTTGGGAATGAGATTGTTGTTGTTGATTGAAGATGAAGATGACAGAATTTATTATGTTTTTAATGATGCTGTTGAGTTAATACCTGATTGTGAAAATAATTTACACTGTTAGAAATTTTAAACGCCTTAACCAACAAGCAAATTATTGTAGTTAAATTAAATTTTTGATAAAAGTAAATATTTACGAGCGAACCTATATTAATATATTAATATTTGACCATCCATCATGGCGACTTTGCGATTTCAGAAATGATCGCACGTTGATAGCCTGGTTTATCCATTATTCTTGGAATTCCATACTTTTAATGCAAGGACAAAACTTATTGGACTTGATCCGATAAGCCACTTTATTTTCTTTACGTATTTTTACATACATTAAATATGTTTCGTTAAAAAACGGTTACATTTATAATTATTTCTGAATATGTGTAACAGTGGTGAGGTCGAGAGTATGGTCCCTTTTAAAAATCTCAACATCGCGAACATGAAGGGTAAAATATTTATATCGGTCTCTATGCCGGGTTCAGCAGTGTTCACGTTTAAATTGTCTTTTTTATTTTTATAATAACCGTTAAACATTTAACAGTGGGATTTATACCTTAGTTACATATAACAAGAGCAGTATAAATTTTTATTACCCTGCCTTAAAAGTTTTGGTAGTTCACATTAGATGGCACTAAGATTTGTTGGCTACTAATATATTCAGAGATATTCTTCCTATATCTTTACTGCTGTCATAATTTTGTTGCGATTGCCTCTGCACCTAGGTTAGCTTATGAGTTCTGAAGTGGAGCGAAACATTACATTTCCTAGATTTTAGAGACATGATGAACGGCTAGATCGTTCATTATCTTTAGAATCTAGTACGTTTAATGTATAGGCAAAACTTACTGACAGTTTTGGTCCGGCAAGCCACTGTATACCTTTCCTGTATAATTATTTACATGTTAAATTTGGAATAATTTCGCTGACGGCAGAGATCTGAAGTTCTTCTGCATTACGACTTTATGAATGAATAGTTTAATGTAAAAGATATTCAGGAAAATAATCATCTCTTTTTCATTTCACATGACAAATATGAAATGGGTCATGGGTCATTTCACGTAAAAAAATTGTTCGGTAAATTAGAAGTTTTCTGAACAAATGTACAAAATAGTTGTTTGTTTTCTGATAATGATGTTTTTAAGATGATGCTCCTGGAAGCTTTTTAATTTCTGGAACTAGTGTGGGAACAGCTAATTTTGTTTTGAAAGATTGTTAATAACGTTACAGTTTTCTGAACAAATGCACAAATATTATGTTTTCATTAAAATAAAATGCTTAATAATGAATATCAACATAAAAAATTACCTTAAGTGAAACAAATTTCCCAAAAAAGAAAAAATATATATCTTTCTCATTGTCCTTATTTCAAGTTAAATAGATAACTGGAGTATAAAACGACACATTTATTCAATGGATTTTTTTGCGATTTTTAAGGACAGGAATAATTTCTTGCCAAACACGAAGAAATTATTCTTCTTTCAATAAATCTTTTCTTGTAACGAGTAAGTATTTTTTCCACTAATTGCATAGAAAGTCTTAAAGCCTCTTGTATACAAACCAAATGTCGTCTATCCGATTTTATTGCGTTTGACTTCCAACATTTGAACTTAATTTATTCAAGAACCAACATTCGTTTACGATTTTGTTTTTCATTGTATGCTATATTACAGGTATCATTTAATTGTGTATATTATACAAATGACAAGTAAGAACACCAAGATATTCTAGAGTTAGTGTAGCAGCTTCAAATTCAGTAGAAAACCAGATATCTTCGCTATATCAAAATATTGTGTTAAACGTTATACAGATGGGAAAGTTACAAATTTCAAAACTACTTTTTGCACCTGCTGTATTTATAACTATTATTATTATAATAAAACAGTTTTTTTTTGTTAACAGTTGTACATGGTATATTTTTATATATTTATCTTCTTCATCTTCAATTCTATATACAGTTTATAACTGGAAATTATCTTTTATGCTTTCACAGCAATCAATAAAGTAGGAACAATAACGCTTCCATCTTAAATTTTCATTGTTTACGGAAAAGTGTCAACTTTCGGTGTTAATAGAAGTGCCCTTACCAGTATTCATGTGGAAGGTGAAGGTAGCATCACCTCTTCCTCTTCTACTTTAATTTCATACCTTTTCATATTCAGTCTTTCCTTCAGTATTTTAAAATTTCCAGGATCTATAAATTTTGTTTTTAATTTTATTATTTATTTAAGTTTTCATTTTAGGTTAGATTAAGTTTTTCATTTACTATAATTAGAAGTTTATATTATTTAATTATATATTTCTCCTTAGGAAACTAGATCTATTTATTTTTTAGTATGTAACATTTATTACTATTCTCAGTTTACAGAAGTTATCAAGGAAAAATATGAGGTTAATAACACAAACGTGAAGATAATAATGTCAACTATCAAAAAGAGGTTATGTTGAAAAAACTTAAATTATAATATTAATGCTTAAACTTTTAAATTTAAATTTTGTAAAACTAATTATTATGAATTTCGTGGAATGTTTGAAAATAAAGCATATAATTGACATGAACTTAATTGAAATTATTTAAAAAAATTGCTGTATATCGATTTAGTTCTCAAAGCACGGCTTTTATCAGTATCATAAACCTGTATTTCAAGATCAAGTCAATGTTTAATGATTGTTGAGAAACTCTTCCCAAATAAAATATTAAAAAAAAATCGATAGTGTTCACTTAATAAGAAGTATCGTTCTTACAAAAATAACGAGCAATATACAAGAATGAATGAAATTTATAAATAGTAAACTAATAAAAGAAGCAATATATAGTTATTTTGTGTATACAAAAGTGTTAGTTAGAACAACAGCCGATAAAGTTCGGATCGCCATGATGATAGTCAACATCCTGACCGGATAAGGCAGAAAAGAAGAAGATAGAAAAGCGTATATAAAGTTGTTTAATAATAGTTTTATGTAATGACATTTCGTGTAGTTATCTTATTAACGTTTCTCATTGCAATCGTCGTGATGTGAGAACAGCAATCATTATTATATTTTTGTTACACCCTGTACATACCAAAAACATTTTAGCAGTTTTTTTTGTTTTGTCTAATGGAATGTGTAATTAATTAATTAATTAGTCAGTTAAATGATCGCCTAAAATGGTATAATATCAGTCATTTAAATTTTAACATTTTAAAATTACCGCTGAACTGTAGCCGTAATTCAATATTACGAGGATGACTTGAAAAGTTCGAGAAAACAAAATAAAATACGTACAAAAATATTTTTATTTTTCGACATATTCCCCACCTAGCTCTATGCACTTCTTCCACCTGCTTTCCAAAGCTTCCACACCTGTTTGAAAAAAAGATTCCTCAAGGTCTTCAAAATACTAGTTAACTGCAGCTTCGACTTCTTCATTTGATGAAAATTTCTGGCAACCGAGGTGTTTTTTTAGGTTTTTAGGTTTGGAAACAGATGAAAGTCCGACGGTACCAAATCAATCTCAGTAATCCTGGACGTTGCAAAAGGGTGCAATAGTAAGTTGAGTTTATTGTTTCGCCTTTCGGAAGGTAGTCTACCATAATAATACCTTTAGCATCTCAAAAAACTGACGGCATCACATTTCCAGCCGACAGAATTGCCTTCGCTTTCTTTGGGGTCGGTTCACCAGATTTTTTTCACTGCTTAGATTGTTGTTTTGACTCTGGAGTATAGTGGTGAACCCAGGTTTCGTGCATTGTCACAAACCTGTTAAAAAAATCTTGTGGATCAGCCTGACACATCTCCAAACAGTCGCGAGAAATCGTGAGTCGAATTCGTTTTTGTTTAACTGGAAGCAATCTAAGGACCCGCCTAGCGGAAATCTTAGAAAATCCGAGTTCGTTGACAATGATGTTTTGTGTTCGTTCATACGAGATGCCTATAGTGCCTGCAATCTGCCTAATTAATCTACGGTCTTTCAATATGAGATCACACACTTTGCCGATGTTTTCTTTAGTCGTAGACGTCGTGGGCCGGCTGAACCAAGGGTCATCTTCGATACTCTCTTATCCACGTTTAAATTCTGCAACCCATTTTTTCATAGTGCTATATGACGGAGCAGATTCCCCTAGTGTTGTTTTCATATCATCGTGGATCTTCTTTGGTGTTAATGTTCTTTTAAACAGGTACTTGTACGTTGTTCAATTTTTTCCATTTTTCCAAAACCGCTGCACTTGGTCTCACTAAACTCGTTCTAACCTAAAAACCACAAATTCTACAGCAACAAAATTTTACACTGTGACAACCAAAGAAAATATGAACTTATTGAGGGTACTATAATAAAAATATTATAATTATTTTTTGGTGAGGCTGTGAACTTTTCAATCCATCCTCGTATTTGAAAATAGTTGCACAAGAATAGTGGTTTAGGCCCGTATTACTAATTGTTTTTTAAGTCTTCTCCAGCCTATAGCTTTTCATAAGTAACGCTTAGGCCTTGGGTATTTTTTAACGAAAAGATTGAGAATTGCAAATGATTATTAAATTAGTGGCAAAAAACTTAAAACTTCTTAGAAATAGAACGAAATTATTTTTATTATGTAGAAAATTTCTTCGAAAAATTATCCTTTACGACCAGCTAAAATATTATTTCAACTATGGGAAATGAAACACTTGTAAAAAAAACTTACATCGATAAGAATTTTCCACTGTTTTTAACTACATTAATAAATTATTTTGCAAAAGTGCACCTGTTTGAAATTAAAGGAACAAAAAGCTTTTGCATTTTCTTGGTATAGGTAATATTTACCCGTCAGTCTTACTTCCAGTATAGGGGCCTATAATAAGATTCAGGCGCGCAGTAATTTTATAATGGAAATATCACTTAACTTAAAAGGTGCATTAAAATTTCAATAAACTATAAATATTTCTATACCAACACATTGTACGAACTGATAATTTATTTACGTTGCATACATAATTATTGTTGCTTTAACAGCGTGAAGTTCTGAAAATCTTGTATGAAGATTATTTTTTAAATCATGGTTAGATAATATAATTTATGTTAATTAAGAGTAATAAGTGGCTTAATTTACTAAACAAAATAAATAGTTCTTTATAGTTTGTTTCTAGTATATGTAGTCGGTCACTATCTTGCTGGATCATAGATAATTCAAACGTATATTAGACAAGACTTACCATAAAATAACAACTTTCCTTTAAAGTAGGCCATAAAGATGTTGCCTATGACTGACGGTAGAGATGAACTCATTGTGGCGTCTTCTATTTGCCCGTGCATTTAGTTGTCAAACGAGAAATATACATTTTTAGGGCAGTGTCTGGTAAGATCAATTATGTAGTATGGATGTTCTTCGTTTTATTTATATGGATTTTGAAAGGCCGTATAATTTAAGACATCTATCTGATTTTTTCCGATTAATCTACTTTGCTTTCATTTAAGGCTCTTTAGGTGTTCGTGAAGTTTAATTTCGGGTAGACTTAACCATATCCTTATTAAATGAGGAACGGCAAAAAACGTACTCCAAGGTGTGCAATAATTTTAGAAAATTTTAAACCGCTCTAAGCCAATTGACGACTACAGAGCAACGAACCAATCAGGCTGCTAACTTCTTTTACAAGCCTTGAAATTTATTTTTCAGATTGTCTTGTTTGGCTTGTCTAACTGTTTCGCATAGGATTGGGTTAGGGTTTCTAAGCGGCTCCAGAAAAGTGAGTGGATTTTGTGGGCTATACAGAGATGTAAGTTGTAAAATATATACTCAATTTTACTTAATTGATGTCGAATATTTTGCAACTCGTCACACAGCAAGCAGAAACTTGCTTTGTTCAGTATGGCGAGTGTACTTCTCGTCTTTTTGTGATACAACAGTTTGGATATAGGTTGTTATCACGGTATCTTGTTGGAAAGTTTGGATCGCACAAAAGTTTGCACTTATTCTCTCTCTCCGGTTTTTGTAGTCTTGGGAATCATAGAAGGTCTCCTCCCTGTAGATGTTTTCCTCCTGCAGATGCTCCAAATTATACGGTCATCCAAAAATTTGCAAGCTTTACAATCCTCTGCGATCAATGGTAAACTCACGTGTCCATCAACTGAAAAAATACTTTATCCAGATTCTCCACACTTTAAATCTCGAAGAAAATGACATAATATCAAGTTTCGACTTATCGGCAGACTTCTATGCAAACATAATATATCCGGCGCCTACAACTCATATAGAAAAATAGGATAATCACTCGGCAAGGCACAATAATGCTAGTAAACCAGAGCATATATAATATTACATCTGTCAGTTACAGTGAGGCCTACATAGGACAAACCAACAGAAGGATATCTGGACAGCTAAAGGAATATAAACTCTTTAGGATCTTGTCATTTTTCTATTACTAAATGAAAAAATTGTACTATAGTGCAATGATATAAGATATATAACATCTTGTTGGGGTGCAAATTTTTATTTTAGATTGATAATATTTATTACCATTTGTTTTGGTTAATTCGTTTAATAAGTTTATATAATATTATTATTTTCCTCTTAATTGAAACCTAATAATTCAGAAATTACTATGATTTTTTATTTTGCGTTTTTCGACTATTCCTTTAAAAACATTTAACTTAAAGTCTGCAAAAATATCTAATTTGACATTTTACATATGACTAGGAATAAAAATTTAAACAAATGTTTATGATCACCACTTATGTTTATTATTGCTGCACGATGTAAATTAACTAACAAAGTATGTTTCAGAATACATAGTTTACCTAATTACAAGTACTAAATTCATTAACAATATTTACCTTAATACCTAGAATCAGTTCAATAAATGAGACCCTCCCCCATCTACTTGATAGTTAAGTAATAGACCTGAGGATTTTTTCTAATTAATTTCTACCTGTTCTAAAAAATTCCGTAATTTTCCTTTCTTTCCGTTATGCAAAATTTTGAAATCTTCATTGAATGTATGCTTTTCCTCTGTTAAATGTTTGGCGTAATGAGATTTGTTATTTTTCATTCTAAAGCTATGTTTATGTCCGTTTATTCTTTTATAAAAAGGTCTGCCTGTTTGTCCTATATACGTTTTATTGCAACTGCCACAGCATAATTCGTAAACCCCCCGATTTATTTTCTTTTTTTTTTGTTTTGCTTTTATTATTTTTAATATATCGAGATAATGTGTTATTTGTACGGAAAGCAATATTTACTATATATTCTCTTATTAAATTACATAAAAATAACTTACCAATTCGTCCGGTAGTTTCATACATAACAGCGCCAGCTTTTTCTTTATCAAATAAATTGATTGAGGTTTTGACAAAATATTGTAAATTCACACCTAGTATTAAAAATAGTAATGAATTGATAGCAAAAATTAATCCGTTAATTATACCAAGTAACTCCAGATGTATATCGTTTGATGTACAAAATCTTTTTCCTAGTATATCACCATCAGACGCTATAAACTTGGTCCAAAGATTACTCAATAAAAATAATGTTAACCCAATAATTGAACAAGAAATATTAGATATCTTAACATTGTGCTTAGATCAGAATTATTTTGAATTTAACGATAACATTTACGTAAATAAGAAAGGTTTAATAATGGGAAACCCTCTTAGTCCAATTTTATCTGAAATTTTCATGGACCATTTTGAAGAACAAATCAGTAATTCTCATCTTTTTAAAAATTTCTTTTATTGGTACCGGTATGTAGATGATATATTGATTTGCTTTACAGGCACAGATCGACAATTAAAACTTTTTCTAGATTTTATTAACCAACTTCATAATAATATTACTTTTACAACAGAAATTGAAACAAATAAATCGATTAATTTTCTAGATTTAAAAATATCAAACAAAATGAATAAACACGATTTTGAAATCTTCCATAAACCAACATACTCAGATATAACTATACACTCTAATTCTAACCACCCATTCGCTCATAAAATCTCGGCTTATAATAGTTTCATCCATAGACTAATAAATACACCATTAACGGAAGAAAATTTTCAGAAAGAATTACATATTATAAAACAAATTAGTATAAACAATGGATATAGTAGCGATTTCGTAGATAATATTTTAATGAAAAAACAATTTAAAAAAGCAATAGGACTGGTGTACCCGTACAAACAACTAAGCAAAGAAAAATTTCATACACTCACCTATACCGGAAAACTAACTAATAAAATTCAAAATTTTTTCCGTAGAAATCATGTAAATATCGCTTTCCGTACAAATAACACATTATCTCGATATATTAAAAATAATAAAAGCAAAACAAAAAAAGAAATTAAATCGGGGGTTTACGAACTATGCTGTGGCAGTTGCAATAAAACGTATATAGGACAAACAGGCAGACCTTTTTATAAAAGAATAAACGAACATAAACATAGCTTTAGAATGAAAAATAACAAATCTCATTACGCCAAACATTTAACAGAGGAAAAACATACATTCAATGAAGATTTCAAAATTTTGCATAACGGAAAGAAAGGAAAATTACTGGATTGTTTAGAACAGGTAGAAATTAATCAGAAAAAATCCTCAGGTCTATTACTTAACGATCAATTAAATGGGGGAGGTACTCCTTTATTGAACTTATTCTAGGTATTAAGGTAAATATTGATAATGAATTTAGTACTTGTAATTAGGTAAACTATGGATTCTGAAACATACTTTGTTAGTTAATTTACATCGTGCTCCAGAAGAAGACACAGTGTGTCGAAACAATAGTCAGCAATAATAAACATAAGTGGTGATCATAAACATTTGTTTAAATTTTTATTCCTAGTTATTATGGCTAAGTCAGTGCAGTATTTTACATATGTACAGTTTAGTTAGGTAGTACAAAATAATACATTAGTAGATACTTTGAGTATCAATTTTGCTTGTTGCATAATAGTACTACATAGACTAAAGAAATATGTTATATAGACTTAAAATTTAAATGGCCGCCAGTAAAGAGGAAATAAAATTTTCTAGAAGGCTTAGGAACTTCAATGGTATCTATTTTATTAGCACATCTTGTATCAAATTATACATAACATATGTAGTATATATCATGTCCACACCGCCATTGTTGGTGCTTTGTGACCTAGGGATGATTCTGGTACGTACTATTTTCTTGTCTAAAAGTTTCATAGTCTTATAATACAATTCTTTATTCTATGCTGCTAATATAAGACAGAATATGTGCTAGATAACAGATAACATATAATACTATTGCTTTCTAAAAGCATACGATTTTTTTATTAGTACAATATATGTTTGCATATAATTATTATATAAATAGGCAATAAGTCCCTCGAAAGAACCTTATGGTCCTTTTACACGGTCATATCAGTTATCAGTTCCGTCTCAGTTTCAGTTTTCGTTTCATTTCAGTTCGGAAGGAGGTTCGTTTTTACACCGTCCGTTCAGTTCTCAGTCCGAGTTACACTTTCAAAGTTTTATGTGTGTTTCGCGTTCAAACACGTGTTGTCATACTGTCCCAAAGTGTATATGTGTAAAATAGCTCATGAATAAAGACTGTCTCACTGCAATAGCCTTAGCTATGGCGTTGAAGAAACGATGGAAGAAAAGAACCCCATTCCGTCAGGTGTCAGTCTCCGTTTCAGTTCTGTTTTCAGTTTTTCCTTTTTACACATAGGAAAAACGGACAGTTCCACGGAAACTGAAACTGAACTGAGGACTGATATGATCGTGTAAAAGGACCATTATTGGTGATATTTTTTTAAGGAAATTTCTGAACATATTCTGACTCTTTTATGTATTTTTAAATAATTAAAATATTAAGATAAAATATTTTTACTATTAAGTCATATAAGCAGATGTCCTTGGGTGGATGTATTTCTCAGGTCAAATAATGGCTTTCTTCATCTTCATATTTTGTTTTGTGACATATTATTCCAATAGACATTTTTTCCCTTCCTCTACTTCCTGAATATACGGCTTGCTCTTCCCATTACATTTTTAAATGTCGTTAAAGGTAATACTTTTTAATGTCAGATCTCTGCATGCACACTTTGACCATTTCAGGTGCAACTTATTGCATATTAACTATAGGGTAGTAGTAGTAGTAAAATGAGTGGGTGGTACATTGAGTTCCTGGTGTCACCTAGATCTAAAAGTTCTTCTGTGACTCCCAACTGAATCCAGTCAGGGTCACAGCCCTAGGCTGCTCACCCTGACCCCTTGTAGATCTTTGGGTTCACAGAATAGTTGACCTCAGTATCTATATCCCTTAACCATCAGTGCAGGACTTTCGCACAGAATATGTATGCTGTTCTCACCTTCTCCCTCGCACAGCCGACATGTTTTCCGCTCAGCCAGTATGAAGTTATATAGATGGGCCTGTAATACCATATATCCCGTAAGGAGTCCTATGCTCAGACGTAACCTTTGTTTTGACATCGACAAGAGTTCTTTTGTTCTGCTTGTCGTAATTTGTGTCATAAGGAGTTTGGCTTGACGACACCCCGCTCCTGTATTCCAAGAGAGTTGGTGTTCTTTATTCAACCATTCCCTGATTTTGTTTTTACCGACAGCGAATGGAACTCCTACAACCTGTTCAGGTTGGTCCTCTAAGGTGCCTCTTTCGGCTAGTTCGTCCGCTATTTCATTTCCAGATATGCCTTGGTGGCCTGTTACCCACATTAGGGTAACTTCGTTGTTACCTCCTAATGTATTTAATTACTGCACACATTCTCTGATCAGCAAGCTGTCCGTGGTGGATTTGGCAAGGACTTGTATGGCTACTTTACTGTCGCAGCAGATTAAGATTTTCATATTATTTGTCCCTTTAGAAATTCGTAGTTTTACACATCTGATGGCTAACACCTCAGCTTGAAAAATCATGCCCATTTTGCCCATAGGTATACTTTCCCTGTGGTTTAATTTATGGCAAAAGATTCCCGCCCCAAAACGGTCGTTAGCTCCCGAACCGTCAGTATACCAAATATCGGGATTCGGTCTGTTCAGGTTAGCTTTGTATGTCCTCCCTCTCAGGGATGTAGACAGTAAAGGACTTAATCACTTTTCTTGATTTCGCGTTTTTATCTTATTTTAAGACGAATGGGCGTTCATGGAGGAATTTCAGACCTGAGTGTCCCCGGTTCCCATTCCTCCATTCGCCTTGACATTTCAGTCTGTATGCTGTTAATGTCGCGGTTTAGATGAACTGGTTCAGTGACGGGACACAGAGTGCTACTACTAGCGCCTCCGTTGGTGTCGTTCTCATAGCCCCCACTGCCTCCCTAAGGTAATTCCCTGTAGGCTTCATAGTAGGTTCTTAGACTCCACCGTGCCCACTCTGGGCCACCAAATCACTGCTGCGTACGTTAATCTAGGCAATAGCACCGCCCTGTATATCCACAGTGCGACTTTGGGTTGCATACCCCAAGTTTTGCCCAGAGCTTTCCTGCAGGCCCAAAGGGACATGTAGAATTTGTTCCTCTTTTCATTGAAGTATTGTTTCCAATTTAGTTTTGGGTCCAGACGAGCTCCAAGGTATTTCACCGAGCTCGTGTA
This sequence comes from Pachyrhynchus sulphureomaculatus, assembly GCA_019049505.1. Taxonomy (NCBI): domain Eukaryota; kingdom Metazoa; phylum Arthropoda; class Insecta; order Coleoptera; family Curculionidae; genus Pachyrhynchus; species Pachyrhynchus sulphureomaculatus. The sequence goes on along the minus strand of CM032446.1, from coordinate 109,642,520 downwards.
AACCAGTTCACTATCCCAGAAACTAAGCGGTGCAATTTCTTGGGGTTTGTATTTCCTGATAAAGATCATGGTATTGGTTTTGTGTGTTGTGTGTGTGTATTAGGTTTGTGTGGTGACCGTTAGTCACTTTGTCATGTACCATCTTTGAATAATCCTAAGGGCTCTCTGCAAGAACTCCTTAAGAGGCTGTAGAAAGTTACCTCTAACCACTATTGCCACATCAACGGCATAGCTATAGGCGGAGAAGCCTTCTTCCTGTAGGGTTCTTAGTAGGTCATCCACCACCATGCACCCTAGTAGGGGTGACAAAACCCCTCCCTGCGAGCATTCCTTGGCGGGGTACCCCCTAATATCTGTTCCAGCACAGCTAACTGTTAGTATCCTGCTGGTTAGCATGCTTCCTACCCAATCAACCAGTGCATAGGGTGCACCGTGATTGGTAATTGAGTCCCTGATGACTGTGAACTATAGGAAAGGTCCGGGCAAAGTGGATACCTTAGCGTCTGGTAAGCTATACGAAGAGCACCATGGACACAAAAATAAAACATATAATCTTAATGAATCATCATTTATTAAAGTTCTTATTATAATCAAGAAAAATTACCCAATATCAATACTTTAATTGTAATTATTAATCATATTGCAACAAGTGCCACTATCCGCTTTGCCCTGTGCACCGGGTAAAGTGGATAGGACGATAGGACAAAATGAACACACGTATATAATTAACAAAGATTTAAACTAATTGGCGCAGATGTCACAAAAAAATGCGCCTTTTTCTTCATAAGCCGTGCATTTCTTGTGACTCCATTGTTCACAGGTATTGCACTTGATCCAATCATCAACTGGTTCCTTATTTATTTCTATATATTCTTCTCCGCAAAAATAGCACGTATTCTTTTCTTCGTTCTTTTCTTTGGTTTTTTGCTTTGGTTTCTGAATTTTAATATTTTTTTTCTCGTAGCCTTTGGTTTTGTATTTAAGTCTTTTTTTATGATTTTCATTACTTTAGCGTTTATCTTGATAAATCTAACTTTCTGTTCTTCCTTCACAAGCGTACTTCTAAGCACCTATGACTTCTGCATCTTTCTTTTGCAAATATCTACTGGAACTTGTGGAGTTGAGAGCGATCTTACGTCTTTCGAACTATAATAAGCTAAAGGTTCTGCACTGTTTGACATTTTTCCTTTTTATTTAGATGATTCTTGGATATCAGGAGTAAAAGACTTTGGACCAGTAGTATTGCTTTTGAGGAAGTATTTCTGATGTGGTTCAGCAATAATTAAAGGCGATGTATCTTTAAAATGAATCGGTTTGGGATAAAACACCTACTCCAAAGGTAAGGTAATATTTTCAACTGCGTCTTCTCCTGCCACATTTACGTGCTCAGTAGATTCTGCTCTTATTTTCTTCAATGTTTCCACATCGTCGTCACTTGAACAGTCAGTTGAAAACTTTTCCAAAATCGCACATTGCTGTGATGACCTTTGGAGCCCCGATGTAGAAAGTTTTTCTATGTCAGTTATTTGACTAGTTGAATTCCTAGCAGTTGCTTGTTGATTAGAAATAATTGAAGGTGATACACCCCTAGAATGTCTTATCCCGGACAGCGACACCATAGGCAAGATATTGTTTTCAACCGTTGCTACATTTACGGACTCAGTAAATTCTGCTCTTAGCTGTTCCATCCATCCACATCGTCGTCACTTGAAGAGTTTTCTAAAATTGCACTTTGCCAAGAGGGCCTTTGAAGCCCTGATGTAGAAGGTTTTTCGATGTCAATCGTTGTTCCAACATCTTGACTGGTTGAATCCATAATAGTTCCTTGTTGATTAATGGTATTACGATCCGTCAATGTTATAGAAGATGGTGCATAATCTTCTTCTCCCCATACATCTTTATTAGTTGTCCAAATACCAGATGATTGAAAGTCCTTAATAACGTTGTTGGGAGTGGCACATTTCAGATATGCTGGTGTGAATAATCTGGCCACATCATACTGATTGACTATCCAACCTAAATGATCCTTTTGGAACCGACTGATTTCTTGTTCGAAGAATATTTTTAGTGAACCATATACACTAACGTAAAGAGGTTTCAATTTGTTTCATGTATGAGGTGGCAACGACAGTATGATGACATTATTTTAATTTTCGTACTCCAGAGCTGGATAATATTTATGGCTTTCATGGTTGTCTAGGAGTAAAAGAACTTTTTTCTCTTCAGTCGTACGTACGTGACTAACAAAAAATTTAAGCCACTGCAAAAATATTTCTCTATTTATCCAGCCTGAGAGTGAGCATGATCCCTGAGTCTCTGGAGGAGAACCATCTAATAGGCGCACTTGTATCACTGTAATTTGTGGATTTCTACTCATAAATCCTGCTAGTAAATCATCACCAGCCTTTTGATTTTTGTCCCAACTTGGCGGGTATATGACATTATTCCTTTTTGCGTAAACGCATATGTTTTCTGGCCAGGTTATACGCTATATTTTATTACGTTAAGTAACATAAGGAATAAGCAGTGCCGATAATAGTGAATCAAGTCGGAAAAAAGTTTGCCGCTAGTGCGTTCTCTTGCAATACATTGCCTAAACCATGTAGCAAAGAATATCTATAATATATATAAAATACAACGTCTCTCTGTCTGTCTGTTCGTTAGTGCGCTTATCACTGGAGAATCACTTATCCAGTTTACGTGCTTTTTTTTAAACATACATATGCTCTCGGACTAGGTTATCTATCTATAATATATGAAAAATACAACGTCTCTCTGTCTGTCTGTCTGTCTGTCTGTTAGTGCGATTATCACTCGAGAACCACTTATCCGATTTACGTGCTTTTTTTTATACATACATATGTTCTCTGGCCAGGTTATAGGTTATATTTTATTACGTTAGGTAACATAAGGAATAAGCAGTGACGATAATAGTGAGTCAAGTCGGAAAAAAGTTTGCCGCTAGCGCGCTCTCTTGCAATCTACTGCCTAAATCATTAAATATGGAACAATATCATGTGGCAAAGAAAATAATATATATAAAATGCAACGTATCTCTGTCTATCTGTCTGTTTGTCCGTTAGTCCGCTTATCACTCGAGAACCACTTATCCGATTTATGTGTTTTTTTTTTAATTCACATATTTGTTCTCTGGCCGGGTTATCTATAGTCTTCTATAATATATATAAAAGGCAACGTCTCTCTGTTTGTCTGTCCGTTAGTGTGCTTGTCACTCGAGAACCGAGAGAATCCGATTTACGTGTTTTTTTTTTTTTAAATTCATACATTTGTATATCCAGGTTACCTATAATCTTCTATAATATATATATATATATATATATATATATATATATATATATATATATATATATATACAGTCGACTCTCTATATAGTAAAAGACCAAAATGTTGACCGAAATTTGACTATAGACAGTTTTTTACTATATAAAGAAAAAATCCGTATATATTGCTATGTATGTAAGATATTCTAGGTCTTGAAAAAATTGCACTATAAAAAGTTTTTCACTATATAGAGTTTCACTATAAACAGTGTCGACTGTATATATATATATATATATATATATATATATATATATATATATATATATATATATATATATATATGTATGTATATATATATATATATATATATATATATATATATATATATATATATATATATATATACGTCTCTCTGTCTATCTGTCTATCTGTTAGTAAGCTGATCAATCGAGAACTACTTATTCGATTTACGTGCTTTTTTTTAAACTTACATGTTCCCTGGCCAGGTTATAGGATATATTTTATTACGTTAGGTAACATAATAAGCAGGGACGATAATAGTGAATTAAGTCGGAAAAAAGTTTGCCGCTAGCGCGTTCTCTTGCAATACACTGCCTAATCCATTAAATATGGAACAATATCATGCAGCAAAGAATATAATATATGCAGTCTCTCTATCTGCTGTTCGTTAGTGCGCTTATCACTCGAAAACCACTTATCCGATTTACGTTTTTTTTTATTCATACATATGTTCTCTTTCCAGGTTATATAATAATAATAATAATCTATAATGTATATAAAATGCAACGTCTCTTTGTCTATCTGTCTGTCCATTAGTGCACATATCACTCGAGAACCACTTATCTGATTTACGTTTTTTTTTTAAAAAAATCTTAACTTAATATTTATCAAAAAAAATCTGTAATATATATAAAACTCAACGTCTCTCTGCCTGTCTGTCCGTTAGTGCGCTTAGCACTCAAGAACTACTTATCCAATTTACTTGTTTTTTTTATAAAATACATATGTTCTATGTTACGTTAGGAAACATAAGAAATAAGCAGTGACGATAATAGTGAACTAAGTCAACGCGAGCACAGACGCGGGCACGGCTAGTTAAAATATATTTAAGAGTTATTAAAGAATTACATACCCTGAAAAATCAGAACATATGTTCACTTTTTTATTGTTCGATTTTTACTTCGAACGCGATGCGACCTTCCGCTTCCTCGATTTGTTTACGACTGAAGGGAAGCGGGAGGACGTTATGGTACAAGGCTGGCGTGCTTTGAAGCGTCATTTGCGAGTACATTAGGGTATTTTTGCCTGGGCTATCCACTTTGCCCGGACCTCCCCTATTGTTATACGGGTTACTGAAAGTTGATTACATCCAGGTATTTCCAGTGTAAGTACCAAAGTTGGTTTGCCAAATTATATTCTTATGAAAAACTGATCGCCGAACCGGGGGAGGGTAATGGTGTCGGTGTTTACATATAAAAAATGAAGAGAGTGATTTTTGAGTAAATGTTTACAAAATAAAATTATTTTTTTGGAACAGTTTGTGGATATCCTAACAAAAATATTCCATAACATTTTAACAGATCTGAAGATACTTTATCCGTGTGTTTTAATTAAGACAATGTATTCTGTATGAAAGATTTTAACATGGAGGTTTTAAATATTAACTACACAATAAGTACACAATTATTATCAGATAGAAAACCGTTTAAATTAAATCAAATTACAGTAAGATACACCAAACTGTAACTCTGACTTGTGAAAGCCTAAAATTTAAACGCCTACCTGTCCCCCTTCGGGAGCTGTTTAAGGCCATATTCCGACAGACGTATTGTTACTAACAATTTCCGCTATGCAATTGAATCGTTAGGATTCTAACCCAGTACAAAAAACTGGTCAAGTAAAAATTGGACTTGTCTTCCGTACCGTGATTACCTTTAAAATAAATTTTTTTGTTACGGAAATATATGATAAGTGACTTCACAAAACACACCCTAATTGAGTTTTCAATAATATATAACAGTTATAGCATACCTAGCTACCTAATAGCCAATAAATCACTCTAGCTCAGAATCTAGTAATAAAAGTGTAAAACAAATATTTATTACGAGTACTAAATATTTGTTTAATTATAAACAAATAAAATAAAATTATTTTGTTCCGATATAGCGACGCGTGATGTGGTAGCAGTAATTACTGAAAACTTTATTAAATAAACTTCTGCCATATTGACTAGATAAATTATCAAACTTAATGCACTCATGATAATTTTCGCTCAATCTACACTTTATGAAGAATATTCCAGAATTTTTTCAAAATTTTTTGATCAGTACTTTTCGAGATAGTAGACAGAGATTTTTGACCATTTTTTTAAAAGAATACAAAAAAAAGTGTGCGCATATATATTTTTGAACTCGGGAACCTAGTAATTTTTTTCACTTTCGATTTCACCAGGTAAATTATTAAAAGAAATGCCCTCATGATAATTTTGGCTCAATCTACACTTTATGAAGAATATTTTAGAATTTTTTGATCAAAACTTTTCAAGATAAGGCGAGGGACAGAGATTATTGTCCATTTTTTTAAAATAATTTTTTAAAAATAATATAAAAAATGGTACACCAGTATATCTAATATATTTTTGAACTCGTGTTTTCACAAGCTTTCATTTGACACCCCACTCGATGACCTGGTAATTTTTTTTTCACTTCCGATTTCACCCCCCAAAACTAACCCCTTAAGTCAAAATTTAACTTTCAAAACTACACGGCTTTAGTTGAGCCATCAATTCCTATATTAGTGCCAAACTTCAACTTTATATGTCAAATAGGACCAAAGTGATTCCGTAAATGTTCCGTACGGAACACTAAAAATATGTATCAACTATTAAAAACGAACAAAGTCCATATTTCAACAGTAGCCACTGTTCTCTCATCTGTTAATCCATCTCGCGACGTGTTTCGCCGTATCGCTGCTTATCAGCCGAGCTAGGATCGACAAACGAGAGAGGAAAATGCGAAGTACTTATTCCGGTACTGGCATAGCATCGCACAACAGATTGTATCTCTGGCTGATGAAAGCCTACAATTCAAAAGCATACCTGTCCTTCGACGAAGGCTGTTTAAGACCACAGACCCACAGAAGAATTGTTACTAATAATTACCAAGTTAGGTTTCTAACCCAGTAATAACAATCTATATCACCTACTAAACTGAATGAATGAAAAAGTCCATATTTCAGCAGTGACCACTGTTCGTTCACTTGTCAGTCCATCTCAGGGTACGTTTCACCGTGTTACGACACAATGGTCATTTTAAGTGTTCCGTACGGAACACTTATAACACTTCGGTTTTCTCCGAAACTTTTTGACACAGAAAGTTGAAATTTGGCATCAGAGCCGTGTAGTTTTGAAAGTTAAATTCTGATCTAAGGGGTTAGTTTTGGGGGGTGAAATCGGAAGTGAAAAATTTTTTTTTACCAGATCATCGAGTGGGGTGTCAAATGAAAGCTTGTAAAGAGCTGAGTTTAAAAATGTATATAATGTAATACTTGCGCACAATTCTCTTTATATTTTTACTAAAAAAGTTCGAAAAATCACTACCCCCCTATCTTATCTCAAAAAGTACTGATCAAAAAATTTTTTAAAAAATTCTGGAAAATTCTCTATGAGGTGTAGATTGAACGAAAATTATCACGAAAATAATTTATCTGGTATATAGAAAAAAACAATTTTACGGTCACCAGTTTTGACTAAAGATCGGAAAAAAAAAACTTTGTTGAAAACTCATTTAGGATGTGTTTTGTGAAGTCACTGATCATTTTATACTTCCCTGACGAAAATTTTTATTTTAAAAGCAATCAACGTACGGAACACTAACGGCGCAAGTCCAATTTGCACTTGACCGATTAGTTTTTAGTAGTTGATGTGAATTTAAATCAAATTATGGATAATCAAATAATTATAAACAATACCATATTGATTTTATTTTTACCAGTTTAGAATACACAATAAATAAGGGTGTCATTGATTGTTCTCTTTCAGACCAGAACAGTGCAATTTCTTATGATTCAAAATATGAACCGCCATCAGTTTTAATCTTGAATCCATATCTTTTGAGACAATAAAATAATACTCACACTGATAATAAAGTGGCCTTTTTAAATAATAATCTATTAACTCTTTTCAATTATCATGCCCATTACAAATTATCTATAGCAAAATCAAAATTTGCCACATGAATAAAGGATAATATAACACTAATGCAGAAGCTCAGATCTAGGGATTTAAGAAATTTAAAAATGATAAATTTGCTGCTTAGTATGCGTATTATAACCAAAATTAAGGATGTCGGTGAGGCGATTGCTGAGTTGAAATGGGGGTTTGCCAGTCACACGGCTAGATGTCAGGTTGATCGGTGGAGAAGAACAATATTACAGGAGAGACCATACATCGGAACACAGACTAGAGGACGACTACCAATGAGCTGGACTGATGATGTACAACGAGCGATAGGTCTATCATGGATGAGGGAAGAGCACCTGGAGACAGAAAGGAGACGCTTATGTCCAGAAATTGACGGAAAATAGCTAGTTGATGAAGATTGATGGGGCATATTATAAGCAATTAAGAAATTTTACGATATCAATTACAAGACTTATAAAAAATTTTAAGTAAGAGAACTATGGAAAGAACTCAATAGTCTCTCAAAATCAGACTAAATCCTGGAACATGTTAAAGGATAGTAGCACAATAAAAAATGAAAGCTTAGTCTTTCACTACCATAATATTTAAAATTTCTAACTAACCTAACCCCGTTTCATAGTACAGAATATGCTGAGATACTCCGAATTATTCAAAATATTTAAACTTTAAATAACATTCATTTATGGCGCCTGGATATTAAGAATATTTTACACATATTATTAATGTCTACACTGTAAGATGTTACTTTTCGGTAAGCTGAGAAACTTTGCAATCTAATGTCAACAATCAATGATCTTAAGCAATTAACTTAAGTTCTTTAAAAAATATTAGAAATTCAGTCTGGTCATTTTTAAACACCAATTCAATTTCGCCTATCCCCTCCATGATTTTGTTTTAGACCAGAATATAGTTGTGCTGCAACTATGACAGATCTAATAGTTGATATTTTGCGAACTTGTGACTGTAATCATGTAACAAGCTTAATTCACTCGATTATAAAAAAGCGATAATTATGTGAAACAAAGAATATTAACAATCACATACATCATATTCGTTAAAATTGACAATAGTGTCTCTATATCTGTTAAAATTTCTACAAGTACTTCGCCATGAAGTATATGTTTTTCATATTTAACCTATGTTTGAAGTATATACCGCAAATTTGATACATGTCTAAAATTCTAATTTAAATGTATTTATTAAAACATGTTATGACCATGTGTTAAAATTGACAAGTATATTGTACGATAATCTCAATAAAATAAACATAAAAGTAGGTAACGACCAATGAGCAAGATCATATTATCTATATACAAATACTAAAAATAGATTTAAAACTCAAAGTTCTTATTTTTTATTTTCATACGATTAAAAGGACAACGTTAGAGTTATTGAATTAAATATTGAATAGTTTGGGTAAATGAACAGTTATTTTTCTTTTGTTTTAAGGTTTCTACTGCTTTTTCTTCTTTCTAAGATCCCTATTTTTTCTTTCCTGTCATTTCATCCGTTTTTCTGAAATTATATTCGTATATATGGTAACATTTCAATTATTGTACGGCAGATAAGGCTAAAAGTGTGAGGGTATACCTAAATATAAATATAATTTCACGAAATATGCAATGTCTCTAATCCTCTTGCGGTTTCTCGTTTTGTATCAGTTTGATTGCCATTATCGTCAATTTCTTCAAATTTGCTTGTTTAATAGAGAGTAATTTTTCTGGTAAATATTTGGCTACGTTATTTAATAGCAGAATCTGCATCTCGAAACAGAAATCTGAAACGTCTGCCCTTTTATTTTCATTAAATTACATATGTTTTGAAAATAAATGTATATATATATATATATATATATATATATATATATATATATATATATATATATATATATATATATATATATATATTTATATATATATATATATATATATATATATATATATATATATATATATATATATATATATATATATATATATATATATATATATATATATATATATATATATATATATATATATATATATATATATATATCTTTAGGAGATTTCTCTAAATTTAAACGAAGAAATAAATTAGCATTAGCATGTGTTATTTGAATAAATCCAGTAGATAATTATAATATAATGAGTAGTTCCACTAACCCGCATAGAGCAATTCTTTTAGCTCGAACTTATAACTGAATTTTTTGTACCTAACAAGAAAGGCAGGCTTTCATCAATAAAGTTTATAAATGTTTTTCTTTTCATTAAAAACTGTCGATATGCATCACTGTAACGATAAAATGGTTTTTTTTGCGCACTTTTTTCCTACCACCATTGTCTAACGTACCGTATCATAGTAACAGGCTAGAAAACATGGTCATATTTTTTATAGCTGCACATGGCACACAGGACGGTTATATAACTGTTCTTTGATATAGAATAAAAAAATTACAGGAAAAACTAGAAAAACTAAAATCAACTACCAGACAAGTTTGATACAACTTACTAATTATTCTTGACCTGCCTTTCCTTATATTTCACTTTTATTATTATATTATCATTATAACGTAACGATGGATGACTCTCAAAAAAACATATACGCTGATTTTTAAAACAGGCACTATTGTACAGGGTTATTCATTATAAATGGACCACACCTCTAACCCGCTTATTTGAAGAGGTAAACAAACATGTTAAATACAGAAGTTGTACGGTTTTCAACATTTCTTTACGAAGAAAGCATAAACAATCACACATTGTGTTTCCGAAATAAAACATAAAATTTACATTTTTTATTTTCCTTTCTAAAGGAAAATACTGTATTCGTGAAGAAATTTGAATCTGAAATTTTTGCTTTTCTTCACGTTTTAGGGTTCTTAGATTACGAAAGTTTTTCTGTCTTTTGGTTTGTCGGGCATAAGATATCGGTTTCAAGCTTGGTATAGCCTGTCCCAAAATATAAGATCCCGATTTTGGCCGTTTTAAGTGGACAATATAAAAATTCTGACCTTTTATTTATGATAGATTGCAGAGATCGACTTAAGAATTTTATTCATTAATGCAAATAAATAAAATTATAAGTGTTTTTGAAGATATTTATTTATAGATGCATGTAAAAACAAACGAATAAGAAATAAAAATATACAGTTTGAATGAATGGGGTTTACACGAGGGGACATATTGTATAAATAAAAATATATTTTAACTTAAGCCTAATTCGGTTTCACTATCACTATCATCAGCTGAGGTAATTTTCAGTGGCTTTATATTATTTACATTAATATATGAATCTTCAACTTTAACAACGTGCTGAATGGAATTCTTCCCGCTTTCACAAGGTATATCATTTATAACTTTTTTTACTAATTCAACCCCTGACACGCTTTTGTGCCCTTATTTTTGATCTAACTTGATGCCAAATATGTTATTTGAAGGTGCGTTAGTCTGACATTTTGTACTGCTGTCAACCCACCCTTTTTGCACAGTGTCATGGGTATCGAACCATGACAAGGTAAATTATTGGCCAATTCTCTGATCGATACTTTTTAATTTCTTGTAAATAAGTATGTCGCAAGATTCGTAATCTTTGTGACTCCATCACTACTTGCCTTTTGTTGATTTTTCGGAACGTAAATCCCATTCTTAAGAGAATTCTGTGAAGGGTTGATCAACCACAATGTATATAGGTCCCATCCTGCACCAGTCTTAATTTTATTTTGTCTAGTGTCGGCACCAACTACTCTTCATGCATAGAATATATTTTTCTCCAGATGACGACTTTTTCACAATCGTCTACATGATGCATTTGAAAATCTTTCCGTTTTTTCCTGTTCCTGAGTGATGGTTTTCCTACAATACCCTTAATCGTAGAAATTGGGGTTTTTGTTTGTTCACTGATTTCTTGAAAAGCACTCTGTTTATTCAAATTTCTTTTTACCAAACTGTCGAAAATATTTTTCACTATTTGTTTAGCGTCAAGTGATAAATGTTTTCTCTTGCGATAGCCATTATTGCAATTTTCCCACGGACGCCACATAAATAAAATAGAACCGTTACGTTGTAAGTTGTAAGTAAAACTAAAAATAAAAATAATAAAAAGTATCTTTCGAATCTTAATGTGGACCTGTGGTCATTAGGCCTATATTATCAAATACTTAAAGAGCTCCAAACCGGGTTGCCAGGTAGTAAATATATAGGTAAAAATAGATCCAATATGATTGCAGATGCAAGTGAGGGCGGCATACAAAGCAGGTAAAATAAAAATACGTTTATCGTAATACCTGGCGACTATGCACAAAACCATAATAGGGTCGTTTATCGCCCCATTGAAAAAGCAAAAAGGCAGGATCTTATATCTTGGGATTTACTATACATATATAATACATAATAAAAAGATGAAGCTTGTAGTTTTTGAGCGATATCACTCAAGGAGAGGGGGGTGAGACGTATGAGAGTCGATAAATTTTCTATGGCTTTAATTAATAATATGGTAATTTTAAGCATATATATTTATAGTAAAACATAAAAGGGGCCAAAAGGATGGGTGGAGGCGATTATATACACTGCATACAGCATTGTATGCTCTTTTCAAGGTTTTCAGAATCGAAGGATTCAAAGATCAAGTTATTTTTTCGTTACTTTATATTTTAACATTTCAACCGAGAAAAGGGGTGAAAGCAGTGCGGTCGTTAAATATTGTATAGTTTCAATTATATTTTGAAAGTTTTTCCAGATTTTTTTGGTTGATGTAATTGACAAATTTTGAGCATATTATTTCTTTTACAATATATAAGGTGTTAATGGGGTGGTGTAGGGGGTTAGAGGGGTTGCTTCACATATATAGTAGTATATGTCCTTTGGTGAGTTCTTGGACTGTAGGACTATGAAAATTAATTTGTTTTTTCACTACTTTTATTTCTAGTAGGGGAATAAGGTGAGAAAATTGGAGGATCTTGTATAGTTTTAAAATAATTATAAACAATTTTCAAGGTGATTCAAATGGAAGAATAGGTAATTTTAAGATTAATCACTTATAATAAAATATATAAGGGACAAAAGGGGAGGAGAAGGGAGGTAAAAGAGTACTTATCTTGTTTTAAATATTTTCCGAAGTTCTTTTGGTCAAAGAATCGAAACATTACATTTTTTTCCATTATTTTCATTATTAAAATGGCAAGAAGTGAGAGGGGTGGGATTTTTTTGTATCGATTTAATAGTATTATGATAGTATTTTCTGGTTCTCGATTAGGATATTGAATAAATACTATAAAATTTATTTTTTACAGTAAAATGTATATTGCGTGAAACGGATGAGGTAGGGGGCTAGAAAAGTGATTGCGTATATATCGTAATACATAGTACCTCTATTGTTCTTCAATTATTTCCAGTATTAACAGAAATAGTATAGATTAAAGATAAAAGAACAGAAATCAACATACGAAAAGTCCTGAATCAGGAGTCGGCGGACATTCCAGACTTCACAGAAAAAGAAATCACATCAGCCTTAAAGGACATGAAAAATAACAAAGCTCCGGATAAAGACAATATTGTAGCAAAGGCAATTAAACAAGGAGGACAACAAATTATCAAATCACTTAAAATGTTATTCAATAAATGCCTCCTGGAAGGAATAACTCCTTCGCAATCGAATAACGTATTACTATCGACCCATAAACCTCCTGAGCCATGTATACAAATTATTCACGAAAATACTTACCAAACGTCTAGCAAATAAACTCGACTTTTTCCTTTTAAAAGAACAAGCAGGTTTCCGCCTGTATGGAATAAACGATCATCTGCTTATAGTTAAAATCCTCATTGAAAAATGCATAGAATATAATAAGCCTCTTATACTCATATTGGTGGACTTCGAAAAGGCTTTTGATTTCGTAAATCAACAGAGACTTTTGGAAGCGCTTGCTGAGTATCGTATTGATCATCGATATTCCAATGAAATCATATATATATATATATATATATATATATATATATATATATATATATATATGATGTTCTGAAAATAGTTTTTTTTTATGGGTCTAGCACACGTGCTGCAGGAAAATCCCTAAAGCGCTACAGAAGCGACACGTGTGCAGAAAAAGCGATTCACGTTGTTCTTAAATCGCTGTAAAGACAGTCCTGGGCAAATTATTCCTAAGGGTTTAATATACGGTCACTAGCGAATCCTTATAAAAATGAAAAATGCTAATAAATAGCAGTTCTGTTTTATAACGGAAAAATTCAACCCTAAAAAAAATGATGAAATGAAAAAATCGTTTTTAGTCTGCCACTGGTAAACAAAACAAACGAAATTTACAATGTTGCAATGTTTACAAATTTTATAAAGAAAAAATAAAAATTGTTACCATTTTAACACAAAAAAAAATTGTCGATTTATTAGGATTCAATTAGACTTGTATGTGTCTAATCAATCCACCAGAAAATTTTGAATCAAAAGAGGAGTGCCGCAGGGTGATACGCTCTCACCCAAGCTTTTTGTAACACTTTGTCTTAATAACAGACAAAATACAAGAAGCACAGACTACACTACACATGCTTTAGGAAATGTTGGTCTAAAAATCAATCTATACAAGATCTAGTTTATGACAAATCTTGTATTAAGCGGCACTATAAAACTGAATAACGTAGAGATAGAGCAAGTGCATCAGCATAGGACGAGATAACGAGACACGTGAAATTCAGCGGCGAATAGATCTCTCCTGGGCTGCATATGGAAAACTGGCCTATGTATTCAAATTTAACCTTCCTATGTGTAAAAAGAAAAGTATTTGACAGATGCATACTCTCCGTTCTTACGTACGGGGCCGATACTTTCACAATGACAAAGAAAAACATCAATAAAATATATGTCATGCAACAAAAGATGGAGAAGTCAACGTTAAGCGTTACTCTTAGAGATCACATCCCAAATCAAATTATCAGGAAGAGAACGCAGTCAAATTTATTCTACATCTTAAATGGAACTGGGTTGGGCATGTTGCTAGGTTTAGGGATGGGCGATGGACAAAGAGAATCATAGAATGGCGACCGAGATCCCAAGACTGATGATTTAAAAAGAGTGACTGGAAATTGGGTACAAGTTGCCCAGAATAGAAAAAACTGGCAAGACTTGAGGGGAGTATGGAGAAGAAGCTGACATCTGATTCTAGAGTACCTATCTAAAAAAATATTGAGTTGAATACAGAACAAGTTATAAAAAGACAAACGATTAAGTTGGCAGAAGCATACTTATCGCACAGCACGTAAAGCATTGTATTTACGTCCCTTGCTAACGGAAATATTGTATTCGTGAAAAAATTTTTCTCCTAAATTTTTCTTTTCTTCAGGTCTTACGACTTTTAGAACACAACAAATATATTTTTTTAACTTCCGCTTTCATAATAAATTATATATATATATATATATATATATATATATATATATATATATATATATATAAGGTGTCCCAGTATTCCGTGTACATAGAGTAACTGTGGATTTCTGGGATGAAAATATGACCATTTAGCCCAACTTAGTCCAAAAATCCGTAATTTTTGCGATACAGGGTGTCAAAGTTATACTTTTATTTTAGTTTTTCCTAAGCTTTCTTAATAATTGTAGTGTTTGTACAAGATTCGGTGCTAAGAGGTTTTTTCTGAAATGAGAAATCGAAATCAGCTCACAGTTTTGTTGTAAATTGTAAAGGGTGCCACTTATTGCACTGTGTATACTTTTAAATTGCCATTACTTTTTTATACCACTCTGTATGATTTTTTAAAATAGATGTTCGTATTCTCCACTTTCTCCTGTCTAAAGAAGCTCTCTTGGTAAATGTTGCTCCGAACAACATTTTTGAGATAGTGGGATGTTTGTTACTATTATTTAATTCCATTGTCAAATTCGCAAATGCGTTCCTTCACACGTTTCTTCTTATTATATAGTTACTTGGCAATGCTCCAAAATCACTCTGGCAATGATGTAAAATATCATATGTTCTATGACTTAACTGGCTTGTAGTAATACTCCCAGAAAGTAATTTTTGACAGATATCAAAGTTTTACGAGTATTATCGAGAATTAATCCCTTCTCAAGCTCAACAGTGTTTTAAAT
Organism: Pachyrhynchus sulphureomaculatus; assembly: GCA_019049505.1. Lineage (NCBI taxonomy): Eukaryota > Metazoa > Arthropoda > Insecta > Coleoptera > Curculionidae > Pachyrhynchus > Pachyrhynchus sulphureomaculatus. Next base: position 109,626,923 of record CM032446.1, on the reverse strand, counting down.
CTAGATTATTATAGAGTACACTTTTGGTGAACACACTGATATGATTTTAGTGTTTGGTTTTTGTAACGGCAACGGCCGCAAAAGTACTCGCGTATCGTCGGACTGCTAAACAACAAACTTTTGCCAATATTGAGAGGCGACTTTGGGAAATTGGTCAATTTAAGCCGATCAGGAATAATGCTGGGCGACCTTCACAAGTTAGAGCACCCGGTTAATTGAATAGAGAAAGATAATCCTGGAATCAGTACTCGTTTAATTGAACGTCAACAGGAATATCAAAAATTACAACTAACCGGATCATTAGACAACAAATTTTTCACCCCTTTCATATACAGTCCGTCCAGGAACTCTTACCTCCAGATCTTGGATCCCGTTGCATTTTTGACAAATTATTCGAGCACGCATAGCGATTGTTCCGGCTTTTCGCACTAAAACCTTATTTACAGACGAAGCACGCTCCACTCGACGTGGTATAACAAATATACATAATAATCATGTTTACGCTGAAGAAAACCCACATGCTGTGCAACAAAGACAACGCGAATTCAATATTATTGTCTGGATGGAATTTGTCGTGAACTATTTAATAGGGCCGTTTAGATTACCAGATCGACTTGATGGTGACATTTAATTGAATTTCATCCGTGAAACTATTCCTGAATTATGGGAAAACTTACCCATTAATTTACATCGCGACATGTTTTTCATAAACAATGTGCACCACCCCATTTTGCACGTAATGTGAGAATTTTTTTGTACCAAAGTTACCCAGATAAATGGATCGGAAAAGGTAAAGATTCTCCTGTTCACAGGCCACCTCGTTTCCCAGACTTGAATTCGTGAAATTTTTTCCTTTATGGTGCATTGAAATCGAAAATTTATCAAGTTCAAATTGACAACATTGAGCAATTGTGGAATAGGATTCAAAATGCTGCTAACGCATTACGAGATGAAGATATTTTAAGAAGAGTACATTTAAATTTCCTGCGACGTATTAATTTATGCATTAACGAAGGTGGCGGCTACACTGAACATTTATTGTGAAACCAATACCTTCTCAGTTGAGCGACTAAACTTTTTGCGAATTTATCAATTTGTGGGTAATCTTTTATGCCCTTAGCCAGTTGGTTTTTACATTCTTACTGTTGTTGACCCGTTGGTCTATAAATTTATTATTGTTGTTAGCCTGTTTGCCTTCAAACATTCTCTAAATTTCAAAGACTATTCTTTCCTAAGCCTTGATGAAGTGTGAAGGAACGCGTTTGCGCATTTGCCAATGCAATTAAACAATGGAAACAAACATCCCATTATCTCAGAAAATGTTGCTCGGAGCAACATTTACCAAGAAAGCTTTTTAGATAGGAGGAGGCGGAAAATACGATTAAAAATATCATACAGAGGTATAAAAAAGTTATGACAATTTAAAAGTATACACAGTGTAATAAATAGCGCCCCCCACAATTTACAACAAAACTGTGAGCTGATTTCGATTTCACATCTTAGAAAACCCCTAAAACCGACTCTTGTGCAAATAGTACAATTATTTAGAAAGCCCCTTAAGAAAAAATAAATTTGACACCCTGTATCTCAAAAATTACGAATATTTTCATCCCAGAATTTCACAGTAACTCTGTGTACACGGAATACTGGAACACCCTGTATATATCAGTATATATCACCTGTATATATGTATATATATATATATATATATATATATATATATATATATATATATATATATATATATATATATATATATATATATATATATATATATATATATATATATATATGTATATATATATATATATATATATATATATATATATATATATATATATATATATATATATATATATATATATATATATATATATATATATATATACATATATATATATATATATATATATATATATATATATATATATATATATATATATATATACGGTGAAATTTGGAGAGATCAGGTCGAAGAATGTTGGGATGTTGCCATCCAACGAGGAGAGAGACAGGGCTGCATACTTTCGCCGTTGCTGTTTAACCTTTACTCCGACAAAATATTCATAACAGTTTTATAAGAACAACCATATAAAGTGAAGGTGAATGGAGAGTTTATTAACACAGTCAGATATGCGGACGATACTGTTATCTTGAGTGACAAGATTGAAGACCTGCAACGCCTATTAGAGAGAGTTTAACATACAGGAGCGCATATGAGCCTTAACATCAATATATCTAAAACCAAATTCATGGTCTTCAGCCGTCGACAATGTGTAGATGTTGGTCACCATGTCAACGGTCAAGCAATAGAGAGAGTTCACCATTTTAAATACCTTGGAAACTACATTACTGACCAGTTAGACCCTAATAGGGAAATTAAGTGCAGAATAACAGTAGCCAGAACGACCTTCATTAAACTGAAGTCTCTTTTGCAACGATAGCATTAACTTGAAACTGCGTCAGAGAATGCTAAAATGCTATATTTGGTCGGTTTTCTTGTACAGCACAGAGGTATGGACATTTAAGGTTGCGACAGTTAACCGGTTGGAGGCTTTCGAGATATGACTACATAAAAGGATTCTCCGTATTCCGTGGACAGCTTATGTCATCAATCAGGAAGTACTGCAGAGAGCTAATGCAGTCAGAGAGTTGTTGTCAACGGTAAAGTGCAGAAAACTGGAGTATTTGGGACATGTTTTTCGTGGCAAACATTATGAGTTATTGCAGCTCAAAATGATGGGAAATATTGAGGGCAGACGCGGCGTTGGTAGTAAGCAGGCCTCTTGGCTCAGAGACATACATCGGACATGGATCGGAATCCATAGCGTGGAAGAGTTATTCCGAGTCGCAGGGTACAGGGATGAATATGCCAGAGTAATAGCCAACGGCAGGGGGACCTAATATGGCACATATAAGAAAAAGTTTATATATAAAATATATATATATATATATATATATATATATATATATATATATATATATATATATATATATATATATATATATATATATATATATATATATATATATATATATATATATATATATATATATATACGCAGTATATATATATATATATATATATATATATATATATATATATATATATATAGACTTCGTGAAAGACAAAAAAGATTTCCTGACTTAAATACATTTCCATAAATATGTAACCACATATTAACTGAGGCAATGTTTAAACAAACGAACATTATAACCACCAAAAACTCAGAAAAAAAATTTTGCTCCTAAATATGGTATCATTACTATTACAAGTCAACTAAAAGTAATTATAACAAATTCAGACGAGTCACTCTCATGTTTCTTTCATCTTTTAGTTTATCTTTTAAACAGTCTTGGTGGCTATTTCATCTTCCATATCTCCTAATCTTTAAAGGGAAAGTTTTGTATTTCTTTCCATACATGATGTCCTTTTTAATTTTTTATCAAAAAATATTGGTCTTATATACCAAAACAGATTGGTGGCCAGAATGTTTTATTTCTGGTATTGCTTAATGATTTTCAGTAGCCCAAAAGTAAACATTTCTTGTATTAAATACTTTGAATGTTGATAAAACTGACTCATCCATCCAAACAATTTTAGTCAACTGTCGCGCCACTTCTTGCACACCTTGCATTATCTCCAAATAAAGTCAATCCTAAAAGTTTCTTTTTTGTTTTCATGGGTTAAATGTTGCATAAGCTTCATGTGAGTGATAAATATGTTTCTGTAAAGTAATTTGAATCTTATATATGTTTTGCTAATATCTTCAACAGCATCTATTGCAGAATCTTTTAGATTTTCTAAAAGTAATAAAACTGTAAATATCGGGTTTTGTTGAGTTTTTTCAATAGTAAGGTAATATGAAAATACAAAAGGATTTCTTTATCCTTTGGTTTCGTAGTTTTTTCTTCTTCGCTTTTCATTGCTTCAATTAGGATGTAGTTAGCTTTTTATAGAAATGTTTTTAAACTAAAATATTCCTGGTGTTTCTTAAAATCTTGTATATTCCTGCTATGTATTACAACCATTATAAATAAATATTTGGTATATATCTCGTTTTTGCTCTCCGTAAAACCTTATTTACACTTAGTTTTAATTTACTACGATCTAAATTATTTACATAAACTATCTGTTACACCCGATCTTCTCCAGAACTATTTGACGTAGAATGTTGAAATTTGTCACAAATATAGGAAATGATGGCCCAGTGAGAGACGTGTAGTTTTGAAAGTTAAATTTTGAAAAACAATTTTTGGCAAGGTCATCGAGTGGAGTGTCAAATGAAAACTTGTAAAAACAAGTCCAAATATATATATATATATATATATATATATATATATATATATATATATATATATATATATATATATATATATATTAAAAAATTGCAAAAAATCGCTGTGCCTCCTCTATTTCTAAGAGTAGGGGAGCTAGGTGCTTGTTGTACAGGGGTAAGTAGTAACATGCAATTTTTACTAGGAATCTGAACTTTATAAACTCATATTTTTTGCTCAATTTAATTCTTATATCATGCGACATCAAGTCATCACAGCCAGTGACCCACCCGGCGACGCAGTAGGTAGATGTGGGCACGTGTTTCATTTTGGCTAGGTAACGTAAAATATTGATTTCGTAAAATTTAGCTTTTCGTGCCTACAATTAATTAATTTAAAACTTTTAGTTTTGCATATAGTTCCAAAATGTACTTAATTTCGACTTAATATCGACAGAGGCTCTTTTAATGCTAAAACAGCAAACATATTAATTTAATTTATTTTTTCTAAAAATTGTTACAACAAGCCCCTCGCTCCCCTACTAATCAAAATATTTCGAAATATTCTCCTTAAGGTGTAGATTAAATGAAAGTTATCACCTCTGATAATTTATCTGGAACATTCTGGCCACCAATCTGTTTGGTATAAAAAAAATCAAGGTTATCAGTTTTCAATAAAGATCGAACACAAACTTTGTTAAAAACTCATTTAGGGTGTGTCTTGTAAACTCCTTGATCATTTTATATCTCCGTAACAAAAAACTTTATTTCAGAAGCAATCACCATACGGAACACTTAGTGCGCAAATCCGACTTGCACTTGATCCGTTTTTTTTTTTTTCTTATTTTGCACAATAACACTATAAAAATTAATATTGGCCCTTCTTGAACTGCGATTTCTACAGGGCGTTCCACTTTAGAATAAAATTTGAGTAATATATTTAAAAAACTATTTTTTATGGGAAGGCACACGTGCTTCAGGGAGATCCCTAAAGCACTATAGGAATGGGGCGTGTATAAAAAACGCGATTTACGTTGGTCTTAAATCATCACAAATTTTACTCCAAAGGGAGAAACACAGTCCTGAACAATTTATTTCATGGAGTTCATGTTTTCCACATAAAAGAATTCTTCTAAAAGGTGTTGCGAGAAGTGACAAATTGAAGCTATATAGATGTGATGAACCAGTGCGACGTGTAGTCCTGGCGTGCACTATAAGGGAATGCAGGAAGAAACAGATACCTATAAGATCGTTTTTCAATGTTGTCAAGAATATTGGCGAGTTCTGGGTCGGCAATCTGGCGAGAAACTCTTTTATGAATAAAATCTAGCAAATGTAGGTTATGTTTGAGTGCAAAGCCCCAAAAAGGAAAGCAGTTGTCGAATTTTAGCTCTATGGGGTATCAAGTTTTCCAGTGTCCCAACATCAGATCTGAAACTTTAATATTTTTAGAAAAAACTGCCGCTTGGGTTTTCAAGAATTAAATTCTACTTCGTTACCGTGATTACAAAATAGAATTTCTTTCTGGTATCCGCGGATATTTGCATGGATAGCTGATTTTTATAGTTTTTTTTTTTGAGAGTAGTACACGAGCTGTAGGAAAATCCCTAAAGCTCTAAAGGAGCGATGCGCGCGCTGAAAAATCGATATACATTGGTCTAGAATCGCTGTAGTTGTACTCAGTGAGTCCTGGACAAACCATTAAAAAGGGATGATGTACTCCATAAAAATGACTGCTTGCAAAGTGTTGAATGAGAAGTAACGAGCTGAGCCTCATACGGATATGATGTATTAACGCAACGTGTATTAAGAGCATGCACCGCTCAGGAAGAAATTAAACGGGCTACATCCATCGAACACTTTTCATGAAAATACTTATAGAATTGACTCAAGTCGCCAACCGTTCTTCAGTGCTCAGAGATATCAAGGTTTCTGGTGAGTTCTGGATCTCTACTCTGGCGAACAGCTCTATTTTGAATAGAATCCAACACATGCAGTGTATGTTTAAGGGCAGAGACCCAAAGTTGTGAGCAGTATTCCATCGTTGGTCTAATTTGAGCTCTGTATAGAATTAACAATTTTTGTGGAGAATAAACCTTTCTAGTTCGAAATAGTATTCCCAGCTTTTGAGGAGAACTCTTTGCTTTGCACGCGACATGTTCGTGTCAAGACATATTTGCTCCCAAGTTAACGCCCTGTAACTTGAGTGAAGATGCTATAGGAATTGATTGTCCCTACATAACTGTGTCGGGTTCAGCAACATTAACTTTTTTATAAAAAACTGCCGCCAGGGTTCTTGCAGCATTAAATTCCCCAAGGCAGAATTTCTTCCAGGTCTTTGTTAAATTGAATGACTTCCTGCGGTCAGCGGATATTTGCATGATTAACCGATGTTCAAGTATTCCTTTCTCGCACATCACTAACGGAAATGTAGAAGAGAGTAGGAGACAGAATGGAGCCTTGGGGCGCACCGGTGTTGATAGTGAAGGTATTAGAAAGAAATCCGTCGACCGCCACTCGTAAGAAGTGCTCTCCGAAGAAACTCGAGAGCCATAAACAAGATCTTTCAGATATACCATAAGAGCGTAACTTAGCCAACACACAGTCGGTAGAAAAAAATCATTACCGTTCAAAAATCCCTATAGACATCAAATTTTTTCGGATCACCATATTTTTTTTTTAAAATCATCGTAAGAAAATTTAGAAAAAAACGGTCGAGCCATATTTTGGAAATATATATTTTAAATGGCCGTTTTACGCAAATACTGTGATAAAAAATTAATCAATCCGAGAAAAAAAATCTATTGACTTTACTATTGATTTACTATTGACCTGACATATCTATTCCTACGTATTTTTGGTCACTAAATCCAAATATGATATCCGATTTGCTAATAAACCTATTGAATTCCAGTAATGATCCAATCCAATCCAACAGCCTCAAAGTGGTCAAAAGTCTTCAATTTAACAATAATAACGTACATTTCCGATGTATTTTAAGTTACTGAATCTAAATATTATTTCTGATTTGCTCGTACACCTATTTATTTCGAATTGAGGTCCAAAACTGGCCTCAAAATGGTTAAATTTAATCAAGTTAGCAATAATAATGAGACATACATATTCCGATATATTTTTAGTCACTGGATCCAAATATGATATCAGATTTTCTCATACATATATTGAATTCAGTTAGCGTCCAAAAAAAAATTTTTTTAATGGGTCTAGCACACATGCCGCAGAGAAATCCCTAAAGCACTATAGGAGCGACATGTGTGCGGAAAAAGCTATTCACGTTGGTCTTGAATCGCTGTAAATTGTACTCGATGGGAAACACAGTCCTGGGCAAATTATTCCAAAGGGATGAGGTTCTCCATATAAAAGTTGTTGTGGAATGTAAAGCTTTCTGATTCGAAATAAGCTCTCTTTGCTATGCTTGCAACATGTTCATGTCAAGACATATTTGCTCCCAAATTACCTCCCAACAAATTGAGTGACGATGCTAGGAATGGAGTGCCCCGACATAACCATGTCGGGTTCAGCAACGTTAACTTTTTTAGAAAAAACTGACGCCGCGATTTTTGTAGCGTTAAATTCCACTTGGTTACTATCACCCCAAGTTAGAATTTCTTCCAGGTCTTTGTTAAGTTGAACAACTTCCTGCTGTCTGCAGATATTCGCCTGAGTAGCCGATATCCGAGGGTTTAAAGGGAATGAAGAGATAAGCGTACTCTCATCTGCAAAGCTGTAGATTGGATTCCCGGTCTTTTCTTGCAGAACGTTTATGTAAATGAGAAAGAGAGTAGGACACAGTACGGAGCCCTGGTGCACACCGGCGTTGATAGTGAAAGTGTTAGAAAGAAATCCGTCGACTGCCACTCGTAAAGAACGCTCTCTGAGGAAACATGAGAGCCACAAACAGAACTTTTCAGACATCCCAGAAGAGCGTAGCTTAGCCAACAACCCATGGTGCCAAACACGGTCGAATGCCTTGGATATATCAATGCAACCTCTCGAGATTCGCCAAAATGTTAAATTGCGTTATTCCAAACATGTGTAACATAAGTCAGATCTTCTACTGATCTATGTTTACAAAGGCCTAGTGGTCGCTAATAATTTTGAATACTTCAAGATATTTTAGAAGAGCCGTTTTCATGACTTTAGATATTATTGAAAGCAGTGCGACTGGTCGGTAGTTATTTGGCAAGGTCTTCTTGCCTCTTTTAGGTATCCGCTGAACTGTGGCACATTTCCAGCAGGAAGCAAATATTCCCTTTCTGTAGGATAGGTTGAAAAGTTGTATGTTAATTCCCTCACACAGTTTTTGAGAACCATGGCACTAGACGCTTTTTTGGTGTCTAGCTTCATTAAAATACGTTTTATGATACACCTGAAGACAATATCGGGCATCCTTGACTGCACTATGGGACTAGTAGTTGATGTTTTTCCTCGGAAATCGACAGTAGAATGTGAAGCAAAGAGTTCAGCTAACAAGATCGCTTTCTCAACAGGTGTTGCCATAGAATTATCTGGCCATGTGAGTGGTGCTATGGTGAATTTGGTGAAATTTTGTTTAACTGCCTTAGCGACTGACCAAAAAGATCTGGAATTGTTGGGACAAGTGAGAAATTTGTTTCTAAGTCGTTGATTCTGTGCCTCCTTGGTTTCGTCGATAATTTCTTTGCATCTGTTCCGGGCACGAACAAAGGTGATTGTCATGCCATTGTCGGTAGACAAGATGTTTAGAAGCAACAGCTTCTTTGCATTTTCGGTCAAACTAAGGCTTGCCGTTGGAAGGGCATTTCTTCGAAAAAGAGAAGTGAGCTTCCATACCAGCCAAAACAAGAGTCAAATTGGTCGTCGATTAGAAACAAACGTCTAACCAAGGGAAAGTTCGAAAATATTCCATGAGTTTTTCCCATTTAGTAGATTTGTAGTGCCAAATCTTGCGCGATTTAGGCGCCTCTCTGTCACTAATTGGTAGGATACTCGATGTCGAAAGGAGTTTATGGTCGAAAGTACCTAACTGGCGAACTTCCCATCTTGATCAGGGATCCGTGTTAGTTCGTCAATAAGCTGAGTTAAGCCACATCTGATTGAGAATGATTCTTCTTCACGACCTTGTTTATCGGTAGTATTTGAATACTTAAGCCAATTGATGTTGTGGACATTAAAGTCGTGCAGGAGGGCAATTTCGGCATCCGGATAGTTAATTTGTAAATGATCAATGATGTCTGCAAGAGAGGCGAAAAGTGTTCTAAAGTTAATATCACTTGGTGGTCGATATAGGGTGCAGATGAACTTTGTAGTTTGTTGAGTCGTTATTTTTAACCACAAAACATCAAAGTTTCCAGAGCTTCCTCTCGTTGGCAAGAGAGGTCGCTTCTGACAAAAAGACAGATTCCAAAGTTACACCTAAATCGGGAATAGAAGTCATACCCAGGATAAGGATAGTTGACTGTGCTGGTCGTTGAACTGACCTTGGTTTCACAGAGAGCGAGTACATGAAGTTTATTTGATTGCAGGTGTTAGTGCACTAAATTTATGTTCGAGTTTAAACCTCGTATGTTCCAAAAATCTATTTTAATATTATGATCTCTGCATGTCGACGCCCCTGAACCAGCCCCCTTCCCGAGATCCGAACGGGAGGCTATTAGACCTCCAGAATTTTTTATATCATGGAGGTCAAATATATGATATCACACCGGCCGATGCCTGGTGGGATCTGGGCATCTACCACCTAAGTTGTTCTTTAAGTCGCGTTTTACGACAGGCACAACGTACCGGGGGAAATATTCTCAAATGGACTCAAAATGGTCAAAAGTGGATTTTTTCTATTTCGCAATCATGCATTCGATTTATGGAATATTGCTTTTTCAACTTGGGGTACTTAGTTAACTTGAACCCCCTTACCTCCAATGACTCTAGGTGCTTGGTAACCGTAAATCCCCTTACCTCTTACGACTAAGGATGCTTGCTTAACGTGAGTCCCCTTGCCTCTCACGACTCGGTGTGCTTGTTTAACGTGAGTCCGCCCGCCACTCACTGCGTGGACTGCTCGATTACCAAGTGCTTGATTATTCAAAAGTTTTACAAACTAAAAGATTATTTTTAATGCTTTTCTTGGCCAATAAAAAATGTTGCCATTTTTTCATTCTCTGCAGGCCACCTTTGGAGCGTAGTTATTCAGCCTGGGGTAGCAATAAACCATCCTTTATTTTTTGTACTTTTTATAGTTTCCGTGGCCTTTAGCAATGATTATTATATCATATCCTACAGTATACTTACCTTATACAACGGCATAAATGCCTTAGTGCGCAAAAATCCCGCCATTGGCTGAGCCTGGACGAAAACACTATTTTTCAAGTAGAAGTTTATGCCATTGTACTGTGTGGTGGACAGCTGAAAAAAACAGCAGTTAAATCTTAAAACGGTAAAAAAAGCTCTGATAGTCAGGCGAAACGTAAAGTCAGTCAGATTTATGTGTATGTATTTTATATATATATATATATATATATATATATATATATATATATATATATATATATATATATGTGTGTATATATATATATATATATATATATATATATATATATATATATATATATATATATATATATATATATATATATATATAATATATATATATATATATAATATATATATATATATATATATATATATATATATATATATATATATATATATATATATATATATATATATATATATATATATATATATATATATATATATATATATATATATATATATATATATATATATATATATATATATACAGTGAAATCTCTCTTGGGCGGACACCAACGGGACCGACTGAAAGTGTCCGTTCAAGAGGGGTGTCTGCTTAAAAGGAATACAAAAAATCTTTTTTTTTAATGAAAACTGTAATTAAAGAATTTAGGACATTTAAAACGTATACTGATGTATGTACATATTTTTAAAATAAACAAAAAACTTAAAACTTAAGGAAAAAACAAAGATTTGTTACCTTTAGATACATATAAAATATAATAGCATAGAGATATACATATGAAATTAAAA
>CM032446.1:109313081-109610581 GCA_019049505.1 Pachyrhynchus sulphureomaculatus | reverse complement strand
TTATTTATTTAGTTAATTAAAAAAATTCATTCATTCTGCGTCACTTCATTTATTTATACTAGTAATTAATTTTACTAATTTGGCAAGTAATTTTACTAAAAACCCATTAAATTCATTTAAAATCAGTAAAAACTGTATTTTTTGCAACAATTTTTTTGCTTAATTATGCATTTTTTTCATAAATTAACACATTTTTTGTTGAAGTAATAAATTTTTTAATAAGTTAACAAATAATTTTGTTAAATTAACAAATTATTTTGTTAAATGAACAAGTTGTTTTGTTAAATTAAAAAAAAAAATGGAACATTGAATATAACCTTTGTGAACTTAACTAAAAATACGTACTCGTAACAAAAAAATGATTAATATAACAATATAACGTATTGTGATTTTATTTACGATTATTAACGAACTATACTCGACGAATATTTATATACTTTTACTAATTTCATTGTCGTATGTATATTTACAACCTGTTAATACAATGAACTAGAATTTTTTTTTAAATTTCCGAGGAAAATGCAATTCAGAATAAAAAAAAAATTTAAAATTTTCTAAAATATTTTTAATAATTAAAATTCAGTTAAAAAAAGGTTCAGCTCAGCTTCTATCGCGATTTAAAACATGTTCGTTTAAGAAAACACAACGAGGTTTAAAACACTGAGTAATATAAGAAGAACCTCCCATTACTATTCATTAATAAAAAGTTTTTAATTGGTTTTCAGTAATTTTTAGTAAAAATTACTTCCTTTTTTTTAAGAATGCAGATGAACCAGCTTTTCAAAAATATTACAAAAATGTTCGGATCGTATCGCTCTAATCAAATAAAAATGAAAAGAAACTATATACTATATTAATTCCAAAACTTATAGGAGTTCCCTAGACATATGTAATATTTTTAAATTAAAATATTTTACAACAAAAAAAAACTTTGAAAATGCTGGACTACCGAACCAGCGAAACGTCGCAACAAAGTCCATTTGTTTAAATGATATACGATAGCAAAGTTCGTACAGTCGCAAATTACAAAAAAACTTTTTTTGGCTTGTACAATCAAAATTTCGAATGCTTCATGTTCTTTAAGACTAATGTTCAGGGGAAGTCAATACAAGACAATACAGTCAAAAAGCTCATTTCTGTCAAAAGTTATTGCTATTTGTTTATAATTTTTTTGAGTTCTTATTACATTTTGTTGAATTTTAATTGTAAGTAAATAGCTATGACTTTTGATAGAGAAAAGGTATTTGTTAAATTTTTCCTGCAATGACTACCCTTGAATTTTATTGCTAAAGAACATGAGCCATTACAAGAATTGATTGCACAAATCAAAAAAAAAGTTTCCCGTAATTCGTAACTATACAAACTTTGATATCATATATTAGTATATATCACCACTACACAAAACTCGAAAGTAGTTCGACCCCTAAATAAATGACATATTTTCAAACTGAATTATTGTGCAATAAAAAAACAGACAAGTAATCTAAAAACCTCAATCCATGATGACCACATTACATTTTTTAGTTCATCGTTTGGTCACTTTTCCTCTGAATAGAGTAAACTTCAATAATGAAAGGAATCATATTAGAAACATAACTATGGTTATGACGATGACTTAGTAAACAGGTTAATAAATAGACATAAGTTCAGGTTAAATATTCAGAATTCGACCTTTTTCACACGCGAAGAAAATAAGACCAAGTATGTCTCCATACCATATGATCCGAAATATAGTAGGGTACTCAATAAGTTATTTAATAAGGTAGGCCTCACCTTAGTCTATAAGTCATCAGATAATCTGAGGAATATCTTAGGAAATCCCAAAGATAAGACTCCTAATTGTGAGAAAAGTGGAATTTATGAAATTAGTCGTAATGATTGCGACAAAAATATGTTGGGCGAACTAAAAGGTCAATTATATCACGATTTAAAGAATATTTAGCACACTTAAAATACAGTAGAACTGAAAAGTCTAGCATTGCCGAACATGCACTTGAAGCTGATCATACTGTAACATAAAAATATATCCGATAGGAGATTGTTGAACGCATACGAAAGTATGGAAATTATAAAATGTACAAGTAGTTTAAATGAAGACAGAGGGCCTATTCCTTATAGTCGCCTCTACTGGTTTCTTGACCAGAACTGATGGCCTCGCCTATGTCATTAGTCCCGCCTGAGTAATTCAAGGGTTAGGCTAAGTATAGATAGGGTAGATTTGTAGTTTAGCTTTAGTCAATTATCGCTCCTGATGAAGCCTACATGGTTAGCGAAACGCGAGTCGAAGGCAAAAATAAAGTATTTGGTGTAGTGGTGATATATACTGAGTAGTATCATTGCGCCAAAGATTCCACAGTCCTAACATAGTATTATTTAAATAAATTAATATTTTTAATATTCTCTTCAGCCATATAATTCAGACATTTGCCAGGTATATTGATTGAGGTTTTGAGATTACTTGTCTGTTTTTTTATTGCATAATATTTTAATTTGAAAATATATCATTTATCGAAGTACTTTGAGTTTTAAATTTATTGTGCATACGATTCGAACATTTTTGTAATATTTTCAAAAATCATTTTTTATAGATTATGAATAATTAGTCAACAAATTTTTAACTATCCCTTAATCTTTTTCATACGATATTATTCATCCTGAAAATGTCGAGCTCTCAAAAGAAATTAATCACTCCGCAGAAGGTAAGTACAGATGGATGTATAAAACTTTTTGATAAAGAAACACATGATGGAAAAACTTTGCGAAGAGTCTCTAAAAATATATTATCGGGCTACCAAAATACACCAGGATATTCCAAAATTTGCGAGACTTGTAGGAAACAGTATTATGAAAGTAAGAAAACTAGCTCAGCTAGTGAGCTAAATTTAACAGTAGATTCACAATTTAATTCACAAGGTAATTCACAATTAGAAAGTAATAATAGAGACCTACAAGTAAAAAAAATATTATCTCGAGAAGAAGAGTTAGAGGAAATGCTGAATGATATAAAACAAAAATGTTCTAATCTGTCTGTAAATGACCCTCTTCGTATATCAATATTTACATTAGGTTCTAATTCCTGGAACATTCATAAGACAGCTAAAGAGTTTGATACTTCACGAAAAAGTGTAGTCAAAGCAAGAGTTGAAAAATATCGAAGGTATTTTGGCAAGCCCAGTTTTAAAAACAGGGAAATCTTTACCTGATGAAACCGTAAAAAGTTCTTAGTTTTTACAAACATGACGAAAAAAGTAGAATGATGGAAAATAAAAAAAGATTCAATTACTGTCAAAGTTACTGGTGAAAACAAAAAATACAAAAGTGGTTACTACTTTCTGATATAAAATCTTTGCACTTTACATTTAAGGAAAAGTTCCCTGAGCACCCTATTGGGCTTAATAAATTTTCAGAACTTCTACCAAAATGTTGGTTGTTCTTGCTGGAGCTAAAGGTACGCATAGCGTTTGTGTCTTTATAATCCACCAGAACTTTAAAATGATGATTGATTCTATAAATTTAGAAAAACTAACTAAAAATTCAGAGGTCCCTCTTAAAAATTATTGTGACTGTATAAAATTTGTCTTGTGTGAAAATCCGTTGCCTAACTGTTATTTAGATAATTGTGAATCTTTCCCAGATATACAGAAATTTTCTGGTTATGCTTCCGGTACTTTAGAAGAAAGAAATATTTCAGAAGTTATCTTTAGTATATGGCAATCAACACACTTAAAAAGGAATGTCTTCCATTATATGAATTCATTACCGAACTATGTACTCATTTAGAGACATTAGTTCTCCACCATTTTACTTCAAAAACTCAGTCCAAATACATTTCAGAACGAAAAAATAGTTTGAAAGAAGATGAAGTTCTTATTCATACCTTCCATTACAATAATGATCAGGGCACTGTTCATCCTGTAGTTTCTTACTACAAATCTGAGGCATATATAAGGCACCAAAGCTTAATTATGTTGTCGTATTGCATAACTCATGATGCTGCAGCTGTTTATATGATGCAGTAATTTGTCATTCCAGAAATAAAAAAAGGTGTCCAAACGTTAAAAAAATTATTTATGTAAGTGATGGAGCTAAACAGCACTACAAGAGCAGATTTCAAATGTGCAATCTTATACATCATGAAAAAGATTTTGGCATCACTGCCGATTGGTATTTTCATGCTACCTCACACGGCAAAGGAACATATGACGGTATAGGAGCCACCCTAAAAAGAGAATCTTCGCGTGCTATCCTGACATCGAAGGTTTTGTATGATTGGGCAGAACAAAAGTTTCAAAATATCAATTGTTTTTATTATACGACACAACAACGTAATCAAACTGAAAAAATCCTGGCAAAAAGATTTAATGAGGCCCCGGCAATAACAAAAATTTCATCCGGGCATGCCTTCCTAATCCTCCCCGACAAAAAGTTACAAGTACTGCGATACTCTGAAAGTAACGAACTTAATGCAACTATTCAATATTAAATAAAAGAAAGTAAGTTTATGAAGATACACACTCACGCTTCCATACACATGCGCGCGAATACACGCACACACACACACACACAAACACACACTTTTATAGGATCAGATTACCGTCACGTCCGTGTCGTTGATTCTGGGTAAAGCTAAGCGGGTACCATAATAAAGCACACATCATTATAAGTATATATTATATACGTCTAAGTGTCAAATTACTGCTTAATAATATTACGTCGATTTCTCGACAAATCGGATACGCAAAAAATGTTCTATATAATATATGTCATGATGCCTTAGGCTATTTTAGATTAAGATGCCTTTCTTTTGTGTAACCTATGACGCTTTATGTTATGTTAGTTTAAGCTGCGTTAGGTTAGGTTAAGCTGCCTTTTGTTAGGTTAAGATAATTGTCCTTTCTGTTGAATAAGCTATGATGCCTTAGGATATAATCGCTTAACTTGCCTTCCTGACGCCTAAACTATGAAACTTTATGATTTTTTCGATTAAGATGCCTTAGGCTAAGTTTGGTTAAGCTGACTTAGGTTAATTTAGGTTAAAGTACCCTTAGTTAGGTTAGAATCTGCTGCATTAGATTAAGTTAGGTTAAGCTCTCTTTCAGGTTTGTAAGTTATGACGCCTAAAGTTTTATTACATTAATTTTTCTTTCTGTTGTGTAAGGTATGATCCATTAAGTTTTGTTAGGTTAAGTTGCCTTTCTTTGAAGTAGGTTAGACTTGGTTAGGTTACGATAGGTTATTAATTTACATTATATGATGAGCCAGCGATAATACTCCGATAAGAACAAGTGCTATCTTACTACGAAATCTCGATAATTGCTCATTTTTCGTGTAATTTTCGGTTTTAGGCACCATACTGGATCCGCCATGTTAGTATTACATAAAATTGTCTTGGTTACTCTAATTATTACATCAATATTGCATTTTGTCTCAGTTTTGAAGTTCAGTTAACTTAATTGAGCTTAGAAATCATGATTTTTTTGTTTCTAGCCGCCATATTGAGCCGCCGTCTTATTTTTTTCAAAAGGAGCAAGTTACATTTGAAAGTTTACGTTTCAACGAAGAAACTGACACCCTTGAATTTATGTATATATACAGTACCTGCCACAAGTTTATAATATATATATATATATATATATATATATATATATATATATATATATATATATATATATATATATATATATATATATTTATATATATATATATATATATATATATATATATATATATATATATATATATATATATATATATATATATATATATATATGTATATATATGGGACGATACGCGTCAACCGGATCAGAGCTACAACCAAAATTAGACGCAACCAAAAAACTTGACCAAGAGCTCATTTTAAAGCTTAGAGCGTCTACCTTCAAATGCCTTTGAAAAATCCAATATGGCGGCTCCAATATGGCGGCTCCAATATGGCGGCCGGTAGCCGGAGAAAAATCAAGTGTCCAGCAAAAAAAGCTTTTAAAAATAAAAATTCGCAACTGTTTGGGTCGTTTCTTGGCTCAAATTGTAGCTGATGGACGCCCCAAGAAATTGAGGTGGTAAGTTGACAAAATCCAACATGGCGGATCCAATATGGCGGTCAAAAATCCAATATGGTAGCCGAATTTTCGCAAATGAACCGATTTGCACTAAATTTGGTAAACAGGGGTTATTAGGGTCGCTGATCATGAATCCGAGGTCTGATTTGCCAAATTTCAAGATGGCGGATCCAAGAAATTTTCGAAAATCTATCGATTTGTACCAAATTTGTTATACGGGGGTTTTTGGGGTCGCCGATTACGAATCAGAAGTTCGATTTTCAAAATCCAAGATGGCGGACCGAATATAGTAGATTGCCTTATTCAGTTTCCACCATATTGGGTCCACCTTCTTGAATTTTATAAATTTGACTTCAGATTCGTAATTAGGGACCCGACCCGTAAGCCAAATTTAGTGGAAAAATGTCAATACTGTTGAGCAATAACTAATTGGATTTTGAACCATGAATGAGCCTCGACCTTCAATCTGTCAAAATTTTTAAATTCTTATTACAGATATATGATCAGCGACCTCAAAAACCCCTTTCCATAAAATTTGGTGTCAATTGGTTGATTTTCGAATATATCGCCGCCATATTGAATCAGCCATTTTAGATCCGCCATATTGAATTTAAGAATTTTAGAAATTTGACCTCAGATTCGTTATCAGGGACCCCAAAAACCCCCGTATAACAAATTTGATACAAATCGATAGATTTTCGAAAATTTCATCCGCCATCTTGAATTTGGCAAATCATGGATTCGCGATCAGCGACCCTAAAAGCCCCCGTTTACCAAATTTAGTGCAAATCGGTTCATTTGCGAAAATTCGGCCACCATATTGGATTTTTGACCGCCATATTGGATCCGCTATGTTGGATTTTGTCAACTGACCACCTCAATTTCTTGGGGCGTCCATCAGCTACAATTTGAGCCAAAAAAAAAAAAAACGACCCAAACAGTTGCGAATTTTTATTTTTACAAGCTTTTTTTTGCTGGACACTTGATTTTTCTCCGGCTACCGGCAGCCATATTGGAGCCGCCATATTGGATTTTTCAAAGGCGCACTCGGCATTTGAAAGTAGACGCTCTAAGCTTTAAAATGAACCCTTGGTCAAGTTTTTTGATTGTTTCTAATTTTGGTCGTAGCTCTGATCCTGTTAACGCGGATCGTCTCATATATATATATATATATATATATATATATATATATATATATATATATATATATATATATATATATATATATATATATATATATATATATATATATATATATATATATATATATATATATATATATATATATATATATATATATATATATATATATATATATATATATATACATATATATATATATATATATATATATATATATATATATATATATATATAGATATATATATATATATACGAGGCATGTTTTTTAAGTAAGTACCGTTGTGGAATTAAAAAAAGACGTGCAAAGATATCGCTATAATTTTATTTTTACATGAAAGCCTGTACCTTAATCTACTTTTCTACATAATTTCCGTGAATATTGAGGCACTTGTCATAACGTGGCACCAGTTTTTGAATACCCTCCTCATAAAATTCTGCCGCCTGACTTGTTAACCACTGTATCACAAATGCGATACAAAACACTACGAGAATATTGAGGAAAGCAGTCGCACAATGATGAAATTGTAAAGCGTCTGTTTTCTCTCACCTTTTCGTCCACTTTCTGCACCAAATCTTCATTAACGACCGAAGGACGCCCACTCCGTTCTTCATCATGCACATTTGTGCGGCCATCTTTAAATGCTCTCACCCATTTCCTTACCATTCCATCACTCATAATGTTTTGTCCGTAAACTTCACAGATCTCACGATGAATATCGATCGGTTTTACGCCTTTAGCACTAAGAAATCGTATAACAGCCCGTACTTCACAATCGGCGGGACTCACGATTGTCGGAGGCATCTTTAAACACTCAGTAAACAACGTATACAATGAAGAATCAGACTGTAATGGCGTCAGTGCGTAGACATGAGATGTAGGTTACCAGCGCGCATGCGCGGAACGCCGACCGTATCGCTGCGGCGGCGGAATCGCAAAACGGTACTTACTTAAAAAACATGCCTCGTATATAGATATATATATATATATATATATATATATATATATATATATATATATATATGTATATGTATATGTATATGTATATGTATATATATATATATATATATATATATATATATATATATATATATATATATATATATATAATAAGTGTTGAACAACAATATTTTAAAATCGTTGAATAATTTGTTCTCTGCTTCAAAAATAAGATTTTTCATGAACAGTATAAATTATTTTTTTGTTTAAAGATGGCCACGAAATAAGCAAACATGTTTAGTTTCAAAAACCATCCTCTAACCCCATTAGTAGAAGAAAGGCATTGAAATTTTGCAGAAAATTTTCTCACAACATATCTCTAGTATTTTTAGAATATGAAGGTAAAACATAAAATGAAATGAAATTTCTTATATCAAATAGGCATCGTTAAGCAAGAAGACTGTTGTTCGTTTTGTTAAAGCTGTATTTTACTTGGACGTCACGAATGATGCAAGTAAAACATATTTTAATGTTATAGTCTACCCGTGTCACTATGGATAAAAACACATTTCATTTTAAATTTGACTTTGGAACTTTAGTCGTGTCCCGTCCAGAGGCCAAGACCGACGCTACGACATAATTAGAGTGACAAATTCAAAACAACACATACATATGAATACTTAGAAGAAAGTAATTAGTGCTGTGTGAACATTTTTTAAAACAATTATAGCGATGTAATTTATAAATGTTATAATTCTGTCTCTCCCTTTATATTGTTTTTACTGTTTTCTGAAGTAATGCACTCAAAGCCAATAAAAAAACAAACAGAAAATATTTTAGTATTTTTGGGTTTGTTAGAAAATCATGTAGCTAAAACTCAGAAGATCCCATAACTATATATATATATATATATATATATATATATATATATATATATATATATATATATATATATATATATATATTTATATATATATATATATATATATTTATATATATATATATATATTATATATATATTTATATAAATATATATATATATATATATATATATATATATATATATATATGTATATATATATATATATATATATATATATATATATATATATATATATATATATATATATACGGTACGGCGCCAAAATCCGGACAAATTAAACATTTTTTTTGAATAATCTTTATTGCAAAAATGGAGAAGTTTATAATTATTTTTTTTTACTAAATTGTTTGTTAGGTCATAAAGGACACATTTACTCAATATAATCTCCTACTGCTTGAATGATCGCCTCCATTCTCGGTCTGAAGCGGTCGCAGGCCCGTATTAATGAGTCACGGTCCATATCGGCGAATGCCGCTTCAATAGCAGCTCTTAGTGATGTGACATTTGGATATCTGAACTTGTTAGTGACCCTTTCAACCACGCTCCATACATAGAAGTCCAAAGGATTTAAATCTGGGCTGTTGGGAGGCCAAAATTCTTTGGACTAAAACATGTCGACGTTGTCCGACAACCAATTTTTTCCTTGTCGGTGTTGCAAAACCTTCGCTGGACTTCTCCGACTAGTGATACTTCACGACAACATCATGCACAGTCGATTTTGAGCACCCGAAGAATCGAATGATTTCTGTCGCTGAGCGCCCAGTGCGAACACTTTCGATAATCGCGGCTCTTCGATTATACTCCGCAGTTGGTTTCAACATTGCGACTGTTTCGAGGGTATGAATGTTTAGTACATGCGTCAAGCTATTTGGACCCCAATCGCGACCTCTCGAAATGGTATATAACGGCGGGAAATTCAAAATGAATTTTTTCTGAATTTTGGCACCGCACCCTGTATATATATATATATATATATATATATATATATATATATATATATATATATATATATATATATATATATATATATGCGATGAATAGAAGGACCGATGTGGCAAGGTTCGAACAAGTTGACTCCTTAACTTATGCACTGCTCTGATCTAGCATGTCGAAATCCTTTTATTCTGATTCTGGTTCCTTTTCTTGCTCCTCACTAACTTAATATTACATACATTGTCGCATACTGGAGTTAAACATGCGTTTTAATATATGTTTCACGTTAGCATAATTATGGGTTTACTGTTATGTTACTCTACCTTAATGACACTGTATAAACAAAAAATGCAAAGTCAAAAATCTTTATAATGACCTTGTGTAACTCAGAACTATTCGTTTAACTTACTCTTAACTATGAGTCATTCAACTTTATAAAGTTGAGACATTATATAATACTACAAAGGTATAAAATTGTATATGTCTATTGTATTTTATTGACAATTGCATTCCACCCTTGCTGTTAATATTCCCATATTGCAGTCAAAGATGCCCGATGTTGTCTTCAGACAGAATATCATAAAGCGTATTTTAATGAAGCTAGACACCAAAAAGGCTTCTGGCGCTGAGGGAATACCTGTCATAGTTCTCAAAAACTGTGCAAAGGAACTAACACCAATTTTCTGTAGACTTTTCAACCTATCCTATAGAAAGGGAATATTTCCGTTTTGCTGGAAATGTGCCACGGTTCAGCCGATACATAAAAAAGGCAAGAAGACCTTGCCAAATAACTACCGACCAATCGCACTGCTTTCAATAATATCGAAAGTCATGGAAAAGGCTATCAATCAGCATCTTCTAAAATATCTTGAAGGATTCAACATTATTAGCGATCACCAATATGGCTTTCGTAAAAATAGTTCAACAGGAGATCTTCTGACTTATATAACACACGTTTGGAACACCGCAATTGAACACTTTGGAGAATCTCAAGCGGTTGCTCTTGACATATCCAAAGCATTCGACCGTGTTTGGCACGATGGACCGTTGGCTATGCTACGCTCTTGTGGTGTGTCTGAAAAGTTCTGTTTGTGGCTCTCATGTTTCCTCAGAAAGCGTTCTTTACGAGTGGCGGTCGACGGATTTCTTTCTAACACCTTCACTATCAACGCCGGTGTGCCCCAAGGCTCCATACTGTCTCCTACTCTCTTTCTCATTTACATTAACTATCTGCTGGAAAAGACCGGAAATCCAATCTACAGCTTTGCAGATGACAGTACACTTATCTCTTCATTCACTCTGAATGCTCGGACATCGGCTGCTCAGGCGAATATCCGCAGACAGCAGGAGGTCGTTCAACTTAACAAAGACCTGGAAGAAATTCTATCTTAGGGTGACAGTAACCAAGTGGA
Organism: Pachyrhynchus sulphureomaculatus; assembly: GCA_019049505.1. Classification (NCBI taxonomy): domain Eukaryota; kingdom Metazoa; phylum Arthropoda; class Insecta; order Coleoptera; family Curculionidae; genus Pachyrhynchus; species Pachyrhynchus sulphureomaculatus. The sequence continues at coordinate 109,599,214 of CM032446.1, read as the reverse complement.
ATTTAACGCTACAAAAACCCAGGCGGCAATTTTTTCTAAAAAAGTTAACGTTGCTGAACCCGACATAGGTATGTCGGGGCACTCCATTCCCCTAGCATCGTCTCTCAATTTGTTGGGCGTTAGTTTGGGAGCAAATATGTCCTGCCATGAACATGTTGCAGGCATAACAAGGAGAGCTTCTCAAAAGTTGGGAATATTATTTCGAACCAGAAAGCTTTACACTCCACAACAACTGTTACTTCTTTACAAAGCTCAAATTCGACCAACTATGGGATACTGCTTCCATGTTTGGGGCTCCGCTCCCAAATACACACTGCATTTGTTGGATTCTGTTCAGAGAAGAGCTGTTCGTCTGATTGGAGACCCGGAACTGGCCGGCGGCCTTGATTCGCTGGAACATCGAAGAACGGTTGGCGACTTGAGTCTGTTCTACAAGTATTTTCATGGAAAGTGCTCGAAAGATGTAGCCCGCTTAATTCCTCCCAAAGCGGTGCATGTTAGAAATACACGGCGCGCTGGTGCTTGACATCCGTATGAGGCTCAGCTTGTTACTCCGCGTACAACGCTTTTCAAGCAGTCTTTTATATAGAGAACATCATCCCTTTGGAATAACTTGCCCAGTGCTGTTTTTCCCACCGAGTACAACTTACAGCGATTCAAGACCAACGTGAATCGCTTTTTTTTCCGCACACATGCTGCTTCTGGAGCTCTTTAGGGATTTCCCTGCAGCACGTGTGCTAGACCCATAAAAAAAAATAATGTCCTCTCCTGAGCTCTTTAATATAAAATTCGTAAAAAGTTTTACATCATAACACACTGTATATAATTTACTAAAAATTTTAAAATCAAAGTCAAATTTAGTTAATGTCTACCAAATGTTTAACACAACAATTACTAGTTACTCTTATAAAACTGAAAATCGGTTTATCTCTACTAACCTACAAAATTGTTCTGTATACCGGAAATATCACCGGGAAATTTAGTTTTTTTTTTTTTTTTCCGGAAGCCCTTATAAAACTTCATGATTAAGTGTCCTGGGATTATGTCAGCTTTCACATGACAATCTCACGTTTGTAAGTCTAACTTCCTTATAGATGTGTTTCCTGTTTTGAAAACGAATTGTAAAATTTTTTGGATGTTCTGAAAAAGGATTAAATAAATTCAAAAGCTTAACAATTAAATAAAGAGTTTCAATGCCAACTGTTTTTGACTAAGTTACCGTTTTTGTTTCTCACGAATCAGTCACGACTACTTCCAAATATATATATATATATATATATATATATATATATATATATATATATATATATATATATATATATATATATACATATATTTAGGACAAAAAACGAAATATCAAAAAATAATTTAAAGGCTCGTTAGCTTGGTCTGCGTTCAGAAGGTTACAACCTACATTTGAATTAAACATCCTAAATACAATAAAAGCCAGAGTATTTGATCAATACGTACTGCCGATATTAACATATGGCACTGAAACGTGGGCTTTAAATAGAAATATAATAAATAAACTCCAGGTAACTCAGAGAGCAATGGAGAGAAAAATGCTAAATATTAGACTCCAAGATCGTATTCCTAACATCGAGATACGAAGATCAAAAGTTACAGATGTAATACAAGGAATATGTATATTAAGGTGGAATTGGACGGGGCATGTCGCAAGAATAAATGATAACAGATAAACAAGCCGTATAGTTGAATGGAGGCCTAGAGAACACAAAAGATGCATAGGTAGACCACAGACAAGATGGACGAACGACATAAAAAGATTAGCAAGACACGACTGGATGCAAAAAGCAAACAAAGCTCATTGGAGACAACGTGGGGAGGCTTACATCCGACTGTAGATGAAATAAGCTAATGATGATGATGATGATGGTATATATATATATATATATATATATATATATATATATATATATAAATATATATATATATATATATATATATATATATATATATATATATATATATATATATATATATATATATATATATATATATATATATATATATATATATATATATATATATATATATATATATATATATATATATATATATATATATATACATATATATATATATATATATATATATATATACATATATACATATATATATATATATATATATATATATATATATATATATATATATATATATACCAGATGTACAAGTATGAAATGCGGATTTCAGACAACAGATGGTGCACCAATGCAGTTTGTGCGATAAAGATTTGACACTGCGCCATTTTGCTGTGTCATCAACAAGTGCCAGATGCACACGAGTGATAAATTGGAAAAGTGTGTGCATAGTGTTGTGTTGTTGTGTTCAATATGTCGAAATTTATACCGAACAAAGGGCATTAGCGGACAGCATTAATTTTTTGTTTTTATTTGAAGAAAATTGCTGGTGAATCATACCGATTACTTTGAGAAGCTTATGGTGAACATCCTCCATCGCAAGATATGTCTGAACGATGGTTTCAGCGTTTCAAAAATGGTGACTTCGATGTTGCAGACAAGGAACGTGGAAAACCGACAAAAAAATACGAAGATGTGGAATTGCAAGCACGGTTGGACGAAAATGATTCGCAAACACAAAAACAACTCGCCGAGCAATTGGGCGTTAGTCAACAAGCTGTTTCCAATCGACTACCAGAGATGGGAAAGATTCAGAAGACCGGTAGATGGGTACCACATGAGTTGAACGACAGGCAAATGGAAAAGCGCAAAAACACGTGTGACATTTTGCTCACTCGGTACAAAAGGAAGTCGTTTTTGCATTGTATAGTTACAGGGGATAAAAAGTGGATTTATTTTAAGAATCCCAAGCGCCAAAAATCATGGGTAGACCCAGGCGCACTATCCACATCGACCGCAAGACCGAATCGCTTTGGCAGAAAGACGATGCTCTGTGTTTGGTGGGACCAGAGGGGCGTGGTCTATTATGTGCCATTAAAACCTGGGAAAACGGTTAATACTAAACGTTACCAACAACAATGGACCGATTTGAATCGTTCGCTGCTTGAAAAAAGGCCAGAATACCGAAAGAGGCAACACAAAGTCATTTTTCTTCATGACAATGCTCCATTACATACGGCAAAACCAGTTCGCGAGACATTGGAAGCACTCAGCTAGAAAGTTCTACCCCAAGCAGCTTACTCACCAGACTTGGCTCCTTCCGATTACTACTTGTTTGCATCGATGGATCACGCACTTGCTGGGCAGCGCTTTGGTTCGTACGAAGATGTGAAAAAAATGGCTCGAAGAATGGTTCGCAGCAAAAGGTGTAGATTTTTACTGGCGTGGTATTCACAAATTGCCCGAAAGATGGGAAAAATGTATAACAAGCGATGGATCATACTTTGAATAAAGCACTTTTTTATCATTCTTCCGAATTTAACATGTTTTTTTTTTATAAAAAAAATTCGCATTTCATACTTATACACCTGGTATATGTATATGTATATGTATATGTATATATATATATATATATATATATATATATATATATATATATATATATGTATATATATATATATATATATATATATATATATATATATATATATATATGTATGTATGTATGTATGTATGTATGTATGTATGTATATATATATATATATATATATATATATATATATATATATATATATATATATATATATATATATATATATATATATATATATATATATATATATATATATATATATATATATATATATATATATATATATATATATATATATATATATATATATATATACGATTTTATTAATGTTTTGCTTCAATGGACGATCTTTACCTATATGTGCGTGTGTTTACAGTCACGTTAATGAACCGTTAACATAGATATCATCAATTACTTCAAAAAATAGTTCAATTACAATTTCTAACTACCAATAATTTGAAAAAAGTTGTTTAATTATGCATTACTATACCAATTAATTCATTAAACCCTGAAATACCGTAATTCAATTAAATCCAAATTCAGTTTCTATTATTATGATTCCGTTACTTTCAGAAAAACTCATTTATTTTTATAGTGATTAAATCACAATAATCGGAATTCAATTATTTTTTAAAGTAATTTGATTGCTGTGGGAATAATTGAATTACTAAGTAAGTAATGGAATTACTATGAAAGTAATCGAATTACCGCTCTGATAATTTTATAACCGAGAAATTAGCAATCGCCAAGTAGTTTAATCTTAGTTGTTGGAAAGCACATTACAATTAGTCATAATCCTAATATGGTTTGTAATGAAGTAATGAAGATAATTTCAGCAGCTATTTTTAAATATCACAAATTAAAAACATGGCATTCAGACAACCGAATTTGGCAAGTAGGCAAAGTTATGGCATATGTTATTTTGTCTGAAATATTTTTCGGGATTTTAGTTTTTACGAGATATTATTTTGGGGAAAGAGAGCCAATAAATTTTGTATATATTTAATATCAATGTGATAATTTTCATGATTTTTGGAAGAGTAATAAACAAATTTTAACATTGTGTTATTTTTTAATTAAGTCAAACGCGTAAGGGGCCAAATAAGTGAGGGAGAGTTTCCAAGGGGTTGCGTCGTATATATTTTATGTGTCCTTTTCAGGGTTCTGGGACTAGAGAAATCTAAAAATTTAGCTATTTGTTAAGTATTTTAAACTTTTTATGATCAAGCATGTGAGGTTACTGAGGTGGAGATTAAAGAACTTGCTTCGTATAGATCATATTACAGGTTCTTTTCAAGCGTCTTGTATTTGAGCAATCTGCTAATTGGGTTGTTATTTCCCTAACCTAAGAGAAATATGTTATTCATAAGAAAAAAAGATTAGAATAGTCATAGACATCCATTTCCGTCAGTCTGTCTCTTGGCACAGTAACTCTTGAGATCAGATATTGATACAATAATGCACAAGTTTGAAACATGATTATTTATGATCTGTCATATCCGGGGTTAAAAGGTCTGAGGAAATGATTAGGGGGTAGTTTCGTATATATAGTGTTATACCTCATTTTCAGAATTCTTGGGGTCGAGGAATTTAAAAAATGACATTTTAATTTATTATTTTCACTTATATACGATCAAACATATGAAGGGTTTTAATCATATAACCAACTTGAGCACAGACAGAGGTTTACAGCTAAAACCTGATATTTTATTTTATATACAATTTTTGGTAAAATAAAAAAAAAATAATGAAAAAATAACACAATGGTATTTATTATTATATAGCTCCACTAACCAAAAACCAGAAAAATTCTCATAAAATAGAAAATCAATAAAATTTGTCGGCCTTAATCCTCTTCACCTCCCTCCGTTTAGTGACACCTCCTAAAACTAAAGGTTCTATTCCTAGTTTAAGCATTATAGAGGTACTCAATTTCAAAACGATATAACATTTTGTCCCATAGTTATTTTGCCAGAAGGCCGACAGACAGACCAACAGGTTGACAAAAATAAGTGTTATGTTTTTCATAATTTAGGGACCGTGTTGAAGAAATGCAAAAACCAGGGAGCTTAATTTTTGTCATGAATAGAATAATTCCCTTTAGCTAAGGAAATGATAACACAATTTTCATATTTTTTAACTCTAAGAGTCCTGAAAATAACGCCTAACAACATATATAAGAGGAAATATTTCCAACCCTTTCGTCCAGCACTTTATCTCCTTTTATTTGACTATAATGAATTCAAAATAATTCAAAAAATTTCACAATTATTTACCATTTTTCTTTTCATTGTTTTAAAATACTATACGTTTATGCTGAAAATTTATCTCTAAAACAAATACGATGAAAAAAGTAGTTTTAAAATAATAAAGTTGAGGCGCCGAGGAGATCCATAGTTAAGACAAAGAAATGCAATGCTACTGTTCTTCAAACTACCAAAATACCACATGTTATATACTGTTGAAAAGAAGTTAAATATCTATCTATACTACTACCGTTACTTCAAAAGTGATATTTTATATTATTCTAAAAAATCTTTTTAAGTAAAGACGACATAGTGTTTAATTGTATCGGATGCATTAAATTTTAACCATCATATTGCATATTTTGAATTTATAAATATGAATCATATATACTAATACTAATTTTATCATTGTTACTCTACAATGTCGAAACATAAACTTTAAATTAATTATCAACCATTCAATAGCAAATACATAGCAACATTATTTTTATAATAAATAAATATTATCATGCCCATTTTTCTGCTTCAATAAAGATTAACCCTTACTTTATCATGAAGATATCTGTAGGGATGTAAAGTTATTGGTCAATGTTGTCCGGACCTCGAAATGTTCATTCGTATTTCACGAAAATTTTTTAAAACAATGCAGTAGCGTTACTACGGATATTATTGTATTTCTACAACCACTATTTGTGACAGTTTATAGCTGAAATAGAGTGTTCACGAAGCAATTTTATTGTTATGCATTAAACACAACGGTTCCGAACCAGCTGACTTGCTATGAGTACATGTAGGCAATGCAGTATTGAGGATTTCGCTATTATAACACGGTAGTAGGTAGCTTTATGCTGAGGCATTGTAAGATGTCAATCAACAAAAGTCATCAGCGCTACCATGATACAGTAGTCGGATCTTGAATTTCATTTGTCAGTAAACATATTATGACAGTAGTTAGTCGAAAGCATTATTTACCGGCAAAAACAAATAGCAGAACAGACACGCTACAAGGAAGTAACAATTAAATTAAACAATAGAATCCAAGAATCCAAAAAAAAGTACTGGAAAAAGTTCAGCAGCAAAATGGATTACGACATGTATGGAATCCAATAACGAATATAGAAGTATTACTAGGCATGAAAAAACCGGCAAAGATGTACATCCAAATAAAAAAATAAGTGAAGACTGTATTAGGTACTTTAAAATACTCTATGCACAAACATGGACACAAAAACCCCAGAGAAAAGACAATCAGGGAGGGGAAACTCCAGAAAATAAATTAATAAGAACATTAACAGAAGATCAAGTGAAAACTGCCATAGGGAAACTGAAGAATAGGAAGGCATCAGGCCCAGGCGATATAGCCAACGAACTGATAAAATAAGTAAGTTACTCCTTACAACCAGAACTTAGAAAACTCGAAATATGATAAATTAGAACAAATTACCAACGGAATTGTTAAAAAACAACAATATCCATGTAATTAAAAAAGAAGCAAAAAAGACCCCCTAAGCTATAGGAGAATTATGCTGTTAAATGCCACAATGAAACTGTTCACAAGCATAACAGCAGAAGAAATACCGTACCAATGGGCAAAGAACACCAGGGATTTTGAAAAAAAACACTACATTAACCAGAAGAAAAGTAGCTAGAATATGACAGACCAGCATACATCTGCTTCTTAGACCTAACCAAAGCATTTGACCAAGGACATCTACCAGATGTTATAAATATCCTAGAACAGAAATCAATACCAAAGGCGTACATGAGAATAAAAGAAGACCTGAACATGAACAACACCACCAAGACATGAGTAAGTAACGAGCTTTAAAAAGAAATATCAATACCAACTGACATTCATCAGGGAGCTAGTCTCGGCCCCACATTCTTCAATCTCATATTAGATAAAATCTAATACAAGCAGAATGAGTTGATTATAGACTGAGAAAACCACCAAATAAAAATAGCCAGCGACGCGGACGATGCTACTATCAATATAGAATCGGAAGACGGACTGCAGAGACTCCTATACGCTTTTAAACTAGATGCTAAAAAAATGTAACATAAGGATATCTATAAACAAAACCAAGTAAATGGATGACGATAGTGAAGAAGGTCTTACGATGCAAAGTAGTCATAGACAACAACAACAACAACAATATAGAACAAGTCATGCCCTTTAATTACTTAGTCACGCACATCTTGAGTTAATTACTTAGTCGCGCACATCTTGAGTTATAGAGCCCTACGAAGCGACATAAAGCAACAAGGACAATAAAGAATCTTGTCTGAATGCCTTAAGAGCACCCTATGGAAGAACATTCACATGACAAGAGAATGTAAAACTAGAATATACAGAACATGCAGGAGACCGATTATGACATATGCAGAAAAACTAGAGTGCACACAGCAACTTATAAAGTTGAGTAAGAATCAGTGAAATGAAAACATTAAGAATGATAACAGGAATACATTACTCGATTGTAAAAGAAGTACTTACATAATGAGAATGGAGTAAGGGGGAAGTAACTCGAAGGTTCGAACAGCGGAAAAGACAATGGAGCGAGCATATTAACAGAATGGACAACAACAGGACAGTAAAAATTGTCTGAAACGGAAAACCCCACGGTAAGAGGCTATCAGGATGACCATTCACATGACAGAGTTACAGCTAGTATTTCACGCCATAAGAGTAAATCTAGAAATGCAATAATAAACAAGTGTATCACTTACAAAAAAAGATTATTTTTAAATTATATTCGATGCTCTAATTTTCTCTCTGCCCTCTTGTTACTTCACTGGCATAACTTTACTTCTTTTACCCCTTCAGTAAAAAATAACATCGGCGAGAGTTTAAATTTTTAATTAGAAGAGACTTTTCGCTAATTAAATATTTAATGCGAACACTAAAAGTGTTTTAACGTTTAAAAATTGCACGTTAAAAAATGGGATGATATGAATATTTACATTGTTGCTTTAAATGTTTTATTTTCATTGTGTTATGAAATAACTTATGTCTTATATAACATTAAATAAATTATTTTCTTTTTGTAGTTTAGCAAAAATGAATCTTTTTTACCTTCTATCTAAAAGTGGAAGGATAATATTCCATAGATTTGGCCTATAACGAGAAAAATACGAAATCACTCTTCTCCCTCCCTTCTCCACCCTTTGACACCTTATGTGTTTTACTATAAATAATTATGTTTAAATTTGCCCAAAAAAGTCTGAAAAAATTCATATAATTCTGTAGAACCTATACAAGATTCTTCATTCTCTCTCACCCCTTCTCTTATTAAAATTGATAGTAATAATAAAATAACCCTGAAAAGAGTATACAGCATGATATATATGAAGGATCCGCTATACAGTACGGAACTATGGAACTAATTTGAATGGATTTAAAGCGGCTAGAGTTTGGCATGGACAATAACGTCTTTCCCGAACGTTTCTTGAAAGCAGCTAAAAATATAAATGCTCTCTCTCAAACAAACAAACTCATGTATTGAAAGCGCATTGATCTTACAAGGCGCTTCTGTTATTGTCAATAATGAAAACAAACAAATTGCTCAGCAACCTGATTTAAATAGTGAACCGTCTATTTCCGGATTTAACCCTGAAACTTTTAAAACAATTTTAAAATTTTTATTCCCAATACTACAAAAAATACTGTACAAAAAACTGTGAAAATTACATCAAGTCCTTACAAAAATATGTTGGAATAATCATCACCAACCAAACCGGGGAAAAATACAACTAAAAAAGGTACAGACATCAATAAACAAGAGAAGGTATCAAAAAAAAAAAGAAAAACGCCAATACCAAAAAAAAAATCCGATTTACCCAACTCTCTACAAATGGACGCCAAAAAGACCCTTTGAGGTTCGCATATGCCGCCGTAATAAAGGAATAATTTCTTTTCGGCGTTCGACAAAAGATCTCTCACTCTCTCTCTCTCTCCCCTCTAGGGCTAGGAGATCTTCTGATCCTCCTAGTACTGGAATTGACGATCCCGAGGTTCCCGAGTTCTGTGTGTGCTGTCTTGTGTAGTCTTATGTGCTGTGTGCTGTCCCCAGTCGTAGTCCTGTCTATTCGTCAAATACGCATTCTTAAGGTGTAGACCGTGCTGAGAGGATGTATGGCCCCGGATACCGGACGTACTCCGGATGTAAGAAGCCTTACTGCGGTATCCTGGCTCTGCCGCACCCGACCAGTTATTCCAAGGATTCTCGTGCGAACAAAATGCCAAAAAATAATACAAATAATCTTTTTAAACCTAAGGAAAATTTTCGTCCACTAAGCGGGCACAAGAGGCCCAGAACTGAGTCTACTTCTCCCATTCCTGTCTTTAAGTCGTTCGATAGATTTTTCAACATAAAACCAGTATCAGGCACATTTAAAAATGTTTCTCCTTTCATAATTCATAAGTCGCTTCTAGCTCAATTTGGATCTTTGTCGGATATCAAAAACTTGCAGATGCTTCATTACTTACAGATGTAAGAAATAAAGAATAATCGCTCACTGCTCTTAATTTGAACAAAATTTACTCATTTGAGGTCATCTCCTCGCCCCACAAATCCCTTAATACTGTTCAGGCTGTGGTTACTTGTACAGATCTAACTAATTGTACAGACGATAAAATTCTTGAAAACCTCCAAAGTCAAGGCGTAACAAGCATATTCAGATTACCTCCAAGGAAAGAGTCGAGCACTCCTTCTTCTACTTTCATATTAACTTTCAAACTACATTAACGCCCAAATAAAATTTACGCGGGTTGGTACTCCCTACGTGTACGTCCATACTTTCCTAACCCTATGCGATGTTTCAACTTCCAAAAGTTTGGACACACCACTAGTAAATGTACCCATGCCTCGACCTGTCCCTCTTGCGGACACTCCTCTCATGCGGATAGCCCTTGTTCCAAATCACCTATATGTAGCAATTGTAACAGTGAACACTCCCCAAGATACAAGGTATGTTCTCATTTCAAACAGGAGTTTGAAATACAGAAAAATCGAATTCTGGAAAAGATTTCGTATTTTGAGGCAAAACGCAAGTATTTTGCTTCAAACCTTTCTTTTTATAAACAATACAGTACAGTCACGAAGGGCCCCAAGCCCACCATGATCTCTGAGTCCACTCAATGTGACTTATACATTACTTTTCCCCCTCCTGCAATCACTCCTCTTTCAAACTCCTTCAACCCCATTCTCAAACCTCCTCTCATCCCTCCCTCTCTCCCAATTGCTTCCCCCACTCCTTCCCGAAATCCTCTGCTTCCGGATATCTCTCTACCAAAACCCCTTGGTCTCTCTCTCAAAAAATCTCAGGAAAACAAATTCTGCAACGAAACATCCACAACCAATAAAGCAATCCGTGTCAAAGACAGACCAAAGTCGTCACGGATCCACATCAAACCCTTCCTCTACCCTCATAAAGGATACAAGTAAAAAGAAAAACAATCGATCTGCTAAATCCACCCCAACTTCTTCTAATGAATGGATATTGGAGCTGTCATCTCCGGACACCTTCATGGAATCTGACTCGACAGCTTCTCAGGGCAAGACCAAAAAGAAGTAATCTCTTCACATCCAAAATTCAATCCCATTATACAATGGAACTTGAATGGGTTCTCACCTAGGCTTGAGGACCTATCTTTATTAGTAAAATCTCTTAGACCATCCATTTTAGCCCTTCAGGAGACTAATTTCAAAGATAATCAGTATTCTAATATAAAACACTACAACACGGTTTATACAAACAGGCAAGACTGGACAAGAGCATCCGGAGGCTCTGCAATTTACATACATAAGTCATATGATTATGAACCTATTCCACTTCAAACCACTCTAGAAGCGGTTGCAATTAGAATCACTTTGGGCATTCCCATCTCTCTATGCAGTCTTTATTTGCCTCCTGCAGCAAACGTCACTCTCCAAACGATACCATGTCTTATAACTCAACTACCTTCTCTAATTCTTATCCTCGGTGACTTTAACTCCCATAGTCGTTTTTGGGGCTCATCAACCACAAACTCCAGGGGAAGAATAATAGAGAAATTAATCACTGATAACCATCTATTCATTCTAAATCATCCAGTTCCCACCTTCATTTCCTCTTCCACAGGTTCCTTCTCAAACATAAATTTATCCATCTGTAGCCTCAGCATAGCCACTTATTTCGACTGGGACATCTCCTCCAGTACTCATGGCAGCAATCATTTCCCGATCATTCTTCGATCTTCTCAATCCCTCCTCATCACCCTATTTTATCATATATATGGAATCTGAACAGAACGGATTGGTCCAAATTCTCTTCCCTTATTAAACCATCCTCACTTCCTGTTCACGATGTTGACTCATTCAAGGATTTCACAAACATCATAATCACGGCTGCGCTCGAATCTATCCCTCAATCAAATTCATCCCAGCATAAACCCTTAGTCCCATGGTGGAGCAATGAATGTCACATTGCCATTAGAAACAGGAAGAAGGCCTTAAACCTTTTCAAGCGACATCCCACCCAGGAAAATTTTATCAATTTCAAAAAAAATAGAGCTCTGGCTAAGAAAACCATAAAACAAGCCAAAACCAACTCTTGGAGAATATTTGTCTCCTTTATCAAGCATTCAATATCTTCGGGCGACTTATGGCGATCAGTAAAAAGAATGAAAGGTTACTCTTCAAACCATATCCCATCTCTAAAGGTCTCTAACTCTACAACTTCCGATCCAGAAGTCATAAGTAACTCCATTGCTGACTTCGTACATCAAAAATCTTCACGTCCTTCACACTTAACTTCTTCATTGTCTTCCCCAAATCAATTCAGATTGGAATCCAACCTTCTTAAAGCCTATAATGACCATTTTTCGCACGAGGAATTATAATATCTTTTCGAATTGTCAAAAAAGTCAGCCCAGGAACCAGACTCCATTCATTCTGATATGATTAAACATCTGCCATAGCTTCTTTATTGGAATTTTTCAACTACATATGGTTGAAGGGAGAATTTCCCAAATCTTGGCTACACTCGACAGTCATTCCTATTCACAAAACAGGAAAGCCCAAATCTTCTCCAAGCAGTTATCGTCCCATTTCTTTAACGAATCACATTTGCAAGGTCATGAAGAGGATGGTAAATCAACGACTGTCATGGATTCTGGAGACGTCCAACTGTCTATCTCTTCATCAATTTGGGTTTAGGAAATTTAGATCGGCCATGGATCATCTGGCCTCTTTGGAAACAGACATTCGATGGGCGCTCCACAGACGAGAACACTTAGTATTAATCTCTTTAGACCTAACAAATGCCTTCGATAAAACAAACAGCCTTCATATCCTCAAACAACTAGAGGAAATGGAAATTGTTGGTGCCCTTCCGATTTTCATTCGCAATTTTCTTGCAACTTGTACCTTTCAAGTAAGAGCAAACGGTCATATGTCTCAAATCTTCTCTGTTTCGCTTGGGATTCCTCAGGGATCCGTACTCAGTCCTACTCTTTTTAATATTGCTATAAAATCCATGACAATGGAAATTCCCCTGCATGACAAATACAAACTCTTTGCAGATGATATAATCATTTACTATTCCTCCCAATCCTCAGCAGAAATAACATCTGTTCTAAACCGAACACTCTCAGCTCTCGACAGAAGGACAATTAACAACGGTTATACCTTTGCTCCAACTAAATCTTCGCTAATCCACTTTTGCAAATCCAGACAATGTTCCAAAATTAACCCCCTATCAATAAGTGGCTCTCCAATACCAATCGTCGATGCCCACAACATCCTGCAACTTACCTTCGACAAGAAAATGAATTGGGGTTCCCACTTCAAACTCCTTAAAGCTCGCACTTACCAGGATCTGAACATTATGCCATCTCTTTCCAGCACTAAGTGGGGCTCGGATTTTACTTCTCTGATCCACAGCTACAAATCTCTCATTCTGTCCAGGGTGAGCTACGGCGACTTCTTTTACGATTCGGCTATCCCAAATACTAAAAAGAAACTCAACCCAATTCAGAATCAAGCAATCAAAACTCGCTTCCGGCGCCTTTAGAACATCTCCCATTCCCAGTCTCCAATGCATCTCGTCCATCCCTCCTTTGCATTTAAACAGGCAACTTTCGCTGATGAAATTCTACATATCCTTCCTACATAGATCTTCCAACAGATCTACATTAGATCTATCCAAAATACAGAGCAGAAATATTAATCTTTTTCCCCAGCTATCCATACCACAAAGAATCAAACTCATTCTCTCCACTCACAACCTTACCCCTCCCCACTTTTACTACGTTTCCTCCCTGGCGTTGTCCAAAATCAGTAGTCGATCTCACTCTCAACAAAAACAGTAAATCTCTTACTCTGAAACCCATTTTTCGTTCCCAGCATCTCGAAAGAATAAACAAGTACCTCCCTGATTACTCAATCATCTTTTCCGACGGCTCTAAATCTCAACAAGGCACTAGTGCAACTTTTGTTCACAAATCACAAAATTGAAACATTCAAATTTCCACATCACTCCCCGATATTTACCGCGGAGCTTTTCACAATCAAAGAACGCTTGCGATATGCAATAAATGCCGGGAAAACCGGCAAGTACTTAATAGTCTCCGACTCTATGAGCGCATTGGAATCCCTAAAGAATGGGAATACTAAATTTGCCTACTTAAATCAAATTACTGATCTCTTATATATAGCCAATCACCGTAACATCTCAATAGTCTTTTTCTAGATTCCCTCACACACCGAGATTAAGGGCAACGACAAAGCAGATCAATATGCTAAAAAAGCAGTGCATCAAGGCATCCTAATAAGAGAAGAAAACCACCCAAACGATTACTTCAAACACATTAAACACATATATAGGGACCTCTTCCAACTACAGTGGAATTTGGAAGAATCTTCCAACAAGCTCTGGGAACTCAAACCTAAGGTCTACCCCCCTTTTCTCAATCTATCACTCTCAAGAAGACAAAACACTATTTGGAGAAGACTTGCAATAGGCCACACCTACCTACGTAACCCATTCCTATTTATTAAAAAATGAAGATGCTCCCATCTGTTCGATCTGTCAGTCAACTCTCATAGTAAAACACATGTTTAAATCTCCTCACTTTACTCAGTCCAGTGAAAAGCATCAATTACAACTGAACATGAAACAAATTTTAGCATCTGATCAAATTCAATACCACATAAATCAAACCGAGAAATACTTAAAAGAGCATGATTATTACCATCTAATATAAGCAATATGGTAACTCTAATCATATTCAAAAATCACCACGTCGCTGGGTGCTAAATGACCTTAGTAGTCGAGGCACCTAATCCCCATAACATCCAATCCAATGCAATCTCTCTCTCTCTCTCTCTCTCTCTCTCTCTCTCTCTCTCTCTCTCTCTGCAATCTTCTATACCATATGGAATGTAGTTGCCTCTGATACGTCCCACGTAAGTTGTCGCAAGATCGCTCTATCCTGAGCTTCATCTATAAGGTCATGCATTGATCTTCCTGTTAATGATTTAAGCTGGTCTAACCACCTTGTCGGAGATCGTCCGCGTTGTCTCCTACCCTCCACTTTACCTTGGATGACCAGCTTTCTAGATTTTCTGGGCCTCTTCTCATAACGTGTCAAAAATATTTGAGGGTTCTAAGTTGAATGATACTAGATAATCTTCGTTTGATGTTTAATTCGCTTAAAAGAGATATATTTGTTCTATGTTGGTCCCATGTGATATAAAGCATTTTTCTCCAGCAAAACATTTCCGTCGCTTCCATCTTTTTTCTCCTTTTGCCTCAACGTCCAAGTTTCGCACCCATTCATTAGTACTGGAAAATCAGACAATTTTTCAGTCTTACTTGTTTGGAGTCTTTACTGTCCCTCCAGAGTACATTCAGCTTCCGAACTGCCACTTTTGTCATTTCCCTTCGGTGATACCTTTGTTCGTAATCGTGTATCCCAAATATGTATACGCATCCACCACATCAAAACGATCTAGTTGTTGTTCATTTGGTCTGTTGTTATTCTGTCGGTCGATAATCATTATTTTTGTTTTCTGTATGTTCAGTTCAAGGCTGAAATTCTTTCTTTCTTCTTCAACTTTGCGAGGTCCAGAATTTCGTCCGCGTACTACCCAGAAGGACAGTATTGTCAGCGAAGCGAAGATTATTTATTTTCGGTTCGTTGTTGGAAACTCCATAGTCAGCGTCTTCTGTCATTCTCCTTATGATGGGTTGTCCATAGATATTAAAAAGTTTTGGAGATAATGTGCAGCCCTGTCTTACACCTCATTTGGGTTGAAAATCTCTTGATAATATACCTTTTAGTTTTACTGCCTCGATATTATTTGCATATAAGTTTATTATGAAGGTGATCAGATACAGAGGTACTACAATTTCTTTATGAACCAACCACAATTTATTCCACTTGACTCGATCGAAAGCCATTTGTAGTTCCTGAAACATATATACATTCTCTAGAATTTTCAGTGAGTTGTCGTAGATAAGTGCTTTCTTGCCCCTCTTCTTTTAACAAGTCCAGCTTGTTCTGCCGATATTTGTAGTTGATTGTAATTTCTTAATCTTTCGTTGATGATTTATAACAATATTTTACTGGCATGCGATATTAGCGTGATTGTTCTGTAGTTGTCGCATTTGTGTATATTTCCCTTTTTGTGGATTATTTCACTCTTTGTCCAATATATTGGCCACTGTCCAGTGAACCATATTTTGTTGACTAAATGGAGAAGTAACTCTTTACCTTATTCTCCACTAGCGTCGAGTATTTCAGTTGTGATTCTGTCTGGACCTGGGGCTTTATTGCGTCTTAATTTTTTAATGGTGTTATCCAGTGCACTTTTTATATCTGATTCTCTCTCTAAGTTGTTTTGTCCTGCTTGTAATTCTTGTTTTTGTCGTTCATCATTATAAAGTCTTTCACAATATGTTCTCCATGCTTGCGTTGCTTCCTCCATATTTGTTTTAAGGGCTCCATTGCGATCTTCAATTGCCCGTGATCTAGGTCTATAATCTCTAGTTGGTTTGTTTTTGCATGACACTCAATTTCCTCACATATACTAGCATAATATTACACGATTGTTTGATTTGTTTGTTAAGATTTTGCCATTTTTCTCTGTCTGATTCTAAATGTAGTACCCTGTTTAATATTGTTCTTCTGTCCTCTATTAGTTTTATTGTGTACTCAGATATCCAGTGCTTTTTGTTGTAATTCTTGACTAGTTTTCTACTGCTGCATCCATTAACCATTTCTTTATATTATTCCACTCCCGATCTCTTTATGCATTGTTCCTAGTTTGTGAGAGATTTTTTTCAAAGAGGTTTGACATTTTATTAGGTCTTCTATTGACAGTCTTTTACATTTCGGAAAAGGCAAAGAGACTTTGAAATGGATGCGAACTTTTGATGCCAACAACTGATGGTCTGAAACACAGCATGCTCCTGGATACGCTGTATAAGTTGTTATTGGAGACCTCCATCTTCTTCTGATGAGCACATAGTCTATCTGGTTTCGTGGTCTATCACCAGGACTTTTCCAGGTATAAAGTCTTCTAGAATGGTGCTTAAATGTGGCGTTCATAATTGTGAGATCACGTTCTATAGCAAATTGGATGAGACGCTCTTCCTTCTCGTTTCTAGTTCCAATTCCGCACCTTCCAACAATGTTTCTGAGATGTTCTTCTTGGCTAATGTTTCCTACTTTAGTGTTAAAGTCTCCCATAATAACGGGAAGTTCTTCGTTTGGAAGGCTACAAAAGACAAAGGATCTTTAGAAGAAAGCCGAACAAGGTGAATGACTTTAAATATCTACCTCAATAATTTATTTATTATGCTGGATTTTTAGTATGAAGGAAATAAAATTTTAGCGGATTACGTGTGTTAAAATTTTTACTTATTATAAAAAAATATTGAAATAGAAAATTTGTGTAATTAATGTTTGGTGTCAGAAAGTAATTATTTTAAAAAGTAAAAAAATTTTATAATACTTTTTTTATTAAATTTCTTTAGGCAAAAACCTATTCATTATGGAGTTTTATTGTACACCAGTGGCAGCGTAAAAGAAATTATTCATGTCGTCATCTCTTTAGCGACGATTTTTTCCTTTATTATTAAGATCCGCTATTTATGATGAATTTTCTGTAATCGGTCTTGCTACAAGGATATATATATATATATATATATATATATATATATATATATATATATATATATATATATATATATATATATATACTATAAGATTAGCATATGTATCTTGTTAAATGACAAACTGATATTCTAATTTATATCACAAAAAAATGCAATTAATGCGAAAAACTATCAATGTAATTTATCACTAATTTTGTGATTTTTATTTGGCAGTTACACCTCTTAGCTATGGACTAAACCATTTTTTAACACATAAGATCAACACGAAATTAAAAATACAGAAGCCGGCAATTAGAATATTGTAATTCAATTTTTCGACAAAGCAGATCTTAACAACATAATATAATTTTCAGATTCCTCAAGTCCAGAAAATCTAAAAGGGATGCATAACCCGATATATTTTATAGTACATATATTTAGCTACAAATAATATTGCTTACAATTTATTCATTGTTCGAACGGAAAACCAGGAAAAAGTCTCATAATACTAGTATCCCCTTTGAAACGATATCTCTTCAAAATTATAGGTTCCATTTCACTTCAAATACAATATGTGAAAAAAATTTAAAATAAATATTTTACTTTGTTCGACATTATCGTACCAACATTCAGGCAGACCGACGTACAAACCGTACGACAGATCATACGCTAGATCGTAAGACAGACCGACGAACAGTATGTTTTTCGTGATATAAAGATCCTGAAACTTAAAAAAAATACAAAAATCTCAGTGAGATTTATTTACAAAGTCAATACCTCCCTGAGCAAGGGAAGAAGGGGTAAGAAGTCGAAACTATATGGTTTTTGGTGCGTTTACTTACGCCACCAAAATAAATAACAGCCTTCTTAGCAATAAAAATCAAGTATTCAATACCCTTCGTGAAATTAAATTATATAATCTGAAAGAATTTCTTTATGGGCACGGCGCACTTGCTGCAGAAAAGTTCCTAAAGCACTTTAGAAGTAACGCCTGTGTGGAAAAAGTTCATTTTGGTACACGGTGGAAAACACAGTCCTCTGCCATTCATTCGAAAGATTCTCTATATAAAATAATTCTTAAAAAAGGTGGCACGAGGAATAATAAGCTGAACCTCATACGGATGTGATGTATTTCCGCGTTATCCGCCAAACATTTTCCATGAAAATACTTATAGAAAAGTCATCAAGTCGTTCTTCGTTGTTCTAAGGCAGTAAGAATGCTGGTTAATTCTGTATCTCTAATCGTTTAAATAGCTCTCTTTGAACAGAATCTAACAAATGCAGCATATATTAACTGTAGAAAAAACCGTCCGGGTTTTCGCATAATTAAAGTTTACCTGATTAATATCACCCCAAGATAGATTTTTTTACAGATCTTTGTTAAGCTGAACAACTTCCTACTGCCTGCGAATATTTGCAAGAATGATGGCCGAGCCTTTAAAGTAAATGATGAAACAACCGTACTATTATCGGCAAAGCTGTAAATGCCATTTCTCCTTTGAAGTAAACTGTTAATGTAAAGGGGGAAGAGAGTAAGAGAGTTTGGAAAGTATTGGTACACCAACGTTGATAGTTAAGGTATTAGAAAACACCCTCTTTGAGGAAGTAGAACTATAAGCAAACCCTTTCAGGCATACCATAAGAGCGTAGCTTAGCCAACAATCTATCATGCAAAATAAGGCCGAATGCCTTGGGTATATCAAGCGAGATAGTTCAAAATACGGAAACCTTCAATTGCGTTATTCCGAATATGTTGAATATACGTTAGAAGATCCCTCGTTGTTCTTTGCTTAAAAAATTCATATTGATGGTGGCTAATAATATTATATCCTTCCAGATATTTTAAAAGCTGCTGATTAAAAGCATTTGCTATAACTTTCGATATTATTGAAAATAATCCGACTGGGCGATAGTTGTCTGGCACGGTCTTTTTGCCTTTTGTAAGTATAGGCTAAACTCCAACGCAAGAAGGAAATGTTCTTTTCTGTACAATAAGTTAAAAAATCTACAAGACAACTGGTGTCAGTTCGCTCGCACATTTTATGAGTACTACTAAGTAAGTATTCCATCAGCGGCAGAAGATGTTTTGATGTTGAACTTTATTAAATTGTATTTTATTACACGCTGTCTGATGCCAATACGATGTTCGCCTCTTTAAGTGCACACTGGAAATAGTCGGCAGTGTTTTTTCTCTAAAAATCAAGAGTAGGGTGTGAAACAAAGACTTAAGCTAACAAGATTTTGAATTGTTGGTACAGGCAGGAAGTTTATTTTTAATTCGTTCATTGTATGCCTCCTTGAATTCATCAGTTAATTGCTTGAATCTGTTCTGGGTACTTATATAAATGTTACGAAGTATTCGGTTAGCGTTTTCACGCTGTCGATAAGCAAGCTCCTTTTTAGTGTTCCTTACGGAACACTTATAAGATGACTTCGATGTCTGTCCGTCTGTCTGTCTGCCTGTCTGTCTGTCACACCCGATTTTCTCCGAAACTATTTGTCATAGAAAGTTGAAATTTGGTAATAATATAGGAATTGATGGCCTCATTATCATTATCAGAGCCATGGAGTTTGGAAAGCTAAAATTTGGCTTAAGGGGTTAGTTTTGTGGGGTGAAATAGGAAGTGAAAAAAAAAAAATTTTTACTAGGTCATCGAGTGTGGTGTCAAATAAAAGCTTGTGAAAACACGAGTAAAATATATATATATATATATATATATATATATATATATATATATATATATATATATATATATATATATATATAATGTAATACTTGCGCGCACTTTTCCTTGTACTATTTTAAAAAAATCGCGAAAAATCACTGTCCATCCTCCTTATCTCGAAAAGTACTTATCAAAAATTTTTGAAAAAATTCTGGAATATAATCCACGGGGTGTAGATTGAACGAAAATTATCACGAATGCATTACCTTTAAGAATTTATCTGGTATA
Organism: Pachyrhynchus sulphureomaculatus; assembly: GCA_019049505.1. Taxonomy (NCBI): domain Eukaryota; kingdom Metazoa; phylum Arthropoda; class Insecta; order Coleoptera; family Curculionidae; genus Pachyrhynchus; species Pachyrhynchus sulphureomaculatus. Next base: position 109,578,393 of record CM032446.1, on the reverse strand, counting down.
TAAAAAAAAAAAAAAAATTCAAGGTCATCGGTTTTCAGTAAAGGTTGGAAACAAACTTTGTTGAAAACTCATTTGGGGTGTGTTTTGTGAAGTCATTGATCATTTTTATACCTCCTTAACAAAAATTTTTATTTCAAAAGCAATCAACGTACGGAACACTAATTGCGCCAGTTCAACTTGCACTTGACCGTTTTTTTACATTTTCAGTCAAACCAAGGCTTACCGTTGACAGGGTATTTCTTCAAAAAAAGGATGTAGGGGAAGTCCGGGAAAGTTGAACCCCCTTTTACTCTAACATGCATAAAACTGTAACTATGACTTGAAACTTGACAGCTCAATAACGTATACAAAGCATTGGTAAATAGGTACCATTTTCTAATGTCAAAGTTTCCGTAATCCACTAACTTGAGCTGTTAATTCATTTTTTTAAAAATCGATTTGTAGTTCAAACTTCTCCAACACATGGGAGTTGATCATAGTAGTGGGGAGACTTAACCGTATCTATTTGTGTAGGGAAATAATGACAAACACTTTGTAAATGCCACATATTTTATTAAAAAAGTATGTCGAACGTCAACAACTATTTCTAATTGAAAAGAGGAACAGTAGGTATCATGAAAACAGTCAATTTTGTCGTTTTATTAACAAGTTACTCTCTAAATAAAAATATAACCTATACACAATAGACATTTTAGCCTTTTTTAGAAAAAATAATATATAAAAAACAAATGTTACTCTAATTGAGCTTCTTAGGTAAAGAGGTCAATAGAGTCAGTCTCTAATTTTGCAAAGGCACATTCAAAATCACGTTTATTTTTTAATTTTTTAGTCTTTAAACTTCGCAACCCAGGAATATTATAAATTGTAACTGTTTTCCGGGATTTGACAGCATCACGTTTGTACCTTGATTTAAATAAAGAGTAAACGGCAACGTCTAACGGCTGCAATTTGTTACTGCAGTGTGGAGGAAGCGTCAGTATGGTTATACCATTGGCACACTTGGCCACATCTACGCTTACATGACTCTCGTGATTATCAAGAATCAACAAGACGGGATTTTCTTTTGATGCACAGGAATACTTTCTGAAATGTTCCATAAATTTTAAAAAGCTCTTCGTAGTCCTCCACCCAGTGAAGTATGCGTCACCGTCTGACCCTTCTGGCCTACCAGACACAAAATATTGCCGATATTTCACACGAGGGAATATAAAAAATGGTGGTATGACATTTCCAATTGCACTGACTGCAAAACAAAGTGTAATCAGAGTTCCTCGCTCAGCAGAAGTAACCTGTCCCACTTGTTTCGACTTTTTGCTTGCTAACACCTTAGGGCAGTCTTGGACAGTGGTACATCTAGTCTCGTCGCAATTATAAATATTTAGCTATTCAAACTTATACTTTTCTAGAATAGATCTCAATGTCCTTCCAAAAATCGCTAACATTTTTTTTGTTAAAACTACTCGCTCGTGATAAACTAGTTGCTTCAGGAGTCCGCAGATTTATTTCAGAACTTCTACGAAGAAATCCGCGGAACCAGTCTTTTCCAGCTGAACTATTTTTTGACCAGCTGTCTGGAAAGCTAATTTCATAGCTTCTATCCGAGTAAGGCCATAGTTCATTTTACTGCAATTTAGTAAATATTCTACCAAAAGCTTCTCTTCTGGAATTGTAAAAATCTGAAAAGCTTTATATGAACTACCCTTTTGGTCAAACGCTTGTAATTTTTCGTCATGTTTAATGTATCAACGTAAAGTGGTCCTGTCGATCTCATATTTGACCGCTGTTTTTCGAAGAGAAACGCCATATTTCAATTCTCGAATAGAGTTTTGTAATTCCTGCATGGTGACTTTTTTGCGGGTAGAACCTCCTTTTGTTTTATACTGAAACGGCATGACTTCAGTACCTGAAAGCAAATAAAAAAATTATTATCTTTTCGTTAGGCAAATCTGAGGGACACTTGAACCGCTGATCATGTCTCCTTTCCGCATTACGGATCAAATCTCCCTAACCTAACCTTCTTCACTTTATCGCATGTTTGTAGAAATTGGTTAAATCGGAGGACTAAAATACGCAAAGTTCTTAAAATTATATTAATTTAATAATTCAACTAATAAAAAAGTCATTACGTACCTTAATATTTGTCAAAGTAACATAAAAACACAAAATATTTTTTTTTCACTTGCGACCACCAAAAACGTGTTTACTTCGCTCACTGTCGAACCGGCGTAAATGTAAATCTCTGAAGTAGTGGCTAAAAACAGGTCAAAAAGAGCGAGCTCTCCGTCACAATCAAGAGTCCATGTTAGTTCATCGATATGCTGAATAAAGCCACAACTATTTGAAAAAGTTTCAACTTTACTTCCTTGTTCGTCGGTGGTATTTGAATACTGAGGCCAGGTTTTGTGGATTTTAAACTTGCCCAAGATGGCAATTTTGGCACTTTGAATATGAATTAATATATAATCGATAAAGTCTATAAGAAAACAACAAGTATTTTAAAGTTAGTATGTCTATGTGGTCAATAAGGAAAGCAGATTAGCAAAAAAGTTAGCTCCTGATAAAAAAAAAGTGATTTTAAAGTTACGACTAACTAAACTAGGAATATACAACGTACCCAGGACTAGAGATATCAATATTGTAACTACCGGATACAAAGTACCCGTTACTCGTCCGGGTCCGATCTACCGGGTAGTTGACAATATATATATATATATATATATATATATATATATATATATATATATATATATATATATATATATATATATATATATATGCAGCAAAATTTGACGTCGTGCATACAATATTTTATTAAATGGGTATATGAAATATAACTACACATTTTGTCGTTTATAAATATTGAATTGAATAAGAATATTTTTTTAATTAATAAGTTAATTGGACACAATAAGAACAATAAGAACAATTGACAGCGATTCAAGAACAACGTGAATCGCTTTTTCCGCACACATGCCGCTCCTGGAGCGCTTTAGGGACTTCCCTGTGGCACGTGTACCAGACCCATAACAAAAAAATACGTAAAGAATAGTGTAGGTAAGTATATTGACAACTACGTGACGAAATCGGTACTTTATACCTGGCAGAATGTAACGGGTACTTTTTTAAGAAATACCGGGTACACTAAATACTCGAAAGTATCGATACTTGGCATCACTACCCAGGACAGAGAAAGATGACTGCTGGTTAAATATTTCACTTTCCCCCACAGTCTAAATCATAATATTTTTTTAAATAGGTATCTATAAAAGATAGATCGCGTATTCAATGTCTTCAATAATTGTTCCTATTGGTAATTATTATTGCTTCCATTTTTTTTTTACGTATCGATATACTGTACAAATTTTATTAATAGAATAAAAATAAGCATGTGGCATGCATGGCCTAGTTATTGATTAGGTGTGTAAATTGAAAAAAAAAATATATTTAATTAAAGTAACGCTTTATTATAGTTATTAATTTCTAGAAGGTTAACATACGAGTGTTACATACCACTTATACTATATATTATAATGTCAAAATCAAAATAACAAAAATATTTCTAACATTTCCTACTTAGTTATTATAATTCCCATTCGGTATTAAAAAAATTTAACACGAAAAACCTTACTTTAATCCGAAATCTGAAATTAATTTTCTATATCAACCTTGTATGACAGCTGTAAAAATGTAATAAAATTATATGCAACATTTTATGCAATATTTTTTAATTGTATGTAATGTCATTCAAAATTAAACATAGTACCTACTTAAACTGACATAAACATAACATCAATTATTGTAGATTTAATATAAACATGAAAAGTCTCACAACAAAAACCCATGTTTAAAATCATAAAGGTCAATTCTATCATACCTTATTAATTATATTTTTTATGTAAATGAAAAAGCACAATTTAGACATAATTGCCCTGGTAAAATGATATTGCCGTCACGTCAAGCAAAACATCATCAAACTACCCAACGTAGTTATTATTATAACTACTCTAATAGAAAATTGGTTTGTAAAACAATGCATCTGACATAATGGTATGATTCGCTATTACTGTAGTGTGTCTAATTTCCTAGGCAGGAATGAACGAGTACACAATACACATAAAATAACTGAATTGTATCAGCCATTATAAAGGCAGGTAATTTTTTAAAACAAATCAAATACTGTTTATTTGATTTTTTTACCGTTTACCTTACTTTTTAGAGATTTTACTACATCTTATAGATATTGGCCAGAATGCCATGGCATCCGTTCTTGATAGCCGCCAATGCTGTCAGTGTGTCGAAACCTACATTTGTATTTTGTACTTTTAAGACAACAGAACAAAATCAGTCCGGAGACCTTCGGATTACTAGCCAGACTACTAACCCATTATGCCACCGAGTAAAATAGTCACAGTAATGTAATATTTCAATAAATATTTCTATACTATATTTGTTAACTTATTTTATTTTTTATACTTAGAATACTAAATAACTTTAGCATCATTTGGCATAAAAATCTCTAAAATTTGTACATTGGTCACCTTTGTTTTGTATGTTCAAACAATATGATGAAATTTTTTCCTCTAGTAAGAGTATATATACAGTGACGGGCAGAAAGTAAGCGTCATATGGGATTTTTCTTTATTATTAAATTTACAAAAAAAGTAAATTTATAGGTGGATTCTGCACCACTGGAAACCCAAAAAATCATTTTGCATTGCCGATTACCATTTGTAATTTGACTGAACATTTGAATTTTTTAAAATTTAAAGTCCAAAATATAAAAATATCGAAAATATAAATAGGAAAAAGTGTTTGGAAATTTATTTTATAGTAGTATGTAAAATTTTAGATACATTGGACAAAAATGGTAAAGTAAATCCCAAGATATAAGATCCTACCTTTTTGCTGGGGGCAATAAACGACTCTATTAGGGTTTTATGCATAGTTGCCAGGTATTACGATAAATGTATTTTTATTTTACATGCTTTGTATGCCGCCCTCACCTGCACCTGCAATAATATTGGATCTATTTTTACCGATATATTTATTACCTGGCAACCCGGTTTGGAGCCCTTTATATATTTGATAATATAGGCCTAATGACCACAGGTCTCCGTTAAGATTCGAAAGTTACTTTTTATTATTTTTATTTTTAGTTTTACTTACAACTTACAACGTAACGGTTTTATTTTAATTATGTGGCGTCCATGGGAAAATTGCAATAGTGGTTATCGCAGGAAAAAACATTTACCACTTGACGCTAAACAAATAGTGAAAAATGTTTATGAAAGTTCGGTAAAAAGAAATTTGAATAAACAAAGTTCTTTGCAAGAAACCAGTGAACTAACAAACACCCCAATTTCTACGATTAAGGTTATTGTAGGAAAACCATCACTCAGGAACAGGAAAAAACGGAAATACTTTCAAATGCATCATGTAGACGATTGTGAAAAAGACGTCATCAGGAGAAAAATATATTCTACGTATGAAGAGCAGTTGGTGCCGACACTAGACAATATAAAATTAAGACTGGTGCAGGACGGGACCAACATATATTGTGCCTGATCAACTCTTCACAGAATTCTCTTAAAAATGGGATTCACGTTCCTAAAAATCAACCAAAGGCAAGTAGTGATCGAGTCACAAAGATTACTAATCTTGCGACATACTTATTTACAAGAAATTAAAAAGTATCGATCAGAGAATTGACCAATAATTTACCTTGACGAAACATGGTTCGATCCCCATGACACTGTGCAAAAAGGGTCGGTTGACAGCAGTACAAAATGTCAGACTAACGCACCTTCAAATAAAGGTAGACGAATAACCATTTTGCATGTTCGATCTGAAAAGGGCTAAGTTTCAAATTGTCTACTATTATCTGCAAAAAAACATAAAAGATTCTAGTTTGGACTATCACGAAGAGACGACCGCAGAACTTTTTGAAAATTGGTTTCAAAATTCCCTTTTGCCAAATGTTCCCGAACAGAGTGTTATAGTTATGAACAATGCAGGTTACCAAAGTCGCCTACTAAATAAGGTTCCTAATGCAGCCAACACCAAATCGGAAATACAGGAATATATGTTATGAAATAACATTTATTTTGACTATAAATTGAAAAAGAAATATATTTGTGATAGTATGGCTGAGAACATGGGACACACTGTTTTGCCGCTTTCTCCATATTATTGTGTGTTTAATTCATTTGAACATATTTGGCATCAAGTTAAATCAAAAATAAGGGCACAAAATGTTTCTCCTACTTTAAGCGTATCAGTGGTTGAATTAGTAAAAAAAGTTATAAATGATAGACCTTGTGAAAGCTGGAAGAATTCCATTCAGCATATTATTAAAGTTGGAGACTCATATATTTATGTAAATAATTACATCAGCTGATGACAGTGATAGTGAAACCAAATTAGGTTTAAGTTAAAATATATTTTTATTTATACAATATGTCCCCTCTCGTAGGCCCCATTCATTCAAACTGTATATTTGTACTTCTTATCCATTTGTTTTTACGTGCATCTATAAATAAACATCTCCAAAAACAGTTATAATTTTATTTATTTGCATTAATGAATAAAATTCTTAAGTTCATCTCTGCAACCTATCATAAACAAAAGGTCAGAATTTTTATATTGCCCACTTTAAACGGCAAAAACCAGAATCTTATATTTTGGGACAGGCTATACTTTGGCAGTTTTTAACCAATAAAAATATGATCACAAGGAAACTTTCTTCTTTGAATTTAAAATATATTTGTTAGATTGATACAAGAATTTAAACAAATATTTTTTGATTATAAATGATGTTTTACAATCAGTAATGAAAAAATTCTGATTTTCCTAAAGCCGCAACTGTCGCACGGATAATTATCAAATATTTTACCTTATTACTTACAGTTTGAGTTTTTTGTTTTTTAAAGGACATTTTAACATCATAATTTATTGCAAAACATAAAGGACAGCAAATACATTATTATTTATTAACAAAAGCTAAATTTATTTCAATACTTCGAATGTTTTCGAAATTTTCCTTAGGGTACAAATTTGTATTCACGTATATCGATGTGCTATGTAGGTATACTTACACAAAACTTACAACCCATTCACAACATTTAACTAAGTTGGGAATGTGGAACCTTTGGCACAATGATACTACTCAGTATATATCACCATACACACTTTATTTTTGCACTCTGCAAAAATAAAGTGTTTGGTGTAGTGGTGACATATACTGAGTAGCACAACATTTAAGTAAAAAGTAATCCTTGGCCAGCGAGATCTCTGGAGTTAATGCCACCAGGTTTTTTTTATGAGGCTACCTCAAGAACAAAGTTTATGCCTAGAAACCTTTCAGAAATATTGAATATTTAGAAAATACAATAAAGCAGTGCGTAAATAGCATTACTCCTAACTTATTAAGAAATGTTTTAAAAGGAATACACTGGCGAATAATTTGGTGCATAGAATTAGGCTGTGGGAACATCGGAATGCAAACTAGAAAATTTTTTTAAGTTCATGGTTTTTTTCTTATTTAATTTGTGAAGTGCATATAAGTTGTTCATTTTTCGTGTGCTCTATGTATTATGTTTTTATTATATGTCTTTATTACCTTTAGTAAATAATAATTCACTAACTTTCTTTTCATTTTTTAATAATTAGTTGTGAAAAAGTATGATAAAATATGATTTGGGATCAACGAATAAATTTTAAAATTCTCCTATCAATCTAACCAATGTACTTCAAATTCAAGAAATAAAAATCTCCTTACAATCATATTTTTATTGGTCAAAAACTAGCAAAATACACGTTTCGTCCAATTGATCTAAAATTTTGCATACTACTAGAATATAAAATTCTAAACATTTTTTTCTACTAAATGTTTTCGATATTTTAACAAAGTGACTTTTGGATTTTAAACCTTCGAAAATTCCCACCAAAACGACAAATAACAATCGGCACTGCAAAATATTTTTTTGGGCTTCGAGTGGTACGGAATATCCCTAAAAATTCACTTATATACAAATATATATATATATATATATATATATATATATATATATATATATATATATATATATATATATATATATATTTGAAGCTTAATTTTATCGACCGTACGGTTTTACAAATCAGAAGAGGAATAATCGGGTGTCGGTCCGTATGAGGATATGAAACTCAATTATTTCTTACAACTCAATATTTCTTTAATTTATTTTCGGCATCATCAGGAGTTAAGAAAATAAGGGGTAATCCATTGTAAACTGAACACAACATATATACTGTACCAACTCACGAACCAACTTTTGGTTTGTAAGTTGCAGTATAGTATATATGTTGTGTTTAGTTTACAATGGATTAACCCTTATTTTCTTAACTCCTGATGATGTCGAAAATAAATTGACGAAATATTGAGTTGTAAGAAATAATTAAGTTATATATATATATATATATATATATATATATATATATATATATATATATATATATATATATATATATATATATATATATATATATATATATCACAAATTTCGTCAAGAGTAAAATTGCTAAATATAGCAAATTTTTTCATAAATTTCACTAATTTTCCAAATGTAACCTTGAACTGAATTATTACACTGGATATTTTCTTTTCATTTACGAGTATTCTCTGAGCCTTCATGTAGAGAAATTTTAGGAAATAGCCCTTTTTTTGGGTCTATCACACGTGTTACGTTGTAAATTGTACTCCGTGGGAAACACAGTCCTGGGCAAATTATTCCAAAGGGATGATGTTCTCCATATAAAAGACTGCTTGAAAAGCGTTGTACGAGGAGTAACAAGCTGAACCTCATACGAATGTAAAGTATTAGCGCGACGTGTACTTCTAACATGCACCGCTCTGGGAGGAATTAAACGGGCCATATCTTTCGAACACTTTCCATGAAAATACTTGTAGAATAGGCTCAAGTCACCAACCGTTCTTCGATGTTCCAGCAAATCAAGGCCACCGGTCAGTTCCGGGTCTCCAATCAGACGAACAACTCTTCTCTAAATAGAATTCACCAAATGCAGTGTATGTTTGGGAGCGGAGCCCCAAACATGGGATCAGCATTCCATAGTCAAGGTGTTAGAAAGAAATCCATCGACCGCCACTCGTAAAGAACGCTCTCTGAGGAAACATGAGAGCCACGAACAGAACTTTTCAGACATACCATAAAAGCGTAGCTTAGCCAACAGACCATCGTACCAGACACGGTCGAATGCCTTGGATATGTCAAGAGCAACCGCTCGAAATTCTCCAAAGTATTCAATTGCGTTGTTCCAAAGGTGTGTTACATAAGTCAGAAGATCTCCAGTTGATCTATTTTTACGAAAGCTATATAGGTGATCGCTAATAATGTTGAATCCTTCAAGATATTTTAGAAGATGCTGATTGATAGCCTTTTCCATGACTTTCGATATTATTGAAAGCAGTGCAATTGGCCGGTAGTTATTTGGCAAGGTCTTCTTGCCTTTTTTAGGTATCGGCTGAACTGTGGCACCTTTCCAGCAGGAAGGAAATATTCCCTTTCTGTAGGATAGGTTGAAAACTACAGAAAACTGTCGCACAGTTTTTGAGAACTATGGCAAGTATTCTGTTAGCGCCAGAAGCTTTTTTGGTATCTAGCTTCATTAAAATATGTTTTATGATACGCTGTCTGAAGACAATATCGGGCATCCTTGACTGCACTATGGGAATAGTAAGTGGTGTTTTTTTTTGAAAATCGACAGTAGAATGTGAAGCAAAGAGTTCAGCTAACAAGTTCGCTTTCTCAACAGGTGTCGTTGCTATAGAATTATCTGGCCGTGTGAGTGGTGGTATGGTGGATTTGGTGAAATTTTGACTAACTGCCTTAGCGACTGACCAAAAGGACCTGGAATTGTTGGGACAAGCGAGAAGTTTGTTTCTAATTCATTGATTGTGTGCCTCCTTGGTTTCGTCGATAATCTTTCTTTGCATCTGTTCCTCGCACGAAAAACGGTATTACGATTTATGGTGTTAGGATTTTCACGCCATTGTCAGTAGGCAAGATGTTTAGAAGCAATAGCTTGATCTTTAATTATTGAGGCAAACAAGAACATTGTTTTAATTCTGTTATTATGTGCCTCCTTGGTTTTGTCGATTATTTGTTATCATATATTTTGAGAATTAACCAAGATGTTTACATTAGCTTTGCATAATCGGATGAACTGCCAGAGCTAAAATAAATATAAAACCCGTCTCATAGGGGCGCTGAAAATTCCATTTTCTTGTGATCTTAACTACTGTTTTTATTTATTTTTACTTAACCCTTCAAACATATTACTTTCGCAAACTGTTCTTGGCAGAATTTGAACTAGGGTCCATTGGAAGGACTTGAATTCAGTCGGGTTAGATATTTATTTTAGCTCTGGCGGTCCATCTGATTATACTAAGGTTTATCATGCCGTCGTGGCTGGGATGTAAGCCCACGTTTCGTTTGATAAAATGCTTACTGAAAGGGCAAGCCCTGGGAGGCGAAATAATTGCTTTTGAATATCTATAATCTATATACTCAAAACATATGATACAAATAACCGACGAATCCAAAGAGGCACATAATAACAGAATTAAAACACTACTCTTGTTTGTCTCAATAATTGGAAATCAAGGGCTATTTCCTGAAATTTCACTACATGAAGGTTCAAAGAATAAATGAAAAAAAATGTTATCAAGTTTATTAATTCAGTTCAAAAGTTACACTTGGAAATGAGTGAAATTTATGGAAAAAAATTCTCTACAATTAGCAATTTTACTCTTGACAAAATTTATAATATTTATAGTCAAGATACTTTATCAAAAACAATAGCCAACATACACATAGTTTACTCACTTTCAAAAAAAATTTCGATTTCAAAGATGCACCTCGTTCTGTGTTGCCAATTACCGAAAGATGATGAACCTTTGAAAAAATTGAGCAAGACTGGCGTATACCAGTCCCCATGATATCTCAAGGGACCTAAATATTCATCACTGCACCATTTGAAGACTGGATACAAAAAGAAGCTCGATGTTTGGATGCTACATAATTTAACAGTGAAAAACGCAATGAAACATAAGTCATGTATGACAATAATGGACGAAATATTTATATATATATATATATATATATATATATATATATATATATATATATATATATATATATATAGTGACAGGCAAAAAGTGTGTGATATGTAAGATTTTTGTTTATTTCTAAATTTAGAAAAATGAATTAATAGGTGAATCCTGCATCAAATTATCTAGTTTGCATTTCGACGTGCCTACCGCCCAATTCTGTACATTGAATTATTGGCGAATATAATTCTTTCAAAACATTTATTAATTAATTAATATTAAATGCCGACTTATGCTATGTACGTACTGCTTTATTGTATTCTCCAAATGTTTTCTGAAAGGTATCTGAGCGCAAACTTTTTTCTTGAGGTAGGTCCATAAAAAAAAATCGACTGATACTGAGTACGGAGAGCTCGCTGGCTAAGAATTACTTACTTAAATATTTTGAACAGTTGTGAAATTCTATACATAGTATGTCAATATACGTGCATACGAACTTGAACTCTAAAGAAAATCTCGAAAACATTCAAAGTATTGAAATAAATTTACCATTGGTTATGTTTTGCAATAAAATATGTCCTTTAAAAAACAAAAAGCTAAAACTGCAAGTAGTAGGGTAAAAATATCGAATCAGAATTGTTTAATTATGTAAAACAAGTAAAACATAACTTAGAATTAAAAAATAAATATTTACTAATCTAACAAATTTATTTCAAATTCAAAAAATAAAGATTATATTTTTATTGGTCAAAAACTACTAAAATACGGTTTTTGTCTAATCAAAGACACTTGGACTTTAAACTTTAGAAAATTCAAATGTCCTGCCAAACGACAAATGAGCATCGGCAATGCAAGATCATTTTTTGGGTTTCTAGTGATGAATTTACCTATAAATTTACTTCTCGTTTAATTTTAATAATAAAAGAAAATCCCATATGACGCATACTTTCTGCCTGTCACTGTAGATATAGGAGAGGAAAAACTTTCATCATATGGTTGAACATGCTCTACAATATAAATATGATAAATGTATAAATTTTAACGATTTTTATGCCAAAGGATGCCAAAGTTTACCAATTTACTATCCTGAGTATAAAAAGTAAAATAAGTTAACAAATATAGTATAGACCAGAGGTTCCCAAACTTTTTTTTCTCGTAGACCACTTTCAAAATTTTACTGGTTTCGGTGGACTAACTACGTCTAAAAATGTGAAGATTAGATCTAACGATGGAAATTTGCGTCGTGGCTGAGTTCCAACCCTAAATTCGGAGTGGTAAAAATAAAAAATAATATATTTTCTTGTGTTCTATTTATTAAAATAATATGATTACAGACTTAATAGAATTAAAATTAAACATTAATAACGTACTGTAACTTCAACAATGCAAATCAACAATTAAAAAAAAATAGTCATAATTTTAATGGGAGGGACTACTGATGGATTGACAGCAAATTATCAATATTTGGCTTCAGTTTTGTAAGGAATAACCACAAATCTCCCCGTTCGGTGATGTTCAATCTGCTCCTTTTTTTGTTAATAGGTTTGTAACGACACTAAAACGTTTTTCGACAAGGTATGACGAGGGAACCGCTATCAAAAGTTTTCTCGCAATTTTCCACAGCCCAGGATATTTTTCGGATATTTCTGCCTGCAGCCGAAATGTTTGATAGCCTTTTTTAAATTTCACTTTCAGCTCCTCATTGGTGCTAACCTCGAGTAGCTCCTCTTGTAATACCACATTCGCCACTTCCGTTTCATCAAATGGATTTATGATCCATGGTGGTATTTCCATCGTCAGAATATCTTCAAATCTATTTTTGAAGTCATCATGCAGGGCATTTAAATGTTGAACGTATGTCTGGATATCCTCATCAAGACATTCTGCCTGTAACAAGTTTGGAAACTGGGAGAATTCGCGCTGACTAATATTTTGCTTCATAAATTTAAATTTTCCAAGAAAAGCCGAAATTACACCCTTTGTTTTTATTAAATTTAGGCTGTCCCCTTGTAACTACAAGTTAATGTCATTAAATTTTTTGAACAAATCTGTCAAATATGCGATGTCTGCTTTCAATTTGATCAGGTTTTCTTTTAAATCTGGATCTTTACTTTCCAGCAACTCTAAAACTGATTCAAAAAGTGAGTAAAATCTTGTTGAATATGCACCTTTCGACAACCAGCGTACTTCAGTATGTAAGAGCAATCGTTGGAAGTCTTCATCATTTTCGTCGCACAATTGTGCAAATAAACGGGTATTCAAGGCATTGCTTCTTATTTTGTTAACTGCTTTAATCACAAATTGAAGCGATTGGTGCAATCTATCACTCAAATTTTTCATTACCAGGGGTTTTCGGTGGATGACACAGTGAATTGCAGTTACTCCTGGTATAAGATGGCTTATAAACCCACGATATCGCCCGAAGATCTGCTGCCACCGAAATAATGTTTGTAAATGGAATCGATTTTTCCTTAAAAAAATCACTCAGGACATTAAATATTGATTCGCCTTTAATGTCCGTCTCCAAAGTTTTCGCGAATAGCAGCTCTTCATGGATTTCTTCGTCCATAACAAATCGAACATATGCCAATAATAATGCCTCATTACCAGAAAAAGTTGACTCGACCAGTTGAATAGAAAAATGAGTTGTTTGCAGATAATTACACAAGAAGCTTTCAATATCAGAGCTCATTTCATCAATACGTCTTTATACAGTGTTGTTACTCAAAGGAATTCTTTTGAGTACGTCAAGTGGAGGTTTGTGCAGAACAGTTTTTAAAACCTCTTCAACAGCGGGTAAAATTAACTGTTCTCCGATGGTGTGCGGTTTTCCAGATTTCGCTATAAGCAATGAGATATTGTAAGATGCCCGCAAGCCATCATGGTTACTTTGGGACATTGAAGCAAACATACTGTGCACCGTGGGTCTCTTTTCATATTTTTCCTTCAATGTTTGAAAATATTTTAAATCTTTACCTATTTTATCAGGATGACACCTTCTTAGATGATCTTCGAGCTTCGATGTTTCATAGAGTCATTGCTCAAAACTTTGTTGCATAAAAGGCATATGGGCAATCGTTTGTCACCTTTGATGGAAGAAAACCAAATTTCAAATAATCAACACTGTACTGTCGACATTTCTTCTTAGATTCAGCCATGTTTTGTATCATTTACCTACCTGTAAAGAAAAAAAATGTTTTGTTTTAGTAATCATAAGGCGACTTTAACAGGATATGGCTATTTTAACAGAATAAAATAGGATTAATTAATTATTGCAATGAAAAAAACCAAAATGCCGGCGGCAAAACTGATTTTAATTATTAAAAGCAATAAACTGCTAAGATCCATATAGAGGTTTTCACAAAACTGCTGAACCTATTTTAATGTAATATAAAAAAATATTTTTTTGATTCTGTAAATTCGAGAGAAAACACTTTTAAAGAATATTTTGACATCAAAACTCCGCGATTTTAATGAGTTATTTATTACTTTGATGTACGTTACAAGTGGTACATAAAGACACGTACAATTTATGAAAATATTTTTAGTCATTTAGCATTAGCAACTACGAGGGCACTGAAATATGTACAAACATGCAGGTCAATCATATATCTCTCCTTTGGTGAATCACCACAGTCGGGTAAATAAATAATTTTATAATAAAAAGTACTAAAAGTTCAATCTTTCTCGGCTTTCTGTTCTTTTATAGAAGTATCGAACAATGGCCCTGTTCAGTATTTAATTTTTATTACGTACCTACTACACGCAAACATAACAAATATAATATTATTACAATATAAAATAAAAGTATTAATAACAAATAGGCAGGTACTTACTTTTTCCGGCACTGGCAAACACTGACATCGATTCACTCACACTTTTCTTTTCAAAATTCCGGAAACAAATGAGTAACGTTTGTCCTTGGCATTCATAATTATATTGGTGACGAATCAAACAAGTTCATGCAAGATTGCAAGCACAGCACAAGTCGTATTTCGTTCCTGTACACGTCTGAACGGGTTGCGTTGCGGTCGGGCGGCGCTTTGCAAGTCTCGTCGCGGTTGTACTGAATATCGAATATGCAAGTTTTTACAAGTAACAGTCTTAAAATACACTACTCAAAAAAAATTAAGGGAGGTTTCAAAACAAGGAAATTAATGCTAAATAAACAGGCTATCTGATCCATATGCCGGCCTAACTGAAAAAATTTTTTTCAAGCCCATGGACCAAAAAAAAAGCAAAATATTTGCAATATTATTTTTTCGCGCTATCTGTTAGGATTGCATGAGAACCGTAGCTCCTAAAAAATTTTAGCCAAAAAATCTGAAAATTAGAATCTTAAAGCTTCAAAATGCTTTTTTTAAAGTCCCAATACGACCATTTTTCACCGAAATACAGCCTGTCAAAAATCACCGAAAAATTTGGAATTTTTTTTTGCTCACTTAAATTTTTTGAGTAGTGTATTATCTGCCTACATTGATAGGTAAAGCCAAGCAAACATTTTTGTTCTTTACTGTTGAAACCAGATAAATTTTCGTGGACCCCGACTTACAACTTGTGAACCCCCATTTTTTTTTCACGCCAACGTAGACCCCCGTCGAGTCTCCCCTGGACCCCTGGGGGTCCACCTGAACCACTTTGGGAATCACAGGTATAGACATATTATGTTACTGTAACTATTTTACTCGGTGGCATAATGGGACTACTAAAGTCTGGCTAGTAATCCGAAGGTCGCCAGACTGATTTCGTTCAGCGGCTTGGTATTTTGTGTGTACAGGATGGTCCAAATTGGACACTTTTAAAGGTAAACCCATTTATCTAAAGGAGATAAACGAAAACTGATGTCGGTGTCTGAGGCTTAGTTTTCATGATAAACTCAATGGTGAAAACCGTATATCGATATCTAGTACCGTTTTAGATATATAGGGTGTTTTTCAAAAATCTGCATTTTGGAAAAATGTTTGTAATTCTTTTCCTATTGAAAATTTTTAATTTCTGTAAAAGCATTCTCAAGCTGCTTTTTCACGTGGATTTCAACTGTGTAAGTTACATTTTTTTATAACTAATATTTTAATAGTTATTAACACAAAAATATATTTTCTAAAGAGGATACCCTGTATATTATAACTTATCCGAATAGAGCTTTAAATTAACATTCTAAAAATATAGCATACTTTATATTTTGCTTAAATCTGCTTCAAAATATAAAGGTTTTCAGTTTATTCGAGTTTTAAATGCACATTTTGTGAAGTAGGCTTTGGACGAAGCGGCAATATCAATTGTTTACCTATAGCAGTCAATTCGTTAAAAAAAATTCCCAGATGTAACTCTAAGAGTCATAACTACAATGAAATTTACTAAATGCTATAGTACTTAAAACTATGTAGAAAATAAAACAAAACAATAATAAAACAATTTATTCAGAGTTGAGCAAACTAAAACAAAACAATTTTCTATAAGAGATGTTCGAAATGTCGGCCAGTTTCATTTACACATAGGCGGCACCTTGTCTGGACACTTCTTACCGAGTTGATTAGGTCAAAAGGAGTGAGAGCTGCAAAACTTTGTATCACTGCGACTTCTAACTCTTGCCTGGTGTTTGTCGACAATTTAAAAATTAGGTCTTTCAATCTTCCCCAGAGATAGAAGTCCTTGGATGTTAAATCCATTAACCTTGCCGGCCAACGTTTCGGACCTTGGTTGGCTATCCAGTTATTGTCGAAATTGGCCAATACTGCAGCGTTATAAGAGGGTGCCCCGTAGTGTTGAAAACATATATTTCTAAGGTCCATTGACGGCAGTTGATCAATGTGCTGCCTTAAAATTTCTAAATATCTCTGAGAGGTGAGTGTTCCTTCGTAAATAAATGGACCTATAACCCAGCCTCTAAAAATTCCTGCCCACACATTAAATCCAAATCTGCCTTGATTTCTTTGCTCCACAACTAAATGACGAATTTTTTGTGCCCACGTATAAGAATTGTAACGGTTAAAAATACCTGCATTGCTTATATAAGCTTCGTCTGTCCAAATGCAATTTAATGAAAAATTCGAAACATGGGTACAATTCTTCAGAAACCACACGCCGTTGAAAATCTCCATCTCTAAGGTGATGAACTTTTCTTGTCCTATATGGCCTGAATGTGTGCTTCTTCAAAAAACAACTTACGTTAGTTCTTGATAGTCCAGTGGATTCTTTTAACTGTCGGGTTGAAGTGTTGGGATTATTTCCGATAATTCCTAAAACTACTATTTCTTCTAACTCCTTATCCCTGTTTGATGCATAATTTCTGGGTCGTTTCTTTTCAAACTGGCCACTATTAACTAGGTTATGTCGCAATCGAGCGAATATATCCTTGAAGGGTTGACGCCTCTCTGGATACCGCTCTTGTACAAATTACTTGCCGCTTCCGAATTTTCTCCGGATTATATGAAACATACTATCATATCCCATTTTTCGTAATTTTCAAACTTCATTGCGATTTATTTGACAATTCAATAACTGATCCTGAAGTAAAATTTGACAACTACGAGTAAACAATTGAATTAAACCATATGGCCGCTCCGTCCAAAGCCTACTTCACAAAATGTGCAGAGATTTAACCAAACATAAAGTGTGCTATATTTTTAGAAAGGTAATTTAAAGCTCTATTCGAATAAGGAAAAATATACAGGGTATCCCATTTAAAAAATATATTTTTGCGTTAATAACTATTAAAATATTAGTTATAAAAAAATGTAACTTACACTGTTGTAATCCACGTGGAAAAGTGATTTGAGAATGTTTTTACAGAAATCAAAAATTTTCAATAGAAAAAGAATTACAAACATTTTTCCAAAATGCAGATTTTTGAAAAACACCCTATATATCTGAAACGGTACTAGATATCGATATGTGGTTTTTACCATTGAGTTTATCATAAAAATTAAGCCTCAGACACCGACATCAGTTTTCGTCTATCTCCTTTAGATAAAGGGGTTTACCTTTAAAAGTGTCCAATTTGGACCTGTACAATTAGTATTGTATATATACAATAACGCCCTTAGTAGAATTGCCCTGTTATCTAAAAAGTGCAAAATACAGGAGGTTTCGACACTCCGACAGCGTTGACGCATATTAAAAACGGATATCATGATATTCCCGCCATTGTCTTTAAGATATAGTAAAATCTCTACTAAGCTGGTAGGTAAACGATAAAAAAAATTGCTTGCTTTACTCTCACTAAAGAATTATTATTTATTTTTATAATTCTAATACGGTATCTAATGAAGTAATCACATTAAATTGAAATTTTTTTTTGAAGTTTTGCAATTTTAAATTCCTTCCATTCCAAATTTTCAAAAACTGGAGCGTTAAAATGATTGAATTCAGAAAATCAACAGTTTTTTTTTATCAAATAACCAATTTTGAAGACGTCAACTATCAAAGAGATCTATAAGTAACAAATGACTAGACCTATTATAGCCGTATATCGAAAACAGTTATTTTTGATTCTCATAATTTTTATAAGTGCGCCATGACTTCATGAAATTAAATCTGAAAAATTATATTCATTCATAACAGTACAATATTATCAACTGAATTATTAAATAAAAATTTCGTTAGGAATAAGTAGAGATTTAAGGTAACTTTTATTAAGGGTATTGTTTTCAGTTGCCATTATCGCAAAAATTACCAATATTTTACATAGGAAATAACAAACGAAATTTCCAGGAATCCAACTACATCAATAATGGGGTTACTTCTAAATATTTTCTCCTCCACAAAGTTTTTTTTTTGCAGTTGGTGGGATTTAAGAACCTTGTCTAATAAACTGCCTCGTTTGTTTTACTTTTTCGAAGATTTTTTCTGTCCACTGCTCTTGTTTCAATTCATTAATTTTCTATTCCTCATACTTTTCGGTAATTGAGTAAAGATAATTTCTCAGAAATATTACTTTGGCTTGGGTGAAATTTAATTCCAGATTTTGTTTTGATCTTCGATGATATGGTAGTCTACACTATCTTAATTGAGTAAATATAATTCAGATCGCGGCCGTTCTAACTTACCTATTGACTCGTTGTTCGTGGGTTTTGGCTGTGATGTTGCATCGTAATTGAAAACGAACACTGACTAAAAACATAGTAAAGGTCTGAATAACAGTTAGATTTTTTTTTAACTACTATATTGATGATCTTGATATCTAACACTTTTTATGTGACTTTATAATCTAAAATGGATTTTTGTTGTAAATATGGTATTTTCAATGTATACTTCTGTACGAACTTACGTTGAAAGAAACAGTTCGTAATTTTTATTTTTTAGAGCTAACAGCACTGAATCAAGTCAGGGGTATAGAAATTTTTTCAAAGGGGATAAGTAGATGGGTTGGATTTTATAGAATAATGATATTTAAGACGTCAATCAAATTTCTATTAAGCTATTAGTTTCTACTTTTTAACATCAACTACATATAGCTTTCATTCCTTCATATTTATTAAATCAAATAATTGCCGATGTTTGAAATTATTTCACGATTGATTAATTACGGATAAAATAAATCACAGTTCTACAGGAATATTTAATTAATTTTTTATTTAGAGACATTATTGATTGTTACAAACGTGCATAACATTATAAGTCAAATTTTCTACTCTTCCGTTGATAATTTCCTCAGCCGTTATATCGATTTCTCTGTGAATACTCAAAAGAGGTAGGCCATTAAGTCTACCTTCTCTAGTTGAATTTCTCTGCCAATCTTTCCAACATCTTAAAGTTGAAAAACTTCTTTTGTTGCTGGCATGGTCACAATACTAATCTTCACAAACCTATATGTTTGGGAAAAGTGCCTTGTTTGTGACAACATATCGATGCCGAGAGCAAATGTTGCCTCCTCAATAAAACTTCTTTTTCGATGTTGGGATGACGTTATAAATTTTTGCCATTGTGCTAATAGTGCTTCAACAGTTTCAGAAACGGTCTCGGAAATTTTGTTATTTGCTTCATAATTTTCATTTTTATATCCGATGCCAAGTTTGCCTAATTTTTCAGAAATTATGTTTTGGATCATAGATAAGGTGCGTTTGTAATTCACGAATCTGTTGCTCAAAGCAGATATGAAGTGGTCAATGAATAGTATAAATACACGATTGCAGAAATATTCTTCCTGTTACTTTGATTCGTAATTATCTCGATGTTTTTAACTTTGCACAACTCTGGGCACCTCGATTTTCGTTCCTATAGCTTCAGCTATTTCTTCAGCAGCAGTAACAACTAGTTTGAACTTCGATGAAGCATTTTCCTGATTTCTTTAAGCGGAACAACCAGATCATCAGCCACTGAGACAGCAGAAGCGAGATCAACACTTTTACCTTGCAGATAAAGAGACAATGGATGTGTAAAGGAAAAAATTTCGTTAATCACAACCATGGAGACAATAAAGGCACCACTTTCAAGAGTTCTATAATAGCTGAAAGCAATTTTAGAAGTATCAGCATTTCTACATTCTTGAATGTTCTCCAAGTTATAAAAAATGGAAACAAACACTTCTTTGAAGGACATAACAGCGTCGAGTCTTTCAGTCCATCTTGTTTCACACAATCTCTTCAAGCGTTGTCTTTTTGTTGGACAATCCACACCCTTGACACAATCTCTCAGAATAGCTTCGCGTTTTGCAGAAGCCTAAAGAAAAAAATGATCTGTTTTATCCATCCAAGACAGTTTCTTATAAGAGTGACAGAACACGCTTGACCAATAGCCCAATTCAATGAATGACTGAAGCAATGAACGTACAATGCACAAGCACTTTCGTTACTGCCGCAGCTCAACCATTTCATTCTCCACTCATCGTAGCTCCATCGTAGCCTTGAGAGACCAAATTATTTAAACGGATGACAATTTTTTACAAACATTCAATAAAGTCGTTGTAAATCCGCTACCACTATCTTCAATGGGAATAAAGGTAAAAAAATCTTCTCTTAAGATACTTCATTCTTTGATTTCTTCGATATAATAAAAACATAAGGAGTATCACTCTATGCCACTAATATCGGTGGTCCCGTCAGCAAGTATAGTGCAGCATTCGCTCTTGTTTATTTCAGCTACAAGTGTTTCAGGAATTAAATGTCCGCAATTTGCGATCAGTTCGTTTTAAATCTGTGGACTAACTTGTACCTCAGTTTGTAAATGTTCCCGATTGAACTAAATGCTGCATCTGGAATTGGCACCAGAATTTATCCGGAATCGCAAAACAGATTGAAAGTTATATTCATTATAGAGAGGAGTATGCAATTCAATCGGGTCAGCATCACGATGTTCTCTAAGAGCGATTTCTTGCCTGCTGATGAAAATGATGATGTTAACAATTGATTTCAAAATTTCTCTATTACGTTGAATATCTCTTTTTTCACAGTATCCAACTGTAAACTTTTATCCATAATTTTTTTTCTGTTACATCCGTAAATAGTCGTGCTGAAACAGTTGCTGCTTTATGACATTGCAGACCTTGATGAATTCTAAATTGTTCTTTGTTGTCTTTCCACCGGCGAAATGCAAGAGTTACAAGAGATCGAAAAGACTTCCTTTCTCTACTTCTTTCGGAGCGAAGAAAATGCAGAAGAGGCAGAATGATCCATCCAGTTTCTCAGAATATACTAGCCAAATAAATTCTTTGAGTCATTTTGCTTGGAATTGTAGGTTCCTCGGACCACTAGCTGGAAATACGTAAAGCTCGTCTGGTATTCAGAGATTCTTTAAGATTTGATGCTTCTCTTCATCGATCAGCTTTTTCTCAAACTGAACTCTTATGACCAAAAATTTACGTCCATTCTTAAGTCCTCAGCGGGACCGAAAGACAGAAATTTACTATGAAAACTAA
Organism: Pachyrhynchus sulphureomaculatus; assembly: GCA_019049505.1. Classification (NCBI taxonomy): domain Eukaryota; kingdom Metazoa; phylum Arthropoda; class Insecta; order Coleoptera; family Curculionidae; genus Pachyrhynchus; species Pachyrhynchus sulphureomaculatus. Next base: position 109,556,431 of record CM032446.1, on the reverse strand, counting down.
AAATTAAACTCAACAATTCAAAAATTTAATTGTAAATTAAGCATTTATTTGCCTAATTCTGATCGTGAAAATACTAGAATAAAGCTACAATTTAAGAATGTCCCCTTTATCGTTTTCTCTTTTCGTTTCTCTCTTTTGCTCTCACACGCTCAGTTCAAAACGGCGCAAATTTGAATAAAACCTATATAAATTTGATATATATATAATTAAAACCAGTCAGAATATTTTGCATTAGTAATTGAAAAAAAGTTACTATAGACTTTATAGTACAAAATTTAAAAAAGTGTACAAGATTAAGTTTTTTTATTTGGATAGGCGAAAGTGAAATTCAAGCAATGTTCCCACGTAGCTACATGAGTACAATGTAAATTTTGATAATCAGCATTTAATGAATACCAAAGCTCCAGAAACTTACCTTAAGTAGTTTATATTTCACGTAATCGTCAAAACATATGCGATAACTGTTCGAATCGAATTTATTTTAAGCCAAGGAAATCAAAGAAGAATTGTGGCGAGGAGAGGAGGGACTGCGTTACTGTGTAACTCCGTAGTATAGAGTTCGCCCACTTCATTTATATATTACCATGTCTGCCGTACTTAACCTCACCCCGCTAAATTCAAACACCTCATTGAAGACGGAACACAAACTTCACAAGCGCGACACTTTGCTATCTCCGAGATACGTCAAGAAAACACAATATCATTGCAGAAGATGTTTTACTGATAATAAATTATGTTTACTGATGATAAATGTATCGTAGAAGCATAACGTTTCTTCGAAGCACAAAAAGAATATTTCGGTGGGGGTGTTACGTCCTCAAAACCCCCTGTTACTACCCCACTGAGTCAAGTTTATTTCCTTATTTTTTGCTACATCTTCTCCAAATTCCAAAAACCTGTTCCATTTCTTGTTAGTAGCTTAAAGTCTGTTTTTTTGCTTCTTCTAACTTTAAAATTTGATCCGTAGTATTTTGGAATTATGAAAAGTGAACCAACTTCTTTGCTACCAGTTTCTTCAATGACAAAAAAATATATATGTAAATCTGAAACGGTGCTCTATACACTTTCAGTTTGAGGCAATAAAATAAAGAGTCCTAGAATAAATTAAAATACAGATGCCAGCTCCATAGGTCTTGATTTAGTTAGTTTAAGGGTTAGCTAACTAGCTTCACGAAAATGCAAAAAAAAACCTAACAAACTAATTCTTTATTAAATTTATTTCAGAGCGTTACAAATAATTCCAACGAAACCTTTATTAAATAAAATTTACATTAAAAGTCAAATTTCATAAAGTATATTTCATTATAAGGTTTAACTATAACTTCAAAACAAATTGAACGCATGTATGTAGACAAGAAAATTAAAAAAACAAAGATGGAATTTAATAAAAAATATGAGGAAAGATCTTGCAAAGAGTTAGGGAATATCGCTTAAGTTTTAATTTTGCTCACAAACTTTAGCTTTTTGTTTCAAAATAATATTTAAATTCTTTTTATTCTCTTCTATTACAATTCACTACCTTTATTAGGTTTTTATATTAAATGTATTATTAGAACATTCTTATTGTTGTAACAAAATCCACACTTTCTAAATTTACATTATTTCTTGATACACTAATAGTTTTGGCATAATAACATTAGCTGATCAAATCAGATTTGAAAATTATGAATTAGGGACTTTATTGTTTGACCTTAACTGTGGCTATAAAAAGCAAACGTTAAGCCATTCAAGCATTTAAGAAAAGTAATAATTTCTAACTAATATTCGTTGAATAGTCCAAAGTCTTAAAGCATAGACCCGTCCGCATACCATAAACTCAAAACCGATGATACAAGGACTTTTTTTACATAGAAGAACCCTCCCATACATTTAAAGTTTAAAAGCTTCCCTCAACTAAAAAAACTGTTATGTCTAAGAGCGTGCCGACATCTATATAGGCGTAAGGAAGGATACGCCCACCTTGGTCCTCCAATGTTTACGCCATAATTCACACGATATACACAATTTTTAATTCCGCATAGAATTATTTCGATAGAGAGTTATAGAGATAGTTAAGCAACTCCAGACACTTATACAGAGGATTATAGAATCCCAGATCGAGGGAGAACAGCGACAGTTATACTAATGCACAAGAGGGGAGAAAAAGAAGATCCAAATAACTATAGAGGCATAAATCTACTAAACTGTACACTGAAATTAACGACAAAGATTATTACAACCAAAATAAACGCGAGAATACAACTGGAAGACGAACAGCAAAAATTCAGAAATGGGTGCTCATGCACCGATGCCGTATTTATTGTGAGACAGATAAAAGAAAAATCCATAGAATACAACATTCCAGCATATCTGTGCCTGAGAGACTTAAAAAAAGCATCTATTATATAACAGGAACATCCCATTAGACCTAATTAAAACTATCGAGAATATATATAAAGACAATAAAGTAGTCGCAAGATTAGCAAAAGGAATGACAACCAATCAATTATGAATCTGGAATCAGGCAGGGAGACTCTTTAAGTCCTCTTCTATTTAATGTTGTCATGGATAAAATTATAAAGAATGTCAAAAGAAAGAAGGGATACGGAATGGGTAGCAGAGAACTTAAAATTATATCTCATGCAGATGACTCGATATAATCGCTGATACCGAGAACGATCTGCAAACAATATAATATGTCAATCTCAACTGAAAAAACCAACACAATAGTAATAGCAAAAGAGCCGATCAGGTGCAAGCTGGTGGTGGAAGATAAACCAATAGAACAGGTGATGGAGGTCGAATACCTGGGCATTAACATATCTAGTATCGGAAAAATCGAGGAAGAAGTAAAACATCAAGTCAACAAAACTAATTGAATAGCTGGATGCCTCAATGATACCATATTTAGAAATAAATTCCTCTCCGTTCAGACCAAAACAAGAATATACATGAACGTAATACGACCAGTAATGACTTACATATCTGAAACAAAACCCGATACAAGTATAACACAGAGGATGTACAAACAAGACACTGAGGGATAGAGAAAGGAGTGAAGACATAAGACACACATGTAATAGAGAAAATGTAAACCAGTGGATATGAGGAAAAAAGTGGAAGGGGATCAACACATAGGAAGAATGGCAAACAACAGGATAGTACGGATAGCAAGAGGAAAACCACCGAATGTAAGAAGATCAATGGAACGTCCATGAAAGAGATGGAGCGACGATCTATAAAGCAGGAAACAAAGAAAACAGGAAATAGTGCCTAGCTATAAGTCGGAAGAAGAAGAATAAGAAATTTTTCTATAAACAACGAATCCGTTTACGAAATTTCTATATCGCTTTTGGCGCCAGAAATTTTCGCGGCTCTGCTTTTTTATGGGCATCGCACTAGTGCTGCAGGAAAATACCTAAACGCTAGAGGACCAACGCGTTAGCCCGATTAGAATATTAAAATTATTTATAACATATATGTGTGAAAGATCCATAACACTTTTTGACATACTGAGGCTCTCATCTCGCAAGCGAATCGTAAGACTAAACTCTCGACGCAAGGAGTTGACTAAACTGCAGTCGCTAAAATTAGAAGTAAGCAATTGTAGGAGTATTCACTTCATTAATTGTTTTTTTTTATTCGTTGTTTTACCTTTAATTTAAATATACTAGTGAGCAAAAAAATCGACTCAAACGATTTTGCTTCATTTAACACCGATCCTTGAATTTAACCTTCAAACAGTGGTATTATTTTTGGTATCATTAGAATGCTGATTTTCTACTCTTTCCAATAACGCCAAAGACATTTGCATTTCCAAAAAGTTTTACTGATTAAAACGGTTTTACTCAATAAAACTCTTTTTGCTCCCTCAGCAACGTACTCGTTGCGTGCTATTCATCCCTATAAAAAAAAACACATGTAACTGCATTTTCCTATCATTCCTTTATCGGAACTTGAACCGCCAACATCTTTGATATACTTGCTCACTCATTACGTTATCAGAAAATAGATACCACCCGGGAAGAAAAGGCATAAGTCATTGCCCTATTGCGGCATAGCCAACGTTTAGTCGCTGCGCTAACTTCAAGATAAGTGAGACTTTTAACTAACCCGAGCCACTCATCTGTCTCCAGAGTCTAAAGACGTTACCGAGAGATTGGAGCCTTTACACGGAGACCAGGATCAGGAAGAAGAAGATGTACCTCGAAGCGAGACGACCGCTTCGTTGTCAACAGAACCCTAAGAAATCGTCACTTGACCGGCGTTGAGGTTCAGCAGGAGCTCCGACAAGTTCGTGTCAGTCAGAAGAAGACTTAAAGAAAGTAACGTAACTCCGAAGATATCAGCTAACGGACCCAAATTGACAGCAGCCCATAGACAAGCGCCACTCCAATTTACTCGGAAACATGTCGACTGGAGCTTAGAGCAATGGCGCTCAGTTTTATTCTCCGATGAGTCCCGAATGTACCTGATCGAAGTCTATATGAAGCCTGGGGAGCACTATACGCAGTGCTGTATTACTGAAACGGTCGCCTACGGAAGAGGTTCTGTCATGGTATGGGGATGGATGCGAAAACCGATTTGGTTTTCGTGACTTATGAGACTCGTAGCTGTGGATTAACTGCTCAACGGTACATCGAGGAAATCCTGCAGAAACACGTCGTTCCTTATGCTGGGTTTGTTGGCGATAGCTTCGTGCTAATGCTCGACAATGCGAGGCTACATGCTGACGCATCGGTACGGCAATACCTTGTGGAAGTGGGAATACCCACATTAGACAGGCCTGCGTGGAGTCCTGACCTCAATCCAATCAAGCACATGTAGGATGAGCTTAAAAGAAGGGCTCGAGCCAGAAATCCAGCCGGCTTACCCGCTCCATGAAAAACCCGCTGAAAGCAGTAATCCCCCATACCCCTATTTCTAATCCTTGTTCTCCTTGTTTCCCCTTTCAATCATTTTAATCAGGAATAAGCACTGGGTATGCTATGGAATTTGAAAGCGAATAGAATGGAGTTTCAAATGATACTTAAATCTGTAAAAATATATGAACATTAAATTCTAGGATCCATGTTTAAGAAGCTTAATAGTTCGAGTCGATTTTTCTGCTCACCAGTGTAGAATATCGAATGTCTTACCTCATGTTAATCCTAGAATTTTGCTGCAGAAATTACTATCACGGTTTTGATTGCATTTTCAATTGCAAAAATCTCCAGAATTAGACATGATAAGAAAATTTCATTTTCTACCGAAAAAAAATCTTTACAGTAATTCTATGTAACCCCAGAACCAAAAAAATTGTTTTGTTGTGTTATCAAGAAACATTTTTTACCATAAAAATATTAGAAATATAAAATTTTTACAATATGAATATAGAGATATTCGTAGCAACGCAAAACGATATTTACTTCAAGATAAATGAGACTTTTTATTTGCTCTTAATTAAATACCACAAAGACACTATAATCGATCCGGGGTATTAATGTTACTATTACAGATTTAAATTTGTACTATATTAAAAGAAACTTAAATTAACTCTGTTTGTTATTAAGAAAATCACTAAACGTTACATCTGTTGGAAAAAAATTATATTTTAGCAGCATAGCCGACGGACGATGCTATACCTATTTAAATGTACTGTGTGTTGTTACTGCAAAGAGCACAAACGCCCAAACCGATTTTAAATATTTATATTAATATTTTAAATAATAATTAATAGTTGAAAAACAATATAGCAGATATTATTATCCACCTAATAAATAACCGGTCAAGTGCAAGTTGGACTTGCGCAAAGAGCGTTCCGTACGTTGGTTGCTTTTAAACTAAAAATTTTCGTTACGGAAGTATAAAATGATCAGTGACTTCACAAAACACATCCCAAATGAGTTTTCAACAAAGATTTTTTCCGATCTTTAGTGAAAACTGAAGACCGTGAATTTTTTTTTTTTTTTATACCAAATAAATTATTAAAGGTAGTGCACTCGTGATAATTTTCGTTCAATCAACACCCTGTAGAGAATATTCCAAAATTTTTTCAAAATTTTTTGATCAGTACTTTTCGAGATAAATCAGGATTACCCCAAAAAAATCCAAGAAGAAAGGAAAGTCCTGGTCGAACAAATGATAGAGGCAAGAAAGCAAGGCTATAAAGCGATAATAAAATATACCAAGCTGGTGGTGGACAAAGAATGAGGTAATTCCGAAGCAGCCAGTGGTACGAAACGATCAATTTTAGAAAGATCACCGGATGAACAACTCAGAAAAATAACAAGGACAGGACGGGCAAAAAACTAAGATACAAAGCAGAAACGAAAGGGAAAGGTAACGATACTGACAGTGGACAAGGCAACGACACAGAACTACGACAACGCAACGAAAAGAGGATAAAGCTCAATTTACCAACATGGAATGTGAGAGGCACCTGAAGGAAAGGGGCCATAAAGGAAGTAATAATGGAGATGAAGAGATACAAGATAAATGTAATGGGAATACAAGAGACAAAGCAGACAGGATCGAACAGAAATAGAGTATGTAATTTTTTTCCAAAGCGGCGGAACGGACAGAAGGTTAGGAACGGGCTTCTTCGTTGTAAAAAAAATGAAAGGAAAGATAATAAATTTCAGACCAAGATCAGACAGGATGTGTTACATTAGACTAAAGGGCAACAACAGGAATATAAGCATTATAAATGTTCATGCGCCAACAGAGGAGAAAAAGGAAAAAGAAAAAGATATCTTTTATGAACTCATGGCAGAGGAATATGGAAGGATGCCAAAGTATGACATAAAAATACTCATGGGGGACTGCAATGCACTGCAGTAAACACGAAGAAACTAATGAGAACGGCGTAAGACTGGTAAGTTTTGCCATTGAACATGGACTAATAAAAAAAAGTACACAATTGCAGAAAAAATAATTTTATAAGGGCCCTTGGACTTCCCTGACAGAAGAACGATTAACCAGATTGATCATGTGCTGATCGAACAAAAACATCAAGGCTCATCACGAACGTCAGACGCATGAGAGGGGCGAACTGTGTATCAGAGCATTTCCTAGTGAGAGTGCCTTGTGCACACATGCCCCTCCTGGAGCGCTTTAGGGACTTCCCTGTAGCACGTGTGCTAGACCCATAAAAAAATACCATTTCCTAGTGAGAGTAGAGTGTGTGGGAAATTTAGATACAAGGAAACGGGAAATGGCAAGAAATATAAGCACGCGAAAGTATAATGTAGACCAGCTAAAAACCGAAGAGTTCAGAAGAAAGTATAGAGAAAAAATGAATGCGGAATTGCAGAGCGTTGCACATGATACAGGAACTGACTCCAGATGGGAAGAAATAAAATTAGTAATGGAGAGAGTCAGCAAAGAAATCCTTGGAATCTAGACCGAAAAGACAGAAAGGAAAGAATGGTTCAATAAAGAATGCAAAGACCTGGCAGAAGATAAAAGAATGGCAAGACAAAAAATGCTAACCAACGCCAGTGAAGATAACAAGCAAAATTATAGGGACAAATGGAGAGCCTTTCAAAAGAGATACAGAACTTTAAAAAGGCAATATATTGAAAGAATAATCCAAGGTATTGAAGAAAAATTCCAAAACAAGGAGATCAAATCGTGTTACCAAGAAGTACAACAAAAAAAAAACCAGGTATCAAGCCAGAAATATTTATATGAGAACAGAAGCAGGGACACTGCTAAGCGAGAAAGATGAAGTGGGAGAATTTCTTTGAACAGTTGCTAAACGGAAGTAGTGACGAAGAGGAAATAGCGGACCGGGCAATGACGCAAGAAGAACCACACTACTACACATAGAACAACCAACAGAACAAGAAAAATTAGATAGTATCCAAGAATTAAAGAATAACAAAAGCCCGGGGTCAAACGAGATACGTGCTGAAATGCTAAAAGCAGGTGGCGAACAACTGCACAAAAAGATATATGAACTGGTGGAAACAATATGAGAAACGGAACAAATGCCAACAGAGTGGTCAGCGGCATGAATATGTCCAATTCTCAAAAAAGGCAGCGAAATATGCGAAAATTATCAGGGCATTGCGCTTTTAGATACATGCTATAAGGACTTCAGCAAAATCCTGAGGAAAAGAATGAAGGAACATACAGAAAGTATAGTGGGAGAATATCAAGCCGGTTTCCGCAGGAATAGGTCAACAACAGATTAAATTTTTACTTTAAAAGAGATTCAGACTAGCTGTTACGAGTACAGCCTGACGGTATATCCTATTTATAGATTTTAGGCAGGCCTATGATAGAATAAACAGAAGAAAAATGTATCAAGCAATGTTTCAGTTGGGCGACTCAGAAAAACTGATAGGACTGATGGAAAAAACACTAAAAGAAACAGAGAATGAAATGATGTGGCGTGGACAACGATCGGAGAGTTTTCAGGTCAAAAATGACTTAAGGCAGGGCGACCCCTTGTCCACGACGCTACTTAATTTAGTTATGGAGGCAATTATAACAAATAGTGGAATGGAAAGAGGAGAAACAATTTTCAGAAATAACCACCAATGTCTTGCTTATGCGGACGACCTAACGCTACTGACGAAAACAAAAAATGAACTCTAGAGAATTATGCCAAAATTAGAGGGTGAAGCAAGAAAATACGGATTAATAATAAATGAGGAGAAGACAAAGTACATGATTATGGGGATGAGCAGAGAGGAAGATGAAGAAAACCTGAAGATAACCTCTGGGAGTGATAAAAATTATAGATTCCAAAAACTAGAAGAATTTACATACTGGGGGTAGTACTAGAAAAGAATGGACATGAGGGTAGGGAGATACAAGCGAGAATAGCGAAAGGAAGCCAAAAATTTAGGAGCTTGAGAATGTTAAGGAAACACAAACACCTATCTAGGACGACCAAAATACGAATATACCAAACTATAATAAGACCAACGGTGACGTATGCTTGTGATACATGGGTGCTTAACAAAAAAGAAGCAGAGCAACTGGAAACATGGGAACGAAAAATGCTGAGTATTATCCTGGGAGGAATAAGGACGGAAAAAGGATGGAGGAGAAGAACGAACCAGGAGGTTTTATGCACTCTATAAGGAACCAAGAATATATAACATATAGAACATATGTGAAGGCACAACGTCTAAGATTGCTGGGACATATACAGCGGATGTCGAGACCGAGGACGAGGTGGATGGAGATGGTGTCGGCGAGTGGAAGAGGGAGGCAATGGAGAGAGCCCGGTGGAGAGTGCTTGTGAGCAATTTTGAACATTATTGTAAATATGAAATGTAAATGAGGCCCGAGGCCTACAAGGCCTGTAGCGCTGTTTAATAAATAAATTCTTCGAGTTAAGATGGAGGCACAGCGATTTTTCGCACTTTTTTAAAAATAATACAAAGAGAATTGTATGCAAGTATTACATTATATATATTTTTGAACTCGTTTTTTTACAAGCTCTCATTTGACACAACATTTTCACTCCCGATTTCATCTCCTAAAAGTAACCCCTTAAGTCAAAATTTAACTTTTAAAATTACACGGCTCTGATGAGGCCATCAATTCCTATATTAGTGACTAAGGTCAACTTTCTGTGTCAAACAGTTTCGGAGAAAATCGAGTGTGACAGACAGACAGGCAAACGGACGGACGGACGGACAGACAGACAGACAGACGGATACCGAAGTGGTCTTATAAGTGTTCCGTACGGAACACTAAAAACCATTAATATATGATAGGGATTATCTCTATTATGGCTATAGTGTCGTAGTTAAATTGAAGTGTAAACCTTTTGCTAAATAAATTTTTATAAATATTTCTCTAGCCATTAAATGTGAATATAACAGTACAAGCGAATAAAATGTTACAAAATAACTTATAATCTGAAAATTATTGGAATACGAAGTAGTAATTTGTAAAAAATTTTCAAGTTACAAAAAAAACGACGATGAAAATTGATAACAATTTTTCATTCTCAAAAAATAACTCGGCGACGAGAAGCAAAAATATGTATGCAAAAAGTTAAGCTCATGTACCGAAACGAGAAATTCCAAAAAACCTGTAACCCACCAGCCAACAAAACGAATACTCATCAATTATGCAGGCAACTTTTGTACAAGCCGGCTCCATGAAAAGGACAAACTAAAAATAAAAGTATTAAAGCAATATCGATATATAACGTTGGCTTCACGTTTAAATTTTTAATGCAGCTTCTCTGACGCTAAATGCACATGTCAGGAAATCGTTAGGCTCGATATTGTGGTCTGTAAATAATAAAAATCTCGTTCGGTTCTGAGCGCGTTTCCCCAATTTTCTACTAGTTTTCATTTTAAATTGTTAACAAGAATGCGTGTTATGTCGATTCGACCCGAATTGACATTAAACCGCAAACACACGCGTCTGTTGATATTTTGCTTGAATAGTTTATGAGCCAAATTGATTTTAAAGTGGTCGGGGTTGAATTTCCTGTCACGCTGATAGATGTACATAGCCGGATTTTTGCCATTTAGGGAAAATATTTTTTTCGAGGTCAATTTATTTTATCAATTTTTGGCGAAAACGATTGAATATTTTATAACCGAAACGTATCTACGCAACTGACGGTACGAGTAGTTTGTCAAGAGAAGCATTTTCAATTTTAAATCAAATTATAATTATATAATAAAAAGGACACTTTAGTAGGTATACTAATATAACCTTTGCTGCAATTGGTTAAGAACTTACAATATTCTCCGCAAAACTACTATCGGTATTAAAATATACTATGATCTTCACGACTGTTAGGGATCTAAATATAGAAAAATATTATATTGTTCATCTTATTTTTTTCATACTGTTTAGAGTATTAACAATCTAGACCACTGATTCTAATGTGGTAAAAAAAAAATGATCCGTTGTAATAAAATTTATACACAAACACATGAAAAGAAAGCTTCCGCAGCTTCGATCAGATAAAAACCATTTTTGATTTTATCAGGTATCATCTTTGACATTAAAATACTGAATTCAGTATCAGATTGAAATCACTTCCTATTTGTTACTCGAGGAATGTTTCATCATCATCATCATCATTAGCTTATTCCATCCATAATCGGATGTAAGTCTCCCCAAGTTATCTCCAATGGGCTCTGTTGTTTGCTTTTTATATCCAATCGTGTCCTGTTAATCTTTTTATGTCGTCCGTCCATCTTGTCTGTCGTCTACCTCTCCATCTTTTGTGTTCTCTAGGCCTCCATTCAACTATACGGCGTGTCCATCTGTTATCATTCAGCCTTGCGATATGCCCTGCCCAATTCTACCTTAACATACATATTCATTGTATTATATCTGTCACTTTTGATCTTCTTCGTATCTCGATGTTAGGAATACAATCTTGGCGTCTAATATTTAGCATTCTCCTCTCCATTGCTCCTTGGATTATCTGGAGTTTATTTATTATACTTTTATTTAAAGCCCACATTTCAGTGCCCTATGGTAATACCGGCAGTACATATTGATCGAATACTCTGACTTTTATTGTATTTGTGATGTCCAATTTAAATGTAGATTGTAACCTTCCGAACGCAGACCAAGCTAATAAGACTCTTCTATTCAAGTCAGCCTTTAAATTATTTTTTGATATTTCGATTTTTTGCCCTAAATATATGAATGTTTGTACCCTTTCTAATCTTTCACCTTCTATTAATAGTTCCTGGCTGTTATCTTCACTTTCGTTGTTTAAATATTTGGTTTTGGTGAAATTTGTTTTTAGACCTATTTGTCTAGACTTATTATTTAATTCCATCAGCATTTCTTGTAATACTTCTTTTGTGTTGACGAACAGAGTGATATCATCTGAGAACCTTAAGTGATTTAATTGTTCACCTTCCATTAATATTCCTTTATTTTCCCACTTTAACGATCTGAACATGTCTTTTAGAGCCGAGTGAACAGCTTTGAGGATATCGAGTCACTTGGTCTAATTCCTCTTTTAAATTTGATTTTATTTGTTTTTCTTTAAGCATTATTTGTGATGTGACATCTTTATATATGTATTCAAGAACAGTTGTGTACCTTTCATCGACTCTGCTGTTACTTAAAGCGTTAATTACTGCCCATATCTGTAGCGAATCAAATGCTTTTTCGTAGTCAACCATTGCTATCCACAAGGTGACCTTATATCCTTTTGCATTTTCCACTAGTAATTTAATTGCTTGAAAATAGTCCAAAGTGCTGTATTCCCATCTAAATCCCGCTTGTTCACGTGGTTGATAACTGTCTAATTTGTTCGTTATCTATATGTTATGATCCTAGTGAGGATTTTATATAGACCGATAACAGGCTAATGGTTCTGTAATTCTCCAATTTAAATTTATTCCCCTTTTTAAATAGTACAATCAAGGCGTTTACTCAAGGTGTTGGTATTTTACTTTCTGTGAGGCACCTGTTAAATAGAGCTTGAAGAGATTATATTATTTATCGATGCCCCTCCATACTTTAGCATTTCTATAGTTATTTCATCGTCCCCTAGTTCTTTGTTGTTGTGCATATGTTGTGGGGCGTTTATTATTTCATCGGTTGTTACATTGGGAATTTCTTCAGATCCCACATTCCTTACTATCACACTATTTCCTTCTTCTTTCCCGGGCGGTGGCGATATTTTCGTGTCATTTAGTGTTTGATAATATTTCTCTGTAGCTTCTTTTATCTCTCTGATTTGTGTGATTTCTTGGTTATCGTTATTTATAAGTTTTATTATCTGAGGTTTCCTTTGATTCATTCGTTAATTTAGGTGTTTCAAACTATTTCCCTGTTTAAAAGTTTCTTCTATTTTCAAGTTTCTGTACTGTTTGACGTCTTCTCTGAAATTTTCTTTATTTTTTGTCTATTTCTGCCAATTCTAATCTGCACTTTGTAGGATCATTTCTTAATAGTCGTCTCTGTTTCATGAGATTTTGTGTCTCTTTACTTAATTTTTTTTTTTTTCTTTTTTAGATGTTGCTATTCGTTTTGTAGTCTTGAGTAGGCTGTTGGTTATTTGTGCATTTAGTTCAACGAGTTCCGTTTGGTAGTTTATGTATTTTATATGATTTTCCAGTGCTTGTCGATAATCATCTGTGTTTTGCTTTATTATTTTTGTTGTCTTTATCTTTGTATGCGTTATCTACTTACGTCTCTCCTGCTTCAGATTTATTCTTATTTTTACTCGAAGCATCCTATGGTCACTGCAAATACTTATCGTGTTCAGGACTGTCGTGTCAATTGCAATATTCTTGTCATTTGATAACACATAATCAGTTTAATTTCTTGTTATTCTGGATTTTAGAAAAATGTACTCATAACGTACAAGTTATTTTCGTTTACAAAATTTGATAATATTTCTCCTCTGCTGTTCCTCGTACCCAGACCAAACTTCCCGACACTCTTCTCATTTGTATTCATTGGTTTCCCTATTTTGGTATTGAAGTCGCCGATTATTATGATATATCTTGTTTTGTGGTGTAGCAATGCTTTGTTTATATCTTCGTAGAATTGGTCAATTTCTTCTTCTTCTCTGTCTGATGTCAGTGCATACACCTGAATGACCTTACATTTGCATCTTCTGTTCACTCTTTCCGATATGGCTTTGAGCTGAACAACATTTTCTGCTATTCTTGTATGAATAAGTAGAGCGACTCCTCGAATTTTCTTACGCTCATTGCCTTTATGAAAAAATTTATAGTTACTTTTTAGGGTAATACAAGACTCTCCTATTCTTCTTACTTCCGCTAAGCCCAACACTGTCCATTTTATGTTTTTTAGTTCTTCTTCCCATTCCATCAATTTTTCTTCGAATCCTATAGTTCTTGTGTTATAAGTTGCTGCGAGTATACGACTGTGTTTTATTTTCGAATTTTGTGCTGCCCCCCCCCCCCCCGAATCCATGGAGGACGTATAGCCCTTAAAAATTGTAGGCATGGATTTAACAAATCCTAACCCCACGAATTATGATTTATAATGCATTCCTGTAGTTGTTTTGTTAATCTAATGATGCACAAGCTGTTACTCTTTTATAATCTTGTGTTTTACTCTTAGGCCAAATGAACTTTTGAGCAACTGATTACAAAGACGAACGAACAGTAAACGATATAGTTCGTATAACCGCTTTACTTCCTTGCTACTTGTCCATATATATAAACAAAAAAAAATAATCGGTTAGGAAAATATAAGAGACTATATATATAGCTATTCTATATTAGATCTAGAGGGCGTTTGTAAGAATAGAGGATCAAAACTCAGAGACCGCTAAAATCAGAAGAGAAGTGAGACAATGATGCGTTCTGCCACCACTAATTTTTAACCTTTATAATCTTCAAAGACGCACTTAACAACGTCGAGCAAGAAATCCTCAAGGACAATTCATAAACAATATATATTCTCTTGGCAAGTAGCCATGAAAGACTCCAAGAATTTCTTTCTAGAGTGCAGGTAATTATTAAATGTGGCATCGAATTTAATACCAAAAAGAATAAATATATTGTCATTTTTAAGAACCATGTCCAAAATAGAATACTCTTTACCAAAGATCAGTCTATTGAAAGGCTAAATAAAGTTACTTACTTGGGATGAACAATAAATGAAGATTGGGACCACACACTGGAAATTAAATGTCGAATAAAGAAGGCAAGGACAACATTTATCAAAATGAAGTCACTTCTCTGTTCCAGAGACCCTAGTTTACACTTAAAAATAAGGAAAATCGGCTGCTATGTTTTCTCAATCCTCTTATATAGCTAAAAATTTTGGACAATGTCAGAGGCCCCAGAGAAGAAAATTAAGATATTTGAGATGTGGATCTACATGAGATTACTAAGAAAAACAAAAGTATTCTGCCTTACAGGAAACAACGAAACATACATCGGCTGTCAAGAGAACGGTACTGATTTCTAGACTACGATTTCTAATTTTTGCCCTATCTACTAATCGAAATTTTTTTTTTTAACTTTTTAACTTCTAAAATATATGCTCATGACAGTTTAAATCTTAATTTTGGTACCAAATAATGTGCTATCATAGTGAGCCTATGTTATGAACCTATAAAATTCCATGGAGTTTCTCCTGTTGTGGTATCTGACTGTTCACGCCAGAACGAATCACTTAAATCCAGAGCTATAGATATCAGATAGAATTTGAAGCCATTAAAAACATACCAGCAAATACGACAGCTGATTGTTTAATACTTCACGATCGTTTAGTAAAATATAACCTTTAAACAAACATTGTAAAATCAATTTCATAGTTTGTTGAAAATAATAAAAAAAAAGTTTACATTAGACGTACAGGGCTTTTAGTATAAGGAGATTAAATTTATCTGTAAGGGATTAATTATAATAAATACTGAAAATAGACAAGTTCACCATAATATGATTAAATATCCTCCTCAAAATTTGCTGATTCACTGAACAAATTCAAAAACGGATCAAGTGGAACACTAACAATATCCAAGGACATAGATGGAATCAACCTAGTTTAACTTATTTACCTTATGTAAAAATTGCTAATTTTATAAAAAATATTGTTACAAATGAAACCATTAACGTAAAAGAATATGATAAAAAAATTTGGTTAAGCAAATTAATTTTTAATAATATGGAGGAATTTCTATTTAAGGTATACCCGAATTTGACTAATTTAAAACAATATCAAAATAATTGACTCACGTAAATATGTTTGAAAAATTTTACGTAAGATTTTAAATTTATAGTTTTAATTAACATCCTATTGCAAAATCTTACATGCTCATGTGATACTTATTAGTAATTAACTTCTAGATTTAATACGTCAATTGTTAGTCATTATAGGCACTTAACTCACTTTTGCAAAATTTTAGATCATCTTAAAATTATATTTTAATTATATTGTTTCTAAAACAACATCTGGTCCTGTACTATTTAATATACCAAGCTATTGATTTACTCTTATTGTAATATTGTAAGTATTATTACAATGTCAGAATGAAAAGAAATTAAGGAATTATGTAATCAAGTACTGATGAAAATTCAAGACTTTTGTAAGTAGATTAAAACTAAAAATGATTAAATTAACTGGACAAAATATTAAAATAAAATTATTTCAATTTTGAAAAAATATTTAGGAGGTAAGACACATGTTAATAAGACAAATTTTCAAAATTCGGATCAAATTTAAGTTTTCTAAAAAATTTTCGAGAAAAATTTAAATGTTGTAAAAATTAAAATTAAACCAAAAATATAATTTGGGTTCATTTAGACGTGTTTTCATAATCGTATAAGAACAGCGGCAATAGTTAAATTACGTATTAAAGATCCTGGTTTTTTAATAAGGTATTTAAATAGTTTTCATATAAAGTCAAAAAAGACTTACAAAATTCTCTACTAAAAGTTAATGTTATATTTTTAGCAAATTTCATAAAACTGTAAACTGGTGAAATTGAAATAAAACATTTTTTATCTAAAAATCGTATAATTGACAGTAATATTAATTTAAAAGAATGTTATAATGATTGTATTAAAAACAATTTATTAACAAAATTAGAAGAATTTCAAGAGAAAGATTCGGGTTATGCTCTTAATGAGGCTTTACAGTTGAAAGTAAATTTTAATAATTATGTGCCAATAAATATTGGTATTTTAAATGATGTGCCAATACCGAAATTTATTCAGAAGAGGGAAGGGGTTTTGAATATTCAAAATAATGATGAATATTGGTTTCTCTGGTCTATTATAGATGTACTACATCCATGCCGCACGAATTAAAATCCATGTAGAACATTTTCATATCCATAATTCTGAAATATGAAGAAATTGCATTTCCTATAACTTTAAGCAAAATTAAAATGTTTGAAATGAAGAATAACATTTTTGGAATTGAAAAAAGTGAAATTGCACCCATGTACTTAAGTAATTTCGAATTTCTAACAACTATTAATTTACTAATGTTTTCTACGAAACATACAATTAATGATGATGATGATGATGATGACAGTTTTACTAATCATATTTTCAATTTCATATCGGTTTATCATTATACATTGATTAAGGACCTGTCACGCTTATTAAATTGTCCGAGTGGTGATATAGCACATAAAAAATATTACTGTGATAGGTGTTCCAGTCATTTTTATTCACAAGAAACTTTAAATAAACACATATTTGCCTGCAGGCAAATGAGTAAACCTAAATTAACAATGCCTAATGAAGAGGAAAAATATATATCATTTAAAAATTTGAGTCATAAAATAAGAGTTCCATTTATCTTTTATGCTGACATTGAAAGTATGTTGCAAACAAATGATGACGATGATGACGATGACTCAAATGAGACTGAAAATATAGCAAGGTATCAAAAACATGTACCTCGTATTGCCTATTATTTATTATGTAGTTATGATAACAGTTTATCAAAATTTAATATGTATACAGGAGAAAATTGCACAAACTGGTTTTGTAAAGAGTTACAACCTGCACAATTAAATCCTGTATTTAATAATACAGTTCCAATGTCACCATTAACACAAACAGAACTAGAATCCTTTAATGCATCAACTATTTGTTCCATATGTCAACAACCATTTCAAGTAGATCAGTTAAAAGTTAGAGATCATTGTAATTTTACAGGAAAATACATAGGAAATGCTCATTCCTCATGTAACCTCAATTGTAGAGACAACAATATGATTCCTGTCGTATGTCATAATTTACGAGAATACAATGGGCATTTCTTAATTAGGAAATGGGCTACTGAAATTTCAGGTGCAATGATACTATTACCTCTGTGTCTTTTACAAAATACATTCAAAATAAAAGTGTTCAATTCAGATTTTTAGATTCATTTAGGTTTATGTCTAGTAGTTTGGATAAATGAAGCTCATATTTTGGGTCGCAATGAGAAATATGTTACAAAATTGGTTTGTAAAACTGACAAAGAATTTATTTTATTATCTAAAAAGTGAATATTTTCATATGATTATCCGAATAGTTAGGAAAAATTAGATGAAAACTAATTATCATCCACAGGCGTTTGTTTAGAATTAATTATAGATGCGGGAAAAATGATATCAAAATTTGTAGGTGTTATATCTAAGATGTATGAATTCAAATTATAGCAAACTTATATATTATTTAAAATATGAAGGGTATTACTAATACTTCTTTAAAAACAATTAATTTTACTGATTATTCCAATTGTCCTTTTAATAAAAATGATAATGATTGAGAAAGGAACTACAGGTAAACTTTCTCAATGAGTAATCGATATGGTAAAGCAAGTAGCAAATATATGCAGAATGAGTATGATCTTAATTTTCCTTCTTCTGATGTAAGTAATTTATGTGGTAAAACAACGAGTCAACTTCTTTCTACAGGTGAATTCAGATCAATTCTTAACAGTGAATGTTACTGGGAAAATATTATCAATATCCCGGACGATCCGGATGAAGGTTATATACTTGAAGTAGACTTGGAGTATCCTGCAGAACTTCATGATTTACATAAAGATTTACCTTTATGTCCGTAACGTTTAAAAGCATCCATATCATCATCAAAACAAATAAAATTACTTAAAACCCTGTTTGATAAAAAAAAAAACTATCTTATTAATTACAGAAATCTTAAACAAGTTTTCAATTCAGGTTAACGACTTACTAAAATTAATAGAATTTTATAATTTATCTCCCAAGTTAAAATCATATATTGTCTTAAAGATTAAGGCAACAGAGTAAAAACAAGTTTCAAAAAGAAATTAAATTAATATATAATGCAGTTTTTGGCAAAACGATAGAAAATGTTAGGAACTATAAAGACGTTAAATTGATGACTACTTGAAAGGGACATATAAAGCAAAAAATTACATATCTAAACCAAATTTCCATAGTTTGAACATATTTGATAATGATATGGTTATCACAGAAATGAAGAGGTCAAAAATAATATTTAATAAACCAATATATGCAGAGTAGTTTGGAAATTTTGAAGACTTATTATGACTTTTATTATAATTATATAAAACTTCAATAGACTCATTGCCATTTTTACGTAAAGGATATCTATAATCATATTCAGGATGATATTCATAAGTTTTGTACTTCTGATTATCCTTTTGATAACGTTTATAAAATCCAATTAGTTTTAGGTTTGATAAAGAACGAAAATGCGGGAAAAATGATATCAAAATTTGTAGGTGTTATATCTAAGATGTATGAATTCAAATTATAGCAAACTTATATATTATTTAAAATATGAAGGGTATTACTAATACTTCTTTAAAAACAATTAATTTTACTGATTATTCCAATTGTCCTTTTAATAAAAAATGAAAGTATATACTAAAGATTATTTAATTCAAGGTAAAAAATATGGATTATACACAACAACACTTACCCTTACACCATAAGACGATAAAAGAATAGTCAATTAATTGTCAACTAATACATTACCTTGAGGTTATGATCCACTTAATAGAGTCTTCTTATTTTGATTAAACTTACAGTGTCTCAAGTACTGGAAGAAGAAGACAATCAAACATCAGTATTAAAATATGTGAAAATCGTATCTCATACATTTACACCAACCAAGGATAGTGTAAGGCAGCCAGGGAGAGAATTAAAATTGTCGCAGGTCTGAAAATTGAAATACCTAAAAATTGTTATGGTAGAATAGCTCCAAGATCTGGTTTGAGTTTAAACTACTTCATTGATGTAGGAGGTAAAGTTAAATTTTGTCTAGTTTTTTTCAAAAAATTCCATATATTTATTATTATTTTTTTATAGCTAGTGTCATTGATGAAGACTATAAAGGAGAATTTTAAGTAATCTTATTCAATCATTCCAAGAAAGATTTTAAAATAAAGTCTGAAAATCGGATAGCTTAATTAATATGTTAAAAAATACTATATCCACATCTTCAAAAAGTAACCAATCTGAATGAAATCGTCATAAAAGAAACTGTACAGGGCGCTCCAAATTGGACACTTTTAAAGGTATTTATCTAAAGGAGATAGACGAAAACTGATGTCGGTGTCTGAGGCTCAATTTTTATGATAAACTCAATGGTGAAAACCCCATATCGATATCTAGTACCGTTTGTGTTTATAATTCTTTTCCTATTGAAAATTTTTAATTTCTGTAAAAACATTCTCAAAGCCCTCTTTGATGTGAATTTCAACAGTGTAAGTTATATTTTTTTACAACTAATATTTTAATAGTTATTAACGCAGAAATATATTTTTTAAATGGGATACCCTGTATATTTTTCCTTACCATTCTAAAAATACAGCACACTTTATATTTTGCTTAAATCTACTTCAAAATATGAAAGTTTTCAGTTTTTTACGCGAGTTTTAAATGCACATTTTGTGAAGTAGGCTTTGGACGGAGCGGCAATATCAATTGTTTACCGATAGCAGTCAAATCGTAAGAAAAAATCCCAGAAGTAACTCTAAGCATTACTTACATAAGCTTCGTCTGTCCAAATGCAATTTAATGAAAAATTCGGAACATTGTTACAATTACAATTCTCCAGAAACCATTGGCAAAAATCCATACGCCGTTCAAAATCTCCGTCTCTAAGGTGATGAACTTTTCTTGTCCTATATGGCCTGAATTTGTATTTCTTCAAAGTACGACTTACGTTAGTTCTTGGTAGTCCAGTAGATTCTTTTAACTGTCGAGTTGAAGTGTGGGGATTATTTGCGATAGTTCCTAAAACTACTATTTCTTCTAATAATAATTATGCGGTTTTCACCATTGAGTTTATCATAAAAATTGAGCCTCAGATACCTACATCAGTTTTCGTCTATCTCCTTTAGATAAAGGGGTTTACCTTTAAAAGTGTCCAATTTGGACCACCCTGTACATTAGTTTATACCCCCAGTTGCATGGAAATATTTGTTTTTCAATAAAATATAGCAGTTTATTCATTATTTGTTCGCTCTTATTTTAATGGATCTAACCACAAATATATTACAACACACACCTTGTGTTATACCTAATATAGACATTTTAATGTGGAGAACTTGAACTAATAAAAAATATTTATAATTAATAAAAAATAATTTTTAATGAAATGTTTGTGGTAAAGTTAAATTTTGAATTATGCTAGTTTCTATTTCGAATTAATAAGATATATAGTGTATGGTAACCTTTATTTGAAGTTAATAAATCAATAATATATTTAAATATTGTTTAATTTTTCCTACAAACTTTCTATTTTTTTTTTCCTGTAATTTCCTTGTATCGTATCGTGTATATATACCTTATTAGAATATGAGGTAGGATTATAAGTTTAAATTATTTTTTACCTATAAAAATTATTTAAAAATATTGACAATACTATGTAGAAACAAAATTTTCTTTGTTATTTTATACAGAAATTGCATATTTATATAATATCACGCCACTTTCGTCTATGGTCTACAGCAATTTGCGTAATAATTTGTGTCAATTTACATTTTATTTATATTGTTCAAAATTTAAAAAAAAAAAAACATCCAAGATATACATTATTTTTTAATATCCTATTGCAAGATTTGACACATTCATGTCATTCGCAATATTTATTAATAATTTAAATATCTGCATCTTATTGTTTACAATAAAAATTAAGAAATTATCATTCGGTATTTTTCATTTGTTTTTTTAATATTCTATTGCCAAATTTCACACATACATGTCATAATTCGCAGTATTTTATTAATAATTCAAATATCTGCATTGCAAAAAAGTTCACAAGTACATGTTTTCATCTTTATTCGAGAATAATATATATTTTTTTGCAGTATGATCTTTAGTATTTCCTATTGTGATCATTTCATTTACAAACAAGTAATAACACACACCTTAGTATAATGGTAATAGTATCCGATTTGTATTACAAAGGTTGTCAAGTTTATATCTCTCTAGACAATAGGACTTTTTTTAATGTAAAAGAAATACTTAATGCGCCCCATTTAACTAAAAAGGATAAATTACCCTCATAAAAAAATATATTTTTGCCATTTTTACACTATATAAAAACTACCCCTAAAAGTCCCCCCTTCAAAAAAAAACACCTCCTTTGCAATAAGGAATTTTTGGCCGACCAACCTCTCATTGCCATTTGGCCACCCCTTAACCCCATAATAAGGATTCTTTCACCACCATCTCAGCACCATAATACGGACTTCTTGCCAACCCCTCATAGCTATAATAATGCCTTTTTGGCTGTACTAAAAAAAAACACCCTACCTACCCCCCGTAATACCTTTTTGACATCTCTTTACCCACAGAAAAAAACCATCCTCCCCAGCCATTCATTAAGGCCCTCTTGGCAACATCAGAAAAAAGACAGAAATAAAGCCCTTTTGGCAACAACCATTCTCCATAATTTAAACAAAAAATACTCTCTGTTACCCATACAAAGTCTTTAATCCCTTTTTGACTTTTTTAATCAAACCTCCATTAACTTCAATAACGCCCTTTTGACCAACAACCACTGCCATCAACAGCCTCTGGTCTGTGACGTCATTGTCAACTACTTCTTGCACAATTCCTGCTCTTCGATTCCAGCACCTCTGCAGTTGACAATTCTAAGAAGCTTCATTGACGACCTTTTGATACCGCATTAACGCCCTTTTGGTCAACAAGCACCAAACTATTTCCTCATTATCATCTACTTCTTCACCTAAACAGACTTTCTCTTTATCATCCACTTCTTCACCTAAACAGACACCTTTGGTTCCGTCTCCTATCAGGGTTGAAGATCATTAGTGCTATTCTAACTTTATAGCCTATATCCTAAATAGTTCTGTGGAACTGCTTCTCAATCACTCTCTCAAAATTTACAATCAGGATATGCTTCTTCTTCCTACACATCTCTTTCCCTTTATCTTTCCCTGCAAAATAAGTCTCAACATCAAATATTTCTCCCCCTTTACCACATGACCACAGTATTCGAGTTTTTTTCGTTTCACCGTACTTAAAATTTGACACTCCTTTCCGATTCTATGTAACACTTCTCCATTGGTTACTTTATCCATCCAGGATATTCGCAGAAATCTTGGGTAACACCACATTTCATACGCTTCAAGCTTTTTCATCTCCCTCTTGTCTCACGTCCACTATTCCGCACCATATAATAAACTGGAAAAGACATAACACCTCAAAAGCCTGATTCTAAGTTTTATGCTGAAGTAACACAGGACTTTTTCACTTTAGTAAAACACTTTTGGATATTTCGACTTTTTATTTCCTTGGTTTGATCGTTTGTTTCACTCAATCACACACCCATATATTTACACTTTCAATGGGAATGTTTTAGACTTTCAGATTAGCCCTGGCATTTATTTTGGAAATAACCATAAAGTTTGTTTTTCCAGTATTCATTTTCAGTCCATTTCTGTAAGTAATTGTTCGTCATTTCCACTAGATGTTGAAGATCATTGATGTTATCAGCGATTATTACAGTGTCATTTGTATATCTTAAGTTGTTAATCGTTTGTCCATTGATTATAACACCTGTTGATTCCTCACTAAGGGCTTCTTGAAAAATAGTCCCGCTGTACAGATTAAACAACAGTAGAGACAATATACATCCCTGCCACACTCGTTTAAGAACTTGGATTTCTTCAGTGAACGTGCCCTCGACTCTTACTTTAGCTGACTGCTTCCAGTAAAGGTTGGCAATTATTCTTATATCTCGATCATCTACGTCTTTTGATTTAAGGAGTTTAAGTAATTTTTCATGTCTTACCTTATCAAAATCCTTTTAGCAATCTATGAAACAAGCATATGTTTTCTGATTCATATCTAGACATCGTTGAAACAACACATTTATTCTGAAAAGACCTCCCGTATACCAAGACCATTACGATAGCCAAAGAGCGTTTCAGTTATGTCTCTATCATATCTTATTACTGTAAATTTGATTATGAATGACCCTTAGAAAAACTTTTAGAGTATAGCTCATTAGTTCTATGTCTCTGTACTCCTAAAAAAATTTGAGCGTTGTTAATTTTTGGAATAGTTACGAAGCCATTACTTTTTTTTGCACATTTATTACTTGTTGAGAGAAACAAATACTTCTTGCATCTATTGCATCACTTCTTCCGCAACCATACTTGCTCCCGATGGACATATGCCATCCTAAGTCAACGTAGTACTTTACAGTGCCATCCTTTAACTCTCAAACCAGGTATGATACCTAATTCTACTATGAACATAACACGAAAAGTATGCAGTAAACAGAAGATCGGTCGAAAAGGCAGTGTTTTTTTTTTCGCATATGGACTTAAAAAAAACATAACTAAAGTGAACAAAATGCTTTTCTCGGCTTTGAGACGCCGAATAGCACAGTATGTGTAAAAATTGGTTTCAACAGTTTCGAGACGGAAATTTGAAAGATTAGACTAATGAACGGAAGTAAGGCAAGTACCAGACCAGAATCTCTGCCAAATTCACCTATAACTTACAAATACACCCGCGCGACCCAGCTAACTGTTTTTCATTGTCCATTGGGTCACTCTAGGAGCTCCCTCTCAAAAACAACAGCAAACGCTGAAATATCGCTCTCTCCTTGCTGTCCAAATTTAAAAGAAAGGACATTTTCTGGCTGGTCACTGTTACTTGTGTTGAAAATGGATATTGTACGATAATCTTAAAAGGTGAAAATTATGGGTCTATACAGATGAGCCATCAACTAACACCGTGCTCCGAATTTATGTTCTCAGAGAAACATCATTTTTTTATGTGCCTAGTAAATGCGCTGCAAACAAATCCCTAAAGCCCTACAGGAGTGATGCGTGTGCGGAAAAATCAATTCACGCTGGTCTTGAGGCGCTGTAAATTGTACTCGGTGGGAAACATAACCCTAAGCAAATTACTTGAAAGGGATGAGGTTCTCCATACATATCAATTCGTCAAGAGGGTGCTACGAGGACTGACAATCTGAATTTCTTATGGATGTGATGTATTAGCACAACGTGTATTCCTACCATGCATCACTCTAGGAGGAATTAAGCCAGTTACATCGAACGAACACTTTTATAGATTCAAATCGCCAACCATTTTTTTTTTTTTCGATTTTCCACAGAATTAAGATTGCTGGTGAGTCCTGACACGATTCAAATGAATAACTTTTTTCTGAATAAAGTCAAATAAATGCAGTTAGGTTTAGGAGGAGAGCCTTGTACAAGGTGGTCCAAATTGGACACTTTTAAAGGTAAACCCCTTTATCTAAAGGAGATATACGAAAACTGATGTCGGTGTCTGAGGCTCAATTTTTATGATAAACTCAATGATGAAAACCGCATATCGATATCTAGTACCGTTTCAGATATACAGGGTGTTTTTCAAAAATCTACATTTTGGGTAAATGTTTGTAATTCTTTTCCTGTTGAAAATTTTTGATTTCTGTAAAAACATTCTCAAACCACTTTTTCATGCGGATTTCAACAGTGTAAGTTACATTTTTTTACAACTAATATTTTAATAGTTATTAACGCAAAAATATATTTTTTAAATAGGATACCCTGTATACTTTTCCTTATCCGAATAGATTATATAGATATACCATTCTAAAAATATAGCACACTTTATATTTTGCTTAATTCTACTTCAAAATATAAAGGTTTTCAGTTTTTACGCGAGTTTTAAATGCACATTTTCTGAAGTAGGCTTTGGACGGAGCGGCCATATGGTTTAATTCAATTGTTTACTCGTAGTTGTCAAATTTTACTTCAGGATCAGTTATTGAATTCTGGATCGTTGTAGCTTCTACTTGTTGGAAATTCATTATAAATATATAATAAAAGACTGTTTTTTAGTCAATTTCCACTAGTTTACTTAAATTGCGATGACACGTTTCGCTGTCGATACAGCTTCTTCAGATCTACATTGTACACTGTCAAGTTAGGTTTAATGTTCACAATTTTATATAATTTCTTAATTATAATATTACACCTAATTAAATTACATTGATAGTATTGGAAAATCCACACAGATTTGGAATTAGGAAAATAAATTCAATATTCGTGAATTGCTTAAATCTACCTGGTCGTTGAGTAAAATACCTGTAGTCCTTAATCGATTTATTTGCATTGTCTCTAAAAGGTTTAGTTTTAAACCTTTTTGTTGGGTGTGTAAAATTTTGAAATTCTTGTTAAATGTGTGATTTTCTGTTAAAAGATGATTAGCATATGTTGAATTAGATTTTCTATAAATGAAACTTTTTTCGTGTTCTGTAATTCTTTGTATAAATGTACGTCCAATTTGCCCTACGTATATTTTAGGACATGACCCACATGTTAATTGATAAACCCCTGATTTATTGTCTTTATTGATTTGTGGTTTGTAGTTTTTAAGATATTTCCCTAATCACGCCATATAGGAAGAATAGTTCATCACCTTAGAGAAAGAGATTTTCAACGGCGTATGGATTTTTGCCAATGGTTTCTGGAGAATTGTAACCATGTTCCGAATTTTTCATTAAATTGCATTTGGACAGACGAAGCTTACGTAAGCAAGCAGGTATAATTAAATTGCATTTGGACAGACGAAGCTTAGGTAAGCAAGCAGGTATTTTTAACCGTTACAATTCTTATACGTGGGCACAAGAAAATCCTCATTTAGTTGTGGAGCAAAGAAATCAAGGCAGATTTGGATTTAATGTGTGGGCAGGAATTTTTAGAGGCAGGGTTATAGGTCCATTTATTTACGAAGGAACACTCACTTCTCAGAGATATTTAGAAATTTTAAGGCAGCAAATAGAACCTCTTGTTGATGAACTGCCGTTAATGGACCTTAGAAATATATTTTTTCAACACGACGGGGCACCCCCCCCATAGCGCTGCAGTTATCAGTAACTTTTTATCGGCCAATTTCGACAATAACTGGATAACCAACCGAGATCCTGACCACTGGCCGGCAAGGTCACCGGATTTAACATCCATGGACTTCTATTTCTGGGGAAAATTGCCAACAAACACCAGGCAAGAGTTAGAAGTCGCAGCTCTCACTCCTCTTGAACTAATCAACTCGTGAAGAAGTGCCCAGAAAAGGTGCCGCCTATGTGTAAATGAAACTGGTCGACATTTCGAACATCTCTTATAGAAAATTGTTTTGTTTTAGTTTGCTCTACTCGGAATAAATTGTTTTATTGTTGTTTTGTTTTATTTTCTACATCGTTTAAAGTAATATAGCATTTAGTAAATTTCATTGTATTTATGACTCTTAGAGTTACTTCTGGGAATTTTTTTTTACGATTTGACTGCTATCGATAAATAATTGATATTGCCGCTCCGTCCAAAGCCTACTTCACAAAATGTGCATTTAAAACTCGCGTAAAAACTGAAAACCTTTATATTTTGAAGCAGATTTAAGCAAAATATATATTTTTAGAATGGTAATTTAAAACTCTATTCGGATAAGGAAAAATATACAGGGTATCCCATTTAAAAAATATATTTTTGCGTTATTAACTATTAAAATATTAGTTGTAAAAAAATGTAACTTACACTATTGAAATTTACGTGAAAAAGTGCTTTGAGAATGTTTTTACAGAAATACCAAAAATTTTCAATAGGCAAAGAATTGCAAACATTTTTCCAAAATGCAGATTTTGAAGAAAAACACCTTGAGTATCTGAAACGGTACTAGATATCGATATGCGGTTTTCACCATTGAGTTTATCATAAAAATTAAGCCTCAGAGACCGAGGGTTTACCTTTAAAAGTCTCCAATTTGGACCGCCCTGTACAGGATTAAAATTGTAAAAGTTCTGGTACGAAATAATATGTCAAGGATTTGAGAAGCTCTCTTTGCTAAGCATGCAACATATTCATGCTTATGGTAGACATATTTGCTCCCAAATTAACACGTAGCAAGTAGAGTGATACTAGAAGAAGGAAGCATCTCAACATAACTATGTCACCTTTTTTAGAAAAAAAGGCAGCCTGATTTTTGGAGTGTTAAATTCTACTTGACTATTATCCCCCAAGATAGAATTTTTCCCGGTCCTTGTTAAGTTAAACGACTTCCAATATATATATATATATATATATATATATATATATATATATATATATATATATATATATATATATATATATATATATATATATATATATATATATATATATGTATATTTTTTTTTATGGGTCTAGCACTCGTGCTGCAGGGAAGTCCCTAAAGCGCTACAGGAGCGACACGTGTGAGGAGAAAGCGATTCACGTTGTTCTTGAATCGCTGTAAAATGTACTCGGTCGGTGGGAAACACTGTCCTGGGCAAATTATTCCAAAGGTATGATGTTCTTCATATAAAAGACTGCTTGAAAAGCGTTGTACGAGGAGTAACAAGCTGAACCTCATACAGATGTGAAGTATTAGCGCGACGTGTACTTCTAACATGCACCGCTCTGGGAGATTCAAGGCCGCCGGTCAGTTCGGGTCTCCAATCAAACGAACAGCTCTTCTCTGAATAGAATCCAACAAATGCAGTATATGTTTGGAAGCGGAGCGCCAACCATGGGAGCAGTATTACATAGTGGGTCGAATTTGAGCTTTGTAAAGAATTAACAGTTGTTGTGGAGTGTAAAGCTTTCTGGTTCAAAATAATATTCCCAACTTTTGAGAAGCTCTCCTTGCTTTGCCTGCAACATGTTCATGCCAGGACATATTTTCTCCCAAATTAACGCCCAACAAATTGAGTGACGATGTTAGAGGAATGGAGTGCCCCGACATAACTATGTCGGGTTCAGCAACGTTAACTTTTTTAGAAAAAACTACCGCCTGGGTTTTCGTAGCATTAAATTCCACTTGGTTACTGTCACCCCAAGATTGAGTTTCTTCCAGGTCATTGTTAAGTTGAACGACCTCCTGCTGTCTGCGGATATTAGCCTGAGTAGCCGATGTCCAAGCGTTCGTTAATGTAAATGAGAAAGAGAGTAGGAGACAGTATGGAGCCTTGGGGCACACCGGCGTTGATAATGAAGGTGTTAGAAAGAAATCCGTCGACCGCCACTCGTAAAGAACTCTCTCTGAGGAAACATGAGAGCAACGAACAGAACTTCTCAGACATACCATAAGAGCGCAGATTAGTCAACAGTCCATCGTGCCAAACATGGTCGAATGCCTTGGATATGTCAAAAGCAACCGCTCGAGATTCCCCAAAGTGTTCAATTGCGTTGTTCCAAACATATGTTACATAAGTGAGAAGATCTCCTGTTGATCTAGGTTTACGAAAGCCATATTGGTGATCGCTAATAATGTTGAATCGTTCAAGATATTTTAGAAGATGCTGACTGATAACCTTTTCCATGACTTTCGATATTATTGAAAGCAGTGCGACTGGTCGGTAGTTGTTTGGCAAGGTCTTCTTGCCTTTTTTGGGTATTGGCTGAACTGTGGCACATTTCCAGCAGTAAGGAAATATTCCCTTTCTGTAGGATAGGTTGAAAAGTCTACAGAAAACTGGTGTTAGTTCCGTCGCACAGTTTTTGAGAACTATAGCAGGTATTCCGTCAGCACTAGAAGCCTTTTTGGTGCTAGCTTCATTAAAATACGCTTTATGATATGCTGTCTGAAGACAACATCGGACATCCTTGATTGCAATATGGTAATAGTAGATGGTGGTGGTGGTAGGTCCATTTAAATTGGACATCACAAATACAATAAAAGCCAGAGTATTCGATTAATATGTACTGCTTATAATAACATATGGCACTGAAACCTGAGCTTTAAATAAGAGTATAATAAATAAACTCCAGGTAACCCAAAGAGTAAAGTCTAAATATTAGACTCCAAGATCGAATTCCTAACATTGAGATACGAAGAAGATCAAAAGTGACAGATGTAATACAACGAATATGTATATTGAAGTGGAATTTGCAAGGCTGAGTGATAACAGATGGACACGCCGTATATATATATATATATATATATATATATATATATATATATATATATATATATATATATATATATATATATATATATATATATATATATATATATGTATATAATATGTATATATATATATATATATATATATATATATATATATATATATATATATATATATATATATATATATATATATATATATATATATATATATATATATATATATATATGTATGTATGTATAGGTATATATATATATATATATATATATATATATATATATATACATATACTAGCAGTGCCCGCGGCTCCGCTCGCGTGGACTTGATTCACTACTATCGTCACTGCTTATTCCTTATGTTACCTAACGTAATAAAATATCTGCCATTATTTCCCCTTATCTCCCATTATTTCTCCTTATCTCCCATTATCTCTACATAATTTCCATTATCTAGGCCTATCTCTGCTCATCTCCCATTATTTCTCCTTATCTCCCATTATTTCCCCTTATCTCCCATTATCTCACCTTATCTCCAATTATCTAGGCTTATCTCGACTTATCTCGCAATATTTCTCCTTATCTCCCATTATTTCTCCTTATCTCCCATTATCTCACCATAACTCCCATTATCTAGACTTATATCGAAATATATAGAACATATGTATAAATTTATAAAAACACGTAAATCGGATAAGTGGTTCTCAAGTGATAAGTGCACTAACGGACAGACAGACAGACAGAGAGACGTTGCATTTTATATATATTATATTCTTTGCAACATGATATTGTTCCATATGTAATGGTTTAGGCAGCGTATTGCAAGAGAATGCGCTAACGGTAACCTTTTTTTTCCGACCTGATACACTATTATCTGCTTATTCTTTATATTACTTAACGCAATAAAATATATCCTATAATCTGGCCAGAGAACATATGTATGTTTTTTTTTGCACGTAACGCACTAACGGACAGACAGACAGACAGAGAGACGTTGCATTTTATATATATTATAGATAGATAACCTGGCCAGAGAACATATGTATGTTTTAAACAAAAAGCACGTAAATCGGATAAGTGGTTCTCCAGTGATAAGCGCACTAACGAACAAATAGACAGACAGGCAGACAGAGAGACGTTGCATTTTATATATATATTATAGATAGAAGATTATAGATGACCTGGCCAGACAACAAATGTATGAATTAAAAAAAAAAACACGTAAATCGGATAAGTGGTTCTCGCGTGATAAACGCACTAATGGACAGCCAGAGGGACATTGCATTTTATATATATTATAGATTATAGATATTCTCTGCTACATAATATTGTTCCATATTTAATGGTTTAGGCTGTGTATTGCAGAACGCGCTAGCAACAAACTTTTTTCCGACAGAGAGACGTTGGATTTTATATATATTATAGATAGAGATTATTATTATTATTATTATTATATAACCTGGCCAAAGAATATATGTATGAATTTAAAAAAAGATACGTAAATCGAATAAATGGTTCTCGCGTGATAAAAGCACTAATGGACAAACAGACAGACAGAGACATTTCATTTATATATATATACTAGCCGGGCCCGCGGCTCCGCTCGCGTGGACTTGAGTCACTGCTATCGTCACTGCTTATTCCTTATGTTACCCAACGTAATAAAATATCTCCCATTATTTCCCCTTATCTCCCAATATTTCTCCTTATCTCCCATTATCTCTACATATTTTCCATTATCTAGGCTTATCTCTGTTCATCTCCCATTATTTCTCCTTATCTCCCATTATTTCTCCTTATCTCCCATTATCTCACCTTATTTCCCGTTATCTAGGCTTATCTTGACTTATCTCGCAATATTTCTCCTTATCTCCCATTATTTCTCCTTATCTCCGATTATCCCACCATAACTCCCATTATCTAGACTTATCTCTGCATATCTCCCATTATTTCTCCTTATCTCCCATTATTTATACTTATCTCCCATAACTTACCTTATCACCCATTATCGAGGCTTATCTCGACTTATCTCCCATTATTTCTCCTTATCTTCCATTATTTCTCCTTATCTCCCATTATCTAGGCTTATATCGAATTATACAGAACATATGTATAAATTTATAAAAACACGTAAATCGGATAAGTGGATGTCCAGTGATAAGCGCACTAACGGACAGACAGCTAGACAGAGAGACGTTGCATTTTATATATATTATATTCTTTGCTACATGATATTGTTCCATATTTAATGCTTTAGGCAGTGTATTGCAAGAGAACGCGTTAGCGGCAAAATTTTCTCCGACTTGATTCACTATTATCGTCGCTGCTTATTCCTTATGTCACCTAACGTAATAAAATATATCCTCTAACCTGGCCAGAGAACATACGTATGTTTAAAAAAAAGCACGTAAATCGGATAAGTGGTTCTCCAGTGATAAGCGCACAAACAGACAGAGAGACGTTGCATTTTATATACATTATGGATATCCTTTGCTACATGATATTGTTCCATATTTAGTGGTTTAGGCAGTGTATTGCAAAAGAACGCGCTAGCGGCAAACTTTTTTCCGATGTGATTCACTATTAACGTCACTGCTTATTCCTCATGTTACCTAACGTAATAAAATAAAGTCTATACCCTGGCCAGAGAACATACGTATATTTAAAAAAAAATCACGTAAATCTGATAAGTGGTACTCCAGTCATAAGCGCACTAACGGACGAACAGACAGACGGAGAGACGTTGCATTTTATATATATTATAGGTATAGATTATTATTATTATTATTATTATATAACCTGGCCAAAGAATATATGTATGAATTTAAAAAAAAGACACGTAAATCGGATAAGTGGTTCTCGCGTGATAAACGCACTAATGGATAGACAGACAGACAGAGAGACATTGCATTTTATATATATTATAGGTTATAGATGTCCTCTGCTACATAATATTGCTCCATATTTAATGGTTTAGATTGTGTATTGCAAGAGAACGCGCTAGCGGCAAACTTTTTTCCGACTTCAGTCACTATTATCGTCACTGCTCATTCCTTATGGTACCTATCGTAATAAAATATAGCCTATAACCTGGCGGGAGAACATATGTATGTTTTTTAAAAAAAAGTACGAAAATCGGATCAGTGTTTCTCCAGTGATAAGCGCACTAACGGACAGACAGATAGACAGACAGACAGAGAGACAGAGATACGTTGCATTTTATATATATTATAGATGTAATAAAATGTATATCTATAACCTGGTCAGAGAACATATGTATGAATTTAAAAAATCACGTAAATCGGATAAGTGGTTCTCGAGGGATAAGCGCACTAACGGACAGACAGACGGACATACAGACAGACAGAGAAACGTTGCATATTTATATATCTTATAGATATAGATTATTATTATTATTATATAACCTGGCCAAAGAATATATGTATAAATTTAAAAAAAGACACGTAAATCGGATAAGTGGTTCTCGCGTGATCAACACACTAATGGACAGACAGAGAGACATTGCATTTTATATATATTGTAGATTATAGATTAAAAATATTCTCTGCTACATAATATTGTTCCATAATTTATGGTTTAGGCTGTGTATTGCAAAGGAACGCGCTAGCGGCAAACTTTTTTCCGACTTCACTCACTATTTTACGTCACTGCTCATTACTTATGCTACCTATCGTAATAAAATATAGCCTATAACCTGGCCAAAGAACATATGTATGTTTTAAAAAAAAAAGTACGTAAATAGGATAAGTGGTTCTCCAGTGATAAGCGCACTAACGGACAGACAGACAGACAGACAGAGAGACGTTGTATTTTTATATATATTATAGATATAATATATATATATATATATATATATATATATATATATATATATATATATATATATATATATATAAAATCTTAAGATATATATATGTCAATAACCCAAATAACTTAGCCTTGGTAATGGGTTTTATAAATTTACATTAACTTACATTTTATTAAATTTTTATAAATTATTAGTATAAACTTAAAATTAACTTAGGATTAACTTTAAGCTAATTCTGTGGTAGGGGGTCGGAGGTTCTCAGGTAGAACTAATCTAGAAATTGAGATAAAGTAACACAAGTAGTTAACTAATCGCTATCTTCCAATGCAGAGTTTCATTTTTTAATGGCAAGTATCTGATT
This sequence comes from Pachyrhynchus sulphureomaculatus, assembly GCA_019049505.1. Lineage (NCBI taxonomy): Eukaryota > Metazoa > Arthropoda > Insecta > Coleoptera > Curculionidae > Pachyrhynchus > Pachyrhynchus sulphureomaculatus. The sequence goes on along the minus strand of CM032446.1, from coordinate 109,522,417 downwards.
AGTACTATGTAGGAAATATGTATGATTTTTAGTTTCAAATCAAGATATAGTACTTCTATAATTTTAGAAGTCGTTTTATTTCAAAACTTTTTGTTTGGAAAATGGTTCTATAAATATGTTTTTGGAGTAAATTATTTACGTAATTATTTATAGATAAACCTTTAAAATTTCTACATATGATAATATCTAAAAATAAAGGTGTTAAGTTGTTCTTATGTTCACTTTAGGTAATACATATTAAACAATTTTATTTTCTGTTTAAACATAATATAATAAATCAAACACACTGGAAAAACTATTTAATTATTTAAAGTAATTTATATTTTAAGTTTAAACCCACAAAAATTATCATAATCATACGTTTCCGACATTTCTACAATAATAACAATTATTAACATAATTTACTTAAATGTTAAGTAAAAGCTCGACGCTTTTTAAGATGTGGTTAAGGGGCAAATTATAATCTTCTATTTCAACCGGGTAACAAATCTTTTTAACTTGACAGGTATCTTAAAGTTCCTATGGAATTCCTTACCTGTTTTAAATGGAATGTTAACATTTTATAAAAACCGTAGACTTTCATTTAGTAAAATAACTCTTGGCAAATTTACGGACGATATAAATCATTTGTAGATACAACAAAAAGATTATGTTAAAAAATGCCTAAAACTCCAGAAAAGAGTATGCCCATATTTAAGCAATCCAAGGGTTTCAAAAAGCAGTTGCTAAATTCTAAATATTGCAAATACCTATCTGCGCGTAAAAACCTGCAAACTAATTACGCTGTTCCCTACACTGACTCCTAACCGCGAACAATGCGGGCGATGCGATTAGAGACAAAATCATAATATATTTATATGGAGTTATCCTGCATAGAAGCGATACTAATATGTTTGATTATTTGGGAGAAACAATTAAAATGTTGAACTATTAAACTATAATTTTTACAAATTATTATTAGCCGAATGCCTACATCAAACTTTCTGAATGTAATTCTGTCCACTTTTTGGTACACTATAGAGCTAAAGTTTGTACACATAAATATACTTTCAAACTATCTTAATTTATAACCTACTAAAATCAATTTCTTTTTATGTATGCATAATAATGCTCTAATAGTGTCACATACCAGATACAAGAGTGACTTTTATCTTTCATTATTATAATATTCTGTATTGCTTGTACATAATTGCATTACATTAAGATTTGCTTAAAAATCATGTTGCCAAAACTCTAAAAATCACCAAAAGACATATTTTTTCCGTTCCGGAGTTCTTGGTCCATTATACTGTATTTGACTTCTTGAACATTTTATAACTTTTCGTTAAACCAAAAATAAAGAGCCGGTTCTTTTAATGGAATACCCCACATATTATTACGTTTTTTAGAATAGACTAGGAAAATTTTAATTCTTAAATTTTTTGGATTACTTAGAGTTGCTAGTCTTTCACCAGAAGTCTACAGCATTGAATGGTGCAAAGCCGCGCTATGGATTAACATCGTATATTTCGGCACAATCTCGAGCATAACACACGAGATCCTTCAGTGAACTCTAATGGTCTTTTACACGGTCATATCAGTTCTCAGTTCCGTCTCAGTTTCAGTTTTCGTTTCATTTCAGTTCGGAAGGAAGTTCGTTTTTACACCGTCCGTTCAGTTCTCAGTCCGAGTGTTATGTGTGTTTCGCGTTCAAACACGTGTTGTCATACTGTCCCAAAGTATATATGTGTAAAATACCTCATGTCTGAAGACTGCAGTAGCCTTAGCTGTGGCGTTGAAGAAACGGTCGAAGAAAAGAACCCCATACCGTCAGATGTCAGTCTCAGTTTCAGTTCTGTTTTCAGTTTTTCCTTTTTACACATAGAAAAACGGACAGTTCCACTAAAACTGAAACTGAACTGAGGACTGATATGACCGTGTAAAAGGACCCTAAGGATTAACAAATTTCAGTCACACATAGAGATGGCACTTACAATAACTGTGTAATATGTAGGTCTCTTGTTTTGATTGCAATTTTACAAGAATTAACTGTAAAATATATTTTGGAAATTCGTTTGTCGTTAAAAGTTGTGTCCATTTAATCATCCATCACAACTAAAAAAAAAAAGAAGTATGAATCTAGTTTCAAAGAATCAAATCAATCTGGATTATAACAGATTTTGTCGAGAAATTCGAAACAATACAGGAAAGTCTAACGATAGTGGTAAAATAGATGGTTAAGTATTTTAAAAGTGGTGGTGAAGCTACATAAAGTTACATTGGAATTCGTAAAGAAGTGGTCTTCCAATGGCGCAGGAAATCTGCTAAGATAATATTGAACGAGAGGTATTTATATTCAATATATCACTACATCAATATACCCAACAACATTATTGCTTAAAACAAAGTGACAACCTCGGGATTATATCCAATCATGAACAATGTGAGAAATAAGATTAAAAGCCAATTCCACGATTAGTTTACAGGTCCAAAGACATAGAAAATATGTATTCTTTGAAGATATCTAAACAATACCTATTAAAAAAGAGGCGAATGACCTATACAAAGGTGCTATAAAATATTTAAACAAAAACTAATAATTTTGCAATTTTCTTTTTAATGCTCTGCACATTTGACCTAAAAATGACTTACGAAGTTGCTATAAAAGCTGACGAATTACTTGAGTTAAAAAAAAATATCAGTTTCCTGGCAAAACCAATAAATTGAACCAAATACATCCATAATTCGTACAATCAAATTTCTCGACATTTTCAGTTCATTTAATGTTAGTTTATTCATCACGAATTACCAAAAAAAACTAAGAAACTTTTCTTAATGCCTAATTATAATGCTTTTATGAAACACGTGTTTTGCCTAATGGAAAATTTATGGACTGATCAACCAAAATTGCTAATCGGTCGTCATTTTTTTTTTTATCGTTCACCTCCTCGCCTGAGTAGGGATTTTATCCTTTTTCATATCCTAAGGATATCGGCGAGGATGTCATAATACCCGTCAACTTTGTCCAAGTGCCGAAACATACATTTCTGTATTTCACAGCACCTTTTAGACAATGCGGTAGTGCTGCCTCAGACGTTATTGCATTTATGCGAACAACTACTACCTATGTACGTGGCCAAGCCAAATATACTTAAATAATTTAATAAATAAAGTATACCGACCTGCGGGATTGAACTCTCGACCTTCTGCACAGTAGCATGGTACTACACCACTAAGCCACGGCTGCCGTCATGATGAAGTTAGAGTTGATCGTAAAGATAAATTAAAATATGATCTGTCAAACTTCCTCGATACAATTTATATAAGAGTAAAATGAGTATTTTCATAACTTCTACTCTAATATATGTTTTTTCAATCCCCACATATTAGGAATGCATTCACGATATTTAAGGAGGACACCATAAACAAAAGTAGAGGAGATGTTTATAGCTACTAGAATTTGACGAAATTAATTTTCTGTATTATAAATCTTGTCAAATTCTGATTGTTATAAATAAAATATATGTATATATATATATATATATATATATATATATATATATATATATATATATATATATATATATATATATATATATATATATATATATATATATATATATATATATATATATATATATATATATATATATATATATATATATATATATATATATATATATATATACATATATATATATATATATATATATATATATATATATATATATATATATATATATATATATATATATATATATATATATATATATATATATATATATATATATATATATATATATATATATATATATGTATATATATATATATATATATATATATATATATATATATATATATATATATAGCCGCAGGGGCTGAGGTAATCCCAGGATTCTCCTAGTACGGGCATTGAGGATCCCGAGGTACCTGAGTCATGTTGTGCTGTCTTGTGTTGTCCAGATTATGTGTAACAAAAACGCAATCTTAAGGTATTTACCGTACCGAGAAGATGAATGGCTCAGCGTTTATGAGTCGCAAACAGTTCCCCCGGATACCGGGCGCCCTCCGGGAGTAAGTAGCCTTGCTGTGGCATCCAGGCTCTGCCGCAGTCGAGCCTTCTTTCCTAGGATACCCGTGGGAACACTATGTCAAATAATAATAATAATTATAATAGTGATAATGGCAGGGTGTTGAGGCGGCGGACCCCTGTCGTACAAACAGCTACAGCACCACCACAACAATAACAACCACAAACGATCCAAACAACCGCCTCAGCCGAAACTACTCCCAATAGCTTTATCAGATCCGACATTGTAGGTGATGGAAATTGCCTTTTCCGTGCAGTTAGCTTACACTTATATGGCCACCAAAACCATCATGAAAAATTCCGAGAGGTTGCTTTAAGATATATACAACAAAACTGGTCGGAACTTCACACATTTTCATTAATTGAGGACGACGATATGAAAGCTTCAATAACTACTATAACTATATGAAGAAAAATGGCACCTATGGAACAAGCCTAGAGATACTTGCCCTCTCGGAAAACCAGAATAGCAACTTTCATATCTTCTTAAAACAACGAAGAACAAGAGATACAAAAATAACTTTTAGGGACAGACCAACAATAATAAGCACAAGAAAACACACCGAAACTATTTACTTTCTACTAACAGGCAACCCAATGTCGGGACACTTTGAGCTTCTGACACCACAAAATACAAAAACATCCCAAACAGTAGACCAATAAAAGAAGCATCGGGCGAGCGACGTAACGGTCGAGGACGTCGCGGGAAATGGCAGCTCGACTAAAACGATGAAAACCGGGCAACTGAAAATGGACCTGCCAAAAGTGTTGTGCCGGCGAGTAAGCCGACACCCACCAAGGCGGGAAAATCAAAGCAACGCATTAGTTACACTACAGGAATCAACGAACACACCATGCGTTGCTATAATAAAATCACAAGTCCTGACAAAGAAATCACTGAGAAGAGAATTACTCGCCGCCTGGACCCACCACCATCAATCTCAAGCGCAACCGACGTAATAATTAATCAAAAACTTCCGCAACGACAAAGAAATCCCAACAGCACAAAACCAAAATTCAAATTACAAATAAGAATAGAAAACAAAATCAACAACATCAGAAGAGATCTAGGACACCTTACCCAGTTTATGAACGGGAACGCGTCCAAACGAGTCACACAGGGTATAGACAAGATAAAATCCAGGTCTCCGAACAGAACACGGCCAGAAATCCTTGATACTTTGAAACAAAAATTATCTGTGTATGCCGCAAGACTCCGTAGATGCAAAGAACCAAACGAGAGGAAAGACACCAACAACCTCTTCCGAAGAAGCGAAAAACAGTTCTACCGGAAAACTATATACAACAAACAGACAGCAGTGACCGAACCACCAAACAAACGAGAACTCACAGATCATTGGAAAAGTATCTGGTCAGAACCCAAACTACCCAATAATAATAACACCCCCTGGATCAAAGCCGAAGAAGACAAACATAAACATGTGACAGAACAGGAAAATTCCACATTAACTACTGTGGGACCAAAGAGCATGATGAGGCACCTGGATACAAAAAATTCCGGAGGTAAAATAGCCCCCCGTTCGGATCTCCGGGTGGGGGCTGGTTCGGAGGCGTCGACATGCAGACATCATAATTTTAAAATAGATTTTTGCAACATACGAGGTTTAAACTCGAACATAAATTCAGTGCATCAACACCTGCAATCAAATAAACCTCATGTACTCCCTCTATGTGAAACCAAGGTCCAGCAAGGTCAACTATCTTTATCCTGGGTAAGACTTCTATTCCCGATTTAGACGTAACTTTGGAATCTGTCTTTTTGTCAGAAGCGACCTCTCTTGCCAACGACAAGAGGCTCTGGAGCCTCTAAACTTTGATGTTATGTGGTTAAAACTAACGGCTCAACAAACCACAAGGTTCATCTGTATCCTGTATCGACCACCAGGTGATACCAATTTTCGAACACTTTTCGCTTCTCCTGCAGACACCATCGATCATTTACAAATTAACTATCCAAGTGCCGAAATTGCCCTCCTCGCCGACTTTAATGTCCACAATATCACCTGGCTTAAATATTCAAATACTACCGACAAACAAGGTCGTGAAGCTAAATCATTCTCAATTAGTTGTGGCTTAACTCAGCTTATTGACGAACCAACACGGATCCCTGATCGAGACGGGGAGTTCACCAGTCTTCTTGATCTGTTTTTAACCACCAATCCGGAGATTTACACGATCACCGTAAATCCGCCGTTGGGTTCTTCCGGCCATAGACTGCTTTGGACATCGAGTATCCTGCCAATCAGTGACAGAGAGACGCCTAGGCCGCGCAAGATTTGGCACTACAAATCTGCTAAATGGGAAGATCTCATGGAATATTTTCGAACTTTGCCTTGGATGGACGTTTTTTTTCGATCCGACAACCCATCTGACTACGCCAGGGAGGTCTCCGATGTTATTTTGGCTGGTATGGAGGCGTACATCCCTTTTTCAAAGAAATGTTCCTCCAACGGCAAGCCTTGGTTTGACCGAAAATGCAAAGAAGCTGTTGCTTCTAAACATATTGCCTGCCGGCAATGGCGTGAAAAACCTAACACCATAAATCGTAACATCTTTGTTTGTGACCGGAACAGATGCAAAGAATTATCGACGAAACCAAGGAGGCACACAATCAACGAATTAGAAACAAACTTCTCGCTTGTCCCAATAATTCCAGGTCCTTTTGGTCAGTCGCTAAGGCAGTTAGTCAAAATTTCACCAAATCCACCATACCACCACTCACACGGCCAGATAATTCCATTGCAACCACGCCTGTTGAGAGAGAGAACTTGTTGGCCGAACTCTTTGCTTCACATTCTGCTATCGATTTCCAAGGAAAAAACACCACCTACTATTCCCATATTGCAGTCAAAGATGCCCGATGTTGTCTTCAGACAGCGTATCATAAAGCGTATTTTAATGAAGCTAGACACCAAAAAGACTTCGGGTGCTGACAGAATACCTGCCATAGTTCTCAAAAACTGTACAAGGAAACTAACACCAGTTTTCTGTAGACTTCTCAACCTACCCTACAGAAAGGGAATATTTCCGTCCTGCTGGAAATGTGCCACGGTTCAGCCGATACCTAAAAAAGGCAAGAAGACCTTGCCAAATAACTACCGACCAGTCGCGCTGCTTTCAATAATATCGAAAGTCATGGAAAAGGTTATCAATCAGCATCTTCTAAAATATCTTGAACGATTCAATATTATTAGCGATCATCAATATGGCTTTCGTAAACATAGATCAACAGGAGATCTTCTGACTTATGTAACACATGTTTGGAACAACGCAATTGAACACTTTGGAGAATATCGAGCGGTTGCTCTTGACATATCCAATTCGACCGTGTTTGGCACGATGGACTGTTGGCTAAGCTACGCTTTTGTGGTATGTCTGAAAAGTTCTGTTCGTGGCTCTCATGTTTCCTCAGAGTGGCGGTCGACGGATTTCTTTCTAACACCTTCACAATCAATGCCGGTGTGCCCCAAGATTCCATACTGTCTCCTACTCTCTTTCTCATTTACATCTGCAGCTTTGCAGACGACAGTACGCTTGTCTCTTCATTCACTTTGAACGCTCAGACATCGGCTGCTCAGGCGAATATCCGCAGACAGCAGGAGGTCGTTCAACTTAACAAAGACCTGGAAGAAATTCTATCTTGGGGTCACAGTAACCAAGTGGAATTTAACGCTACAAAAACCCAGGCGGAAGTTTTTTCTAAAAAAGTTAACGTTGTTGCTGAACCCGACATAATTATGTCGGGGCACTCCATTCCCCTAACATCGTTAAAAAACATGTTCATGATAATTTTAAAAATTAACTCAATAATGATAAAATTTTTAAGTAATAATAATATTCAAGTCTGTAAGTTTTACGGCTGCGCAGGACTGACAAGTCGTTCGTTCCGTACGCACCTCCCGCAGCACCACTTGCATCACCTGCACGCACTGCTTGCTTCCTAGTAATCCTGCTAAGGATAACCTCCTTGATTTTGACAGTTTCTATAAATAGATAAAACTCAGCTTATACACCATAAGATAAGAAGAAAAAAAAATTTTATATTGGTATATATTTTATATAAATATCCACCAAATGCTTTCGAGTTTAGAAAAAGTCCATCTTCAGGACTTTAACTCTACAAACGAGGGAATAAAGTCTGTAAATAACAAGAATGGTACCAATCAAGCCTTCCCCTTTTTGAAGATCTATTAGAAATCTGCTGTAAAATACTTACTCAGTATTAACTTTTACTTTCCAAAAAAATTTAAAAATTAGAGATATTAAGCTTTTGTGTATACTGTATGCATTTCGAGAATGGTGTATTTTTTCTAGTGGGGTGGATATACACACTTTTGACGAGTCAGTGTAGTTGGTGAATACCATTTTCGTCATTGACTAAACTTATTTCATCGTTTATAAGGTCTGAACCCTGAATATGGCCATTTTTTAGAGCCGATATTAAAATTAAATATATATACAACATAAAACAATTTTATGTCTGCTCCTCATAGTTTCAATATTAATTAGCTTTATATTAATTGATGTAACTTAGAAAAACATTCGATAATTTTTTAACTTGTAAGTAGTAACTATACATTAAAACTTCAAAAAAATTTTTTTGTATCGCTTCAGCCTAAAAATCTTCTAAATTAAAAGGTAACACAATAAATACAGAACATTTAACGTACTTCTTCAGGAAATTTATGAACAACTTTTGAATGCCTTTACAAATATTTCTAGTACCATGCATAGCACTTTAGCACTTTTACGTGTGATAACTATAATCCAAATAATCTTAAAAAAGCCGTAAAAAAATAAACAATGCCGAAAGAAGTATATCTATTTCAAGCAAAATTAAGACTATTTGAATGTTTGAAAAATTAATAATTAATAAATTCTAAATATTACAAACATTGATACCCACTTCAAACCTAAAAGTATTCCAGAATCCTCCTAGTTTAAAATGATACTATAAAACACACGGAGTTTAGCGTAATGTTATTCAAGAAATTTCAAGTTAGGGAACTTCTGCAATCCTATTTCAACAAAGACATTAGGAAAATCATAATTATTATCATTTTTTAACTTCTAAGTAGTAGCTGGCTGTATGTTAAACCTCGGTATTTTAGATTTAGGAATAACATTTCTAGACATATAGATCTTAATAACTTTAATCCAGAAAACAGTTATTAAATTTGTATTAATCGCTTCACCTCAAATAAACATCCGAATAAATCTTATACTAGGAAATATGTTCATCTAGGAAAAATTACATACAATTACATACGTAAACATGATATTTGTCTTCATTCACTATCATTTGAGCTTTTGATAGCAGAAATATGACACTGCTCAGTAGTACCACGTGAGTGACTTTTTCGCGAACGACGCGGGCACCCACAGCGAGCGACAATAATAAAATAAGACATGTATAGGAAGCTGTCCTACGTAGAAGCGAAATGACTCCAGCGCGATGTGAGCAGCTTTTAAGCGCGCCTTTTTTTACGTTAACGCTTGCGTCAGCAGTTATACTGACATAGAATAAAATTGAGTGATATTATAAAGAAACATTGATTAACGGAATAAAAAATTGTGCAATTTTAAATCAGAATGGGTTACGAGTTGATAGAATGAGAGATCCATATGGCGACGGATTTCGGAGAACCAAGTAAGAATCCAGATTATCGCAAATTGTTTTCAGTCTATGTTACCCGTAAGCATATTTTAAAGTTTCTGATTATTATATAACCCACTTTCTGTTACACTATAGGGCTGCAGTTGGCACACGCAGATTTCTGATCATAATACACCCAAAACAGTGTCTTAATCTTGATGAATTAATAATATTATATATATATATATATATATATATATATATATATATATATGAATATATATATATATATATATATATATATATATATATATATATATATATATATATATATATATATATATATATATATATATATATATATATATATATATATATATATATATATATATTACTTATTTTAAATCAACTGATAGCAATAAAAGGATCGTTGGTATTATTTCGAACACTATACTTTTTTGTCTGTTAAACAAAACTATCCCCGATTCAACGTTTTCTATAGGTTTAGGGTTCATAGATACTACAGAAACCGGCATTTTTCAAGTAAAAATGATTGAACCCGCCGAATAAATCTTTCAAACGCCTATATCTGACGTAAATAAGTGATATCGAGGAGCCGAGCAAGCAGTGCCTTCACCGCTGATGTCAGTCAAAACTGACGCGGCAACATTCGGTAAGTGACGTCCGCTGCCAACTCGCAGGATGGAATTTCGGATTTTGCATCGCCTTAACCCTTAAATTGGATTCGTTTGTATTACTGTAGTTGCAAATTATTTTACTTTAGTAAATCTATTTTAAAACACGTACTTGTGTATTTATTTCGTACTTAGTAGTCCAGTTTTAAAATTCAATTTATTGTGACCATGTTAAGTGTTAGCTTGTAAGGCCTAACTTGGTCAAAATTACAAATGCCCAAAATCTTGAATCTGACAATTTTGGATTTATCCAACAGAGAAAAAAAATGATACTCTACTTCCCTCACAAATAGAGTTGCTAATATTTCACTCTCATTACATAAATTTACATATCACTCCTGTTAAGAATGAGAATAATACAATTTTCTCGATTCAAAGAACCCTGTTAGCATTCGTTGATCTCTCTCCCTTTTATTTCCCTCCTTTGAAGCGATATTGGTTAAAATTTATAGGTTCCATTTCTACTTCAAGTATGAGATAAACCAAATAAAAAATCAGTATCTCATTCTCGAAACACCGGCAGAGAGACTATCAAAAAGAAAAAATTAAGTTTTTCGTGATGTAGGGGCCGTAAAACCTAAAAAAATGCAAATATCTCCTATTGTCATTTTTTCATTAATATAATATCCTTTAGCAAATGAAGTAAAAGTTTTGTTTAATTTTAACATATGGATTTTTCCTGTAGTTTAATATTTATCCAAGCAAACGAGACCACCAACACATTTTATGAAATCATAAAGTTTAACTTCTTTTCAAGTTGTTTTAACATATTTACCTTGATCATACCAATTCTCTAAAATATCAACTGAAGCCTTAAGATAGCTAAGCAGTAGTGACGACCTGTGTAATGTTAAAATATGCAACTTAAACTTGTATCTAACTTTTTTTCAATTTATAAAAGAGGCTCAAGAGATTTGAGACAGCAGATTAGTTTCCGCTAAAAACTTGTAATTTTATATTAAATCAATTGTGAGAAATGCTTTAGTAGTCTTGTTGTCAGTTTTCTATGTGACAAAGCTTACTAAATTGCAAATAGAGGTTGTAATTATTCTAAAATAATGTGAATTTTTTCATTATTATATTACTCCTCCTTTAGCAAAAGAAGTAAAAGTTTTGGTTTATTTTAACAAATAGATTTTTCCTGCAGGTAAATATTTATCCAAGCAAGGGAGAAAACCGATGCACTTTGAAATCATTTGTTTAACTTCGTTTGAAAATGTTTTAGTATATTAACCTTGATCATAGCAATTCTCTAAAATATCAACTGAAGCCTCAAGACCACTAAGCCATATTGACACCCGGTGTAATGTTAAAATATGCAACTTACACTTTTATCTGACTTTTTAGAATTTATAGAAGAGGCTGAAGAGATTTTGTACACCAGAAGATTAGTTTCCGTCAAAAATGGACATTTTTATATTGAATCAATTGTGGGAAATGATTTAGAAATAGAATTTTCTGTTTTCTATGTGACAAAGCTTATATAAAATGCAAACAGAGGTTATAAATATATAAAATATTGCTTTGCGGTCTGTTAATTTTGATATAATTTTATAAATAGTTTTTTATTCATACTTATGCACATTTTTTTAAATTCATGTTGGTATAGATTCTGAACTTTTACAGTTACATGACACATTTCAAGAAACAGCCGATCCTTGTAATTATTTACTCTCTCCAAAACTTCCACATTGGCAAAATCGAACATATTACTTACTTATTCGACAAATCCTTTGTTTTATCCACTGCGATGTCTGTCCGATATAACATGAAACACACAACCCAAACAGGACAACTTGTAAACTACATTGGTGTTATAAAGTAGGGGGTCTCTGTTTGAGTTGGGTAAACAAGGTACGGCTACTGAGACTGTTATATTTAACTATTTTAATGTGTGGAAAAATCTTTGAAGATGGAAACCATTGAATCTGTTAATCCGCGCACAAATAACTTTTTATATAACATTGTGAGTTTCCTCTGTAGGGCCATCAAAATTGTTAGAATGTAAATAAGTTTTTTCAAAATGATACCCGTTGTTGGAAAAAATTTTATATAACTTGGTATTGGCAGGCATAATGGCTATATGTGTTATTCTGTTCTTCATTGCTATTACGCTGTTATATTTTTGGTTCATAGGGTGATTTGAAAAATAATTAATAAACCTGTTGGAAGCTGTAGGTTTCTGATACCAATTCAAAATTAACACATTATCCCCAGTTCTAATGACCTGTGTATCCAAAAAAGGATGCTACCATTATTCTCATGCTCGATGGTAAATTGCAAATGACTGTTGAAAGAGTTAAAAGTATCTAACATTTTTTTAGTAGAATTAGCAGGTACCGAACAAATGATATCGTCCACGTATTTATAAATGAATGGGACATCAAACTGAAGTTGTGCCAATACCACATCAAGCAAATGATCCCAAAACTATATTGGCCAACACGGGACTTATGGGAGATCCCATTGGGTTCCAAATATTTGTTTATAAAATCCATTGTTGAACCCGAAATATGTGTGTTCAAAGTAAATCTTATGAGTCTCATGAATTGATACTTGACAACGTAGTGTGCGCTTCAATCAACAACCACTTGTCTTCCAGGATTTTTAAAACCAGATCAACGGGAATGTTGGTAAATAAGGAGACCACGTCCAACGATATCAACACATGACCTTGTGGTAATCGCAACCCATCTATCATGTTTACAAAAGAGAAAGTATCTTTTATATTATAATCTGTAATGTCTGATAGAGCATTTTTTAATATATTAGACAGGAATTTTGAAATGTTATAAGTATGGCATTAATTGAGCTTACAATTGGTCTTAAAGGTATGCCGGGTTTATGTACTTTTGAAGACAGTACAATTTGGGAAATGTGAATTATAAACCGACAGGCGTCTTGCGACCCCCACACTTATTTGGTTGTTTGTTTTAAGTTCCTTTATTAAGTTGTTATATGAAGCCTGTATTGTTGTGGTTGGATCTGTACTTAGTTGTGTGTATGTTGATGAATCGCTTAATAATAACTCAGTCTTGGCAATATATTCAGTTTTATCCATTACCACGGTACAACCGCCCTTGTCAGCCTGTAGGAGATATATGTCTGGATGATTCTTTAGAAATTTTTTTGTTTTTTTTCGTAAATACAGCTAAGTTGTGATATGTTATTGTTATGAGAGTTGTGTAGGTAATTTGTAACCAAATTTATTACTCTAGCTCTCAAAATATCCTTAGACATGTCAGGAATTTCTTCTAAGATATTTTCTACCTGTGCTAAGAATACATCCATTCGTAAATGTTCTTTTTTTATTGGAATACCAAATTTAGGCCCTAACGGGCGGTTGTACCGTGGTAATGGATAAAACTGAATATATTGCCAAGACTGAGTTATTATTAAGCGATTCATCAACATACACACAACTAAGTACAGATCCAACCACAACAATACAGGCTTCATATAACAACTTAATAAAGGAACTTAAAACAAACAACCAAATAAGTGTGGGGGTCGCAAGACGCCTGTCGGTTTATAATTCACATTTCCCCAAATTGTACTGTCTTCCAAAAGTACATAAACCCGGCATACCTTTAAGACCAATTGTAAGCTCAATTAATGCCACTACTTATAACATTTCAAAATTCCTGTCTAATATATTAAAAAATGCTCTATCAGACATTACAGATTATAATATAAAAGATACTTTCTCTTTTGTAAACATGATAGATGGGTTGCGATTACCACAAGGTCATGTGTTGATATCGTTGGACGTGGTCTCCTTATTTACCAACATTCCCGTTGATCTGGTTTTAAAAATCCTGGAAGACAAGTGGTTGTTGATTGAAGCGCACACTACGTTGTCAAGTATCAATTTCATGAGACTCATAAGATTTACTTTTGAACACACATATTTCGGGTTCAACAATGGATTTTATAAACAAATATTTGGAACCCCAATGGGATCTCCCATAAGTCCCGTGTTGGCCAATATAGTTTTGGATCATTTGCTTGATGTGGTATTGGCACAACTTCAGTTTGATGTCCCATTCATTTATAAATACGTGGACGATATCATTTGTTCGGTACCTGCTAATTCTACTAAAAAAATGTTAGATACTTTTAACTCTTTCAACAGTCATTTGCAATTTACCATCGAGCATGAGAATAATGGTAGCATCCCTTTTTTGGATACACAGGTCATTAGAACTGGGGATAATGTGTTAATTTTGAATTGGTATCAGAAACCTACAGCTTCCAACAGGTTTATTAATTATTTTTTCAAATCACCCTATGAACCAAAAATATAACAGCGTAATAGCAATGAAGAACAGAATAACACATATTAGCCACGAGAGTTACCTGCCTGCCAATCTGACCAAGTTATATAAAATTTTTTCCAACAACGGGTATCCAAAACACATTTTGAAAAAACTTATTTACAATTCTAACAATTTTGATGGCCCTACAGAGGAAACTCACAATGTTCTCAGATATAAAAAGTTACCGTTTGTGCGCGGATTAACAGATTCAATGGTTTCCATCTTCAAAGATTTTCCACACATTAAAATAGTTAAATATAACAGTCTCAGTAGCCGTACCTTGTTTACCCAACTCAAACAGAGACCCCCTCTACTTTATAACACCAATGTAGTTTACAAGTTGTCCTGTTTGGGTTGTGTTTCATGTTATATCGGACAGACATCGCAGTGGATAAAACAAAGGATTACACAACACAAAAGCGATTGTCGAATAAGTAAGAGGTCATGTGCCTTAGTTGACCATGTTTTAAAAATGGGACATCAGTTCGATTTTGCCAATGTGGAAGTTTTGGAGAGAGTAAATAATTACAAGGATCGGCTGTTTCTTGAAATGTGTCACATAAATAAACATAAGGATTGTGTTAATTATAGGGCAGATACCAGTAAATTAAGTGTAATGTATTGTAATATTTTAAACTTATAAATTTTACAAGTCAATAGCTGAACCACCTTATGCATAACTAAACCACTGTATTTGATGATCGTTTTTTTTTTTCGTTTTTGGTCCGATTTCGGATTTATAGCCTAGATTAGTTCA
The DNA here is from genome assembly GCA_019049505.1 of Pachyrhynchus sulphureomaculatus. Classification (NCBI taxonomy): domain Eukaryota; kingdom Metazoa; phylum Arthropoda; class Insecta; order Coleoptera; family Curculionidae; genus Pachyrhynchus; species Pachyrhynchus sulphureomaculatus. The sequence continues at coordinate 109,506,960 of CM032446.1, read as the reverse complement.
TTGTTAACTGTTATTTGTCACTGTGCATAAGTATTTTCTTGTTTCTGTTATGTGTCTAATGTAGTCGATGTTCTTTTATTTTTATAAATGTTGTGACCATCTCTTAGTTGGTAAGTTTTTAAAATAACTATTTATTTACAAATAAATTTCCTGACACACTGTTTTTTTTTTTCTAAAAATTATAGTTTCTCCTGATGAAGTTGTGAAGTACAACGAAATATAGAGAGTTTAACAGCAATCGAGTGTTAATTGTCACAGACCGCAAACCCGATAAATTATATAAAAAAAAAAAAAAAAAGAAAAACCTTTTTGCTATATATATATATATATATATATATATATATATATATATATATATATATATACATATATATGTACAGTGGAGTTCGCTTATAACGACGGCCAAGAGACAACTACATTCCGTCGTACTAACCGGACGACGTTATAAGCGACATCAAATTAAACAGATATTTATTGAAATATGTGTTGTGTACATATGTGATAGGTACACACGCAAGTCTAACCAAAACAAAAAAATCATAAAAATACGTTTATAGCTAAAGTTACATACAGAAAAGTTCTTAAACTTCATATGTAGTGTACATTTATCAGCTTGTTGTAGTTTTTATATTGTCATCCTCGTAATTAAAATATATGAAGACATTTTCTGCAGCTTTCAGGCCCTCGCCGATGCTCGGAGTCGATTGTATCTCTCGATCTCACCATCGGCGTAGTCGCCACTTTCGTGTCCTTCGGCGATAATATTCTGCACAATGAACTCATCAGAGGAATTGTCACATGTGACATCATTATTATCGACATCCGAATATTGCTCAAACTCCTGGCTTGTTATTGGCAGCTGCCCAAACGGCAAGCGGTATGTCGTCTTCGTCGTCAGAGTCTACAGAAGAGTTATTGGACCTTCGATCGATTCCTGCTATAAATCCGGCGTGTCTAAAATAAGTTCTTATTATACTTCGTGTAAGTTTAATCACAAATGATCAGCATGGTGTCGAGTAAAGTAAACTTAGTAACATTATTACTACCATTCGTATTTGCTTCAAGATTTTCGCTGTCAACTCTTGATTGCTTCCAGGAATCTTTTCATTTTGTAAAAATATCAGATGTCGTCCAAGATTTTCGATTATTCTCGCAATCTAGTGGTAATGACTGCACACCTCTGAAACCTCTTGGACGTTGAGATTTACCGATCACCAGTATTTTTTTAATTGTGCCACTCATTTTTGCTGCAACCATAACAGTTTCCTCTCTTTTCACCCCCACACGATTCTCCTTTAAATTTTAAAGTTTTTTATCTGGCGTTAGTCTATAAATCAACCCTGACTCATCATTAGAAATCTGATCATCTTTAAATCTGACGTCATATTGTTTCACCGACAATGATTCTTTACTTATCTTACGGGCGACAATATTTTGTCTAGTTTTAAATTGGTGAATCTAATTTGACGTACATGTGAAATTCGGAACATTAAACTGCGAAATAAAAAAATGGGCTTTTCCCTATACGGGTATTCCTCGATTTCGTTACACTTTAAACCACTGTAACAATGCGAGTTCGCCTTTTTCCTGAGTGGATTTCCTAATCCGTTTGGAATTCAAACATCAGCATTAAATAAGTATTCAATCGTGCTTTTGCTCTTCTTTCTTGTCGAAATGGTGGAATGAGATACACCAAACTCCTTCGCCAGTATTACATTTGATTCATCTACTTTCAAACATTAAATTACTGCACTCTTTTCTTCAATAGAAAAACACTTTCGACGTTTAGGAGTGCCCAACTTTGCGCTCGTATATTGTCAGATTTTTCACATATAGCGCGTGAAGATTACAAATAACCGGTCGAGTGCAAGTAGAATTTGTGCAATTAGTGTTCCGTACGTTGATTGCTTTTAAAATAAAAAATTTTGTTACGGAGGTATAAAATGATCAGTGACTTCACAAAACACACTCGGTAATGCACTCGTGATAATTTTCGTTCAATCTACACCCCATAGAGAATATTCCAGAATTTTTTCAAAATTTTTTGATCAGGACTTTTCGAGATAAGGGGGGTGGATAGCGATTTTTCGCGATTTTTTAAAAATAATAACAAAGAAAAATGTGCGCAAGTATTATATTATATATATATATATATATATATATATATATATATATATATATATATATATATATATGTGTATATATATATATATATATATATATATATATATATATATATATATACGAGGCTGGTTTGAAAAGTCCGTGCAAAGTCCGAGAGATGGCACCACCGGCGCGTATCGAGGTCATATTTAGTTAGTAGCATCTCCTGAATGAACGCACACCAAGTTTCAGCCATATTGGTCTATTTCTGTGTGTTTGGCATTCTTGTGAATCAAGGAAGTCGAGTGATTTCAAGAAATGGACGAAAAAGAATTTCGTGTGGTGATTAAACATTACTTTATGAAAGGCAAAACGCCTCAGGAGACTAAAGAGAAGCTTGATAAACATTATGGTGACTCTGCACCTTCGATTAGAACAGTTTATAAGTGGTTTTAAAATTTTCGGACTGGCCATATGGGCATAAGTGACGCTGAACGTTCTGGACGGCCTGTGGAGGTTACGACTCCAGAAATCATTGATCAAATCCATCATATGGTGATGGATGACAGAAGAGTTAAGGTGCGTGAGATTGCTAGTGCTGTGGGCATCTCGACTGAACGGGTACATAATATTTTGCATAAACATTTGGACATGAGAAAGCTATCCGCAAGATGGGTGCCGCGATTGCTCACGCTTGACCAAAAACGGAATCGTGTGAAGTGTTGCAAGGATGGTTTGCAGCTGTTCCAGAAGAATCCGGAGGACTTTAAGCGTCGTTTCGTCACTGTGGATGAAACATGGATACATTACTATACTCCTGAGACCAAACAACAATCTAAACAATGGGTTACCAAGGGGGAATCTGCACCAAAAGAGGCGAAGACCGTTCCTTCGGCCGGAAAGGTTATGGCGACTGTCTTTTGGGATTCGCAAGGGATAATCCTCATCGACTATCTGGAAAAGGGTAAAACTATTACAGGTGAATATTATTCATCGTTATTGGACCGTTTGAAAACCGAGCTGCAAGAAAAACGCCCGCGATTGGCCCACAAGAAAGTCCTTTTCCATCACGACAACGCACCAGCACACACCTCAACAGTTGTGGTCGCAAAATTAATGGAAATAGGATTCCAACTCATTTCACATCCCCCCTATTCTCCAGACTTGGCTCCCTCGGACTACTATTTGTTCCCTAATTTGAAGAAATGGCTGGCGGGACAAAGATTTTATTCAAACGAGGAGGTGATTGCAGACACTAATGGATATTTTGCAGACTTGGACAAATCCTATTATTCGGAAGGGATCAACAAACTAGAACATCGTTGGACGAAGTGTATAAGCCTAAAAGGAGACTATGTCGAAAAAATAAAAAAGGTTTACCCCAAACACATAAGTAGTTTTTATTTTTGCACGGACTTTTCAAACCAGCCTCGTATATATATATTTTACTCGTGTTTTTACAAGCTTTCATTTGACACCCCACTCGATGACCTAGTAAAAAAATTTTTTTTTTGGTTTCGATTTCACCCCCCAAAACTAACCACTTAAGTCAAAATTTAACTTTCAAAACTACAAGGCTCTGATGAGGCCATCAATTCCTATATTAGTACCAAATTTCAACTTTCTGTGTCAAATATTTTCGGAAAAAATCGGGTGTGACAGACACCGAAGTGATCTTACAAGTGTTCCATACGGAACACTAAAAATGAATGATCGCGTCGCGAACGATCAACAAGTGCACGGAGCAGCGGAAGTACCGCTCAGAATTCGGAAAAAAATAATTATTGTTTGTAAACAAATTTATGACGCGTCGTTATAACCGGAAAAATCAGAACGTAATTAATCAGCTTCAAACGAACTCCACTGTATATATATATGGTATATATATGGTGTATATATATATATATATATATATATATATATATATATATATACATATATATATATATATATATATATATATATATATATATATATATATATATATATATATACCTATATATATATATATATATATATATATATATATATATATATATATATATATATATATATATATATATATATATATACATATATATATATATATATATATATATATATATATATATATATATATATATATATATACATATATATATATATATATATATATATATATATATATATATATATATATATATATATATATATATATATATACCATATATCTTTATATCGTTTGTGCCTAATTTGTTTTATTATACACCTTTTTTTGTAAATATTTACTTAATTTTAGCAACATGTTTTTATTTAATTTATTTATTTAAATGTTAAATTTAATTAAGTTATTATTTTGGTATTATACTTTTTACAAAATTTGATGTTTAATACAGAAATAATCATTCCAACGAGAAACATTTGTATCAGGATAAAGGTTACCGATATATTGTGGAGCATGAGATGAAATACTGGTTGGTGACATTTGGATACTAAATTTGTTATTTCACACTCTTGGAGAGTATATATTAAGTTGTGTGGTTTATTTTGAATGCGTTCTAAATTATTAACGACCCTCCGGTCGCTATCAATAAAATCTATGTAATATAGTCAAATATAGTTTGGAAATCAATACTTGTTGCAATATATATTTTAATCAAATCGGTGAAAACTTCGCTAATAGAGTCGTTAGGCCTGCAACTTCGGTAATTAAACATAATTTTAAAAAAATGTTTAATTATTATAAACCATAGAGATAAAAGGGAAGTGTATAGTATTTTCAACGAAATGAATACCAACGAACCACTAAGAATTGATAATGTTTCTCTAAAAACTTTTCAAGCTATTATTGCCTTTATAACTCCTCTTATGTTTTTTTTATCTAGTAGGACCTTAGAAAGTGCTGTGTTCTCTGGTATAACAAAACTTATGTTTAAAACAGAGACAAATTATTTATGCTTGATAATCTTTGACAGCATTAGTCATTATCTTAGCGAGACCAATTGAAATAGTAATTTAAAAACTACTGATCCCAGACAGTTTCATATCAAAGAAGGAGTTTCTATTAAAGATGAACAGTATTTTTCCAAATAATGTAATAAAAGGAATTACAAAAATAAATCGATCTCATGCGTGTTCGTTGACCTCTGTAAGGCTATCGATACGATGAATGTGGAATATACATAAAATATACTTAATAAAAATATTAAAATTTTTATTACATAAATCTACGATTTTGATATAGGTCAATTTAAAATAGTGTTATGCTTCAGTTGATCCTCATACAAATTATATGATTGTAGGATGTCTAGAAACGTTAAATCCCTGCATATTATACAAAAATTAGTGACCAAAATTCTACAAAAAAAATATTTATACCTTCCCGAAAAGTAACATTTTTAAAATAAAACACATATTCATAAAGAAGACGTTAACATGGCAACACAAATGCACCAACACAGTGATAACTATTCGACTAAATATAGACACGAAATAGAAACTTATTTGGTCAAGACGTCTAAAACGTTGGGACCATGGTAATACTGAATTTTATCATCTTACGTTTATCGTTATTAAACGAAGCAAACAAATAAAAAAATCTAAATTCAATAGAACATTTGATTTCCGGATTTAAAGGTGTATTATACCAACTATATCTTTGACTTGACTTTATTTAACATGTATAAATCATTAAATTTGTGTACAATTATTACATGAAAATAAAAATGAATTAGTCATCAGAATGTGCCATTTTTGGTAAAATTTTAAATAGCATCGATATAATATTGATTAATTGATCGTAATGTGGTTCACGCGAGAAAAAGTGTAATTTAAACTTCTGTAGTATAGGTTCTAAAGCTTTAGGTTTAAAAACTAACCATAGTAGGCCAGGTTTTTACAATTATGTAACAAGTGAGCTAAAAAGTTTTTACTACTTCAAACTTTATTCATCAACATAGTGTCCTTCAATAGCGATACAATCAGTCCAACGCTTTTCTAACATTTCTATACCTTTCTTATAGAAGGATTTGGCTTTGCCTTCAATATAGGCCCCAATGGAGCCAAATCACTTCCCCGCGAGCATTTTTTTGAGGACTGGGAATAGATAGTAATGGCTGAGGGCCAAATCTAGAGAGTACGGTGGATGAGGAAGCAATTCTAACTTCAATTCATGCAATTTTGCCATCGTAACCATTAACTTGTGACACGGTGCATTGTCTTAATGAAAGAGCACTTTTTTCTTTTTCATTTTAGGCCGTTTCTTTGCGATTTCTGCCTTCAAACCCACCAATAACTTTATATAATATTCGCTATTGATGGTTTTTCCCTTCTCAGCATATTCGATGAAAATTATTCCATGCCCATCCCAAAATACAGAGGCCAAAACCTTCCCAGCTGACAGTTGAGTCTTTGGTCGCTTCAGGCGCCTTTCACCGGATGCTATCTACTCAGCTAACTGCCAATTTGATTCTGGTGTGTAGTGGTGGAGCCATGTTTCATACATTGTCCCATATCACATGAAAAAATCCTTTTTGTTGCGCTTAAACAGGTCCAAACAGCGCTCAGAATCATCAACGTGTTGTTGTTTTTGGCCAACTGTGAGCAAACGCGGTACCCATTTCGAACAGAGCTTTCTCATGCCCAAATGTTCATGCAAAATATGACCAACACGTTCTTTTGACATCCTTAGGGTATCACCTATCTCACGCTGTTTCACTTTACGGTCATCCAAAACAATTTTGTGGATTTTTTTGGTGTTTTCCGGTGTAACCACCTCATTTGGGCGTCCAGAGCGTTCAGCATCATTTGTGGCTGTCCGACCGAGTTTAAATTCAGCATACCAGTAAATGAGTGATTTTCCAGGAGCAGAGTCCCCATAATACTTACAAAGCCATTGCTTTGCTTGAACAGTATTTTTTCCCATCAAAAAACAGTGTTTAATCAACACACGAAATTCGATTTTTTCCATTGTTTTAAAAATACCAAAAGTAACGTCACTAAAACCACTGTAACTTGTAAACTAGTCGTCGAAATGTCATGAAATTTTGACACGTATCGTTTGAAGGTTGGTACTTCCTAAAAATCATATAAATTTTATTTTTTAGAAAAGCGCGACATCTATATATATATATATATATATATATATATATATATATATATATATATATATATATATATATATATATATATATATATATATCTTCTTCTTCTTAGCCTAAGTTGGCACATTTCCGTTTATCCACCACTCCCTGATAGCTTTAATATATACTGTTCTAACTTCAAAGACCTTTACAATAATATTATCAATTTCTAGCACTTGGTATTCAGATCTTTCAAAATATGTAAACCTTCCTTTTATCTCTGGGTTTTACAACGTTTAAACACTTTTTTTAATCTCGACTAATTACTCTAGTTGCAAGCCTAACGCCTCTATCAGGGTTTTGTCCTACCTGCATAAAATATATATTGCACAAGTATTAATTTCCATACTATATACTAAACATACATATATTGCATAATTTTTTGCTCTAATCTTATTGATAGCTACCGGAGGGTCCATAATGAATTTGAACTGATTCAGAATGACCTTCACAACTTAATATATACTCTTCAAGAATGTAAAATAACAAATGTACCATCCAAAACTCACTTCATGTCATGCTCCAGGACATATCAGCAACTCTTATTCTTGTTACAGGTTTCTCATCAAAGTATTAAAAATGAAAATTTATATTAACCAAAACATCAAAATAATAACTTGTAAGAAGTGTAATAATATTTCACTAAATTGTTAACTACCATCCCTGAATTATTTATTGTTAAAAATGAATTGTGTTTTAAAATCTCGCGGATTAGATCTCCTATCCATTAAATCATATTTCATTTATTAAAATAAATAAATAAAAAAGCCTACACTTTATAATATATAAAATAAAAACAAAAAGATCTAAAATCACTGTAACGTGTACTTTCAATTAAAATAAAAATATCAATATACAAAAAACTTATAATAAAACAAATTAGACCCAAACAACATAAAGAATATATGTATATATATATATATATATATATATATATATATATATATATATATATATATATATATATATATATATATATATATATAATTTAATCGGACGATAAAAAATGTATTTTTTGTTATTAAAAATTTAATGTATGTTATGAGGATTTAATAATTTCAATTTCATTTCTAAACTACTAAATTGAGACATCGTATGGACGTTACAGTTGAATATAAATACTTTTATCCTTGTAGTTGAGGATAAAGAATTAGAAATTTAAATAATTATTTAGAATTTCAGAAACCCACCCTTATAATTCGGAATATACTGCCATATGTTTAAAAAATGAACTAAGTCGTTCTTTTAAAAACATAAACCATTTTAAGAGTCAAAATATGTTACAAAAGGGCATTCATTCCGAAAAAATCGAAGCTGACCTTTTTCCCATAAAATTTTTCTACATTCTAGATATCGGGTAGGATATCGTAACAAAAGTTTCTAGTGATTTATGGGGTACCTCCGTATAGAAACAGGTGACAAACAAGGGTCCTGTAACAAAAAGGACCGGCATAAATTAATCTTGAACTGAAAAAATTCGAAAAGCACTTTGAAATTCTGAGTTAAGTTTAATTTAACATAACAATCGAATAAATTTGGATATTATTTTTAATATGCGGCATGGTTGCCTTTGGATAAAATTTAATTCAGAGATCTTTTGATATCTGATTTTGGGGTACTGAATTGGATTAATTTCGGGTGTGAAAATTCTGATTGACTTGAAAACAAAATATTATGGATTACTTTTTAAATACTTAGTTTCATCATTTACTATGGTCAATAACGAACTGGAACATGTTTTGGTGATTAATTTTTATCAGTAATAGGCCCTTACATATTCTTATTTAATATTTAATCAATATTCACGACATCAATATATCACTAGCGTTCTTATTTGTTGAACTGCGGACTGAATATATTTATAATAATTGTTTGTGTAGTGAGTTTGGCTTATAATGTAGTACGGCAGTAATTGTGACTGCTACTCAAGAGAAAGAAACTACAGAAACGAGCCGAGAAGAATTTCTTAAATAATTTTAAAACCTAATGTTATTACTGTCCCTTTAAAATCAAAATCTGGCAAATCCTAGGAAATGTTATTCATCATTTCGTTATCAGATATTATGCTGAGATACAATGAAAAATAAAAATTTAGCCCAAGAAAAATGGAGCTGGCAAATCTTATCTAAATTATCTTTATTTGCCTATGATACTTCAAAATGGCATTTATTTGCTTTAGACAAGTATGGACATAAGAACGGTACCTAATTATTTTATTATTTATTTATTTCCAGTGAAAGTAGGAATTTGTAACTGATTCTCGGTGCTATTATTGCATAAATATTCTAGATATTGTATATTAATATAATATTACAAGAAAAATTTAAAACGATCTTAATTTCGTATGTTTGTAAACATTCTTATAGCTCCCCGGTAGTAATGCCTGTTATAAAATTGCCATCGCACAATAGATAGGATAGTCCTCTATTGTCATGGGGGATAAACAATTAAAAGTATTATTTGAATTTTTCAGTACTTACCTCTTCCAAATCCTTATCCTAACCTTTAATTAATTTCAGAAATTTTGAAAATTTAAAAATTATAAGGAATGGCAGTAACTTCACCCCTGATTATCCTAGTCAAATAAATAAAGAAAAAATATTTCTAAAAACAAAACTTGGAATGCTGTGTACCGTATTACTGTGGCGGCCCGTAGCTCCGTGAAGTAGTAACTTGCATGTGGTGCAGAAGGTCTCAGATTGCAATCCTGGCTGTTGGTCCGTATACTTTATTTATTAATTTAATTAAGTATATTTGGCCTGGTTACGTACATAGATGGTGGTTGTTTGCAGAAATGCAATAAGGTCCGTCGCAGCACTACCACGTTGTCTAAAAGGTGCTGTGAAATACAAAAATGTATGTTTCGGCACTTGGGCAACGTTGACGGGTATTACTATATCCCCGCCGGTATCCTCAGGATATAAAAAAGGGTAAAATCCCTACTTAGGCGGGGAGGTGAACAATAAAAAAAAAAACTATTATCCACAAGCCTCCAGACAATAAATAAAAATTCCTCGAAATATAGGTGTCAAATATTTATCAAAATTAAAACTGAAATTTTATAATGTTAGTAAAGTAAATATCAGTTGTAAGAGACACCGATGTTATTTTCTAAGCTCTGGTATATATAGTGTCAGACTGAAGGTCAGTTTTTGGCCGAGGCCGGAGCCGAAGCCGATTGTTCGGCATAACCTTGGCCCGAAGCCGAAACTGAAGCCGAAGGTTCAATGATACTAAGAAATCTTAGAACAACGACTAACAGGTATATATAACAATGCAAATCCTGTAATGCTATTTTGTTTTATGTGTGTTATGTGGTGTTGATAATAATTGTAAATTTATGGGTACTTCAAATAAATTAATTACACCTTTTTGAAAAATGATAAACTCAGTTTTATTCTTATTTATTTATTAAAATGAAATATAACAGTACCATAGTACCAAACCAAGTTTTAAACAATGCAATTTAGCTAAAGCCAATGATATCATTTAGCGACAATAAAAAAATATATAAGAAAATTTAACAGTAACAGTCGTAATTAGATTATAATCTGTGTAATAGAGTAAATTATTAATTAAGTATTTAGAGTTAACACATGGGCTGAAAAGTCCCGGGCCTAACACATAGATGACGCTAGTTTTTATTGCAGTCACCTTTTTTTCAGTTAATACTAACCTTCAAAAGGCAGCTGTTAAAATTTCATGATATTCTATTCATTAGTTTGTGAGTTATTGTGCTAAGAGTGACGCTACTTTTGTTATTTTCAAAACAATGGATCAAAAACAATTTCGTGTTTTAATTTTACACTGCTTCTTGATGGGAAAAAATACCGTTCAAGCCAAGCAATGGCTTGAAAAGTGTTATGGGGACTCCGCTCCATCAGAAACAACAATAAAACGTTGGTTTGCTGACTTCAAACGTGGTCGTAGAGACACCGATGATGCAAAACGCAGTGGACGTCCAAATGAGGCGGTAACACCAGAAAACATCAAAAAAAATCCATAAAATCGTTTTGAATGATCGAAAAGTGAAGTTGCGTGAGTTAGCTGACATCGTAAAGATATCAAAAGAACGTGTTGGCTTTATATTGCATGAGCATTTGACTATGAGAAAGCTCTGTTCAAAGTAGGTACCGCGTTTGCTCACTGTTGATCAAAAACAAGAACGTGTTGATGATTCTGAGCAGTGTTTTAAACGTAACAAACCGGAATTTTTGCGTCGATATGTGACAATGGATGAAACATGGATCCATCACTTCACTCCGGAATCAAAACGATCGTCATCTGAGTGGACAGCAACTGGTGAACCTCGTCCAAAGCGCCCGAAAGCACTACAATCGGCTGGAAAGGTTATGGCCTCGGTATTTTGGGATGTGCGTGGTGTAATATTCATCGACTATCTTGAGAAAGGAAATACCATCAACAGTGAATATTAAATAGCGTTATTGGAGCGTTTGAAGGCCGAAAATTGCAAAGAAACGACCGCATATGGCAAAGAAAAAAATTTTGTTTCATCAAGACAACGCACCGTGTCACAAGTCAATCAAAACAATGGCAAAAACTACATGAATTGAACTTCGAATTGCTCCCACATCCACCGTATTCGCCAGATTTGGCTCCCAGCGACTACTGGCTGTTCGCAGACCTGAAAAAAATGCTCGCCGGTAAGAAATTTCGCACGAATGAAGAGGTTATCGCTGAAACTGAGGCCTATTTTGAGGCAAAAGATAAATCGTTCTACAAAAGTGGTATTGAAATGTTAGAGCGGCGCTGGAATGATTGCGTTGCTCTTGATGGAGATTACGTTGATGAATAAAGCTAATTTTGAACCAAAAAAAACCGTGTTTTTCTTTGTTAGGCCCGGGACTTTTCAGCCCATGTGTTATAGCTTTAGTCAATAAAACATACACTATTTTCATCTTACGTTAGCTTATATATAGTAATACTGTCATTTTTATTTAACATAATGAAAACAAACTTCAATCATCTTTTAACATAAAATATTCTACATTTTTTCAAATAAGAGATTTGCCGCGCTGACGTCATTTGTAATAGTTTTCTTCTTTTCGACGGCTGGATTCAAAACTTCGGCTTTGGTCAAACCTTCAGCTGATTTTTGGCGGAAGTCGAAAGTGTGGGCGAAAGTACTTTTTTCAGTCGGGCATTAGCTACATAACATCATGCATATAATATTTTTGAAATATATTTCACCATCTCTTTTTTTACCGCTTGCCACAAAAAAAGAAAATCAAAGATCAAACAAGACCAAGAAATTGAATCGGTATTTAATTAGTCAATAATAATATATTATTTACAAGAATCAATGGACCGTATTCATATATCTTTCTTGTTGATACGCCATATTTTTAACTCGTATATATACATATTATTATCGGCAATTATTGGGAACATAAATATTTATAAAGAAATAAAATCATAAAATTCATCCAATCCGCCAGGTTTCTTTTTAGATACCGATACCTTTGTAAGTAACAAGTAGTTTTAAAAAGTATTTTGTACAACAGCATTATTATGCATCTATGTATATGAACTTCATAAGTAGTAGCTGTAAAACCTGCCTATTATTGATATAATTAATATTATGCTGATATGAGACGTCTTGTAATAAGTTATACATAGAAAATCGTCTAATATTTTAAAACTGGTAAGTTCTTGTACTAAGAGAAACTGCAGAAAAATAATGTTATGGTTAAGTGTAATCGCGCTTCTGTCTACTGCCTTTACCGATAATATTTTTTTTTTTTTCTTGTACATAAAATGTATTTTTTTAGCATTTATTACTATTATTATTATTAAAAATGGCAGTCCTCTATAACTAATGAAGACATGTTCAACACTTACGCAAATACTATTAGTTAAATACAATAGACAATGATTTTGGTAACAACCTGATTTGTTGTTATATATTAAAATCAAAAACATGTAATTTTTATATCATAATTAATTAAAATGACTTTTCCGATTTCTGTTTACAAAAGGCTTCGGATGCCGCAGAAATAAACGACACCTGAAGTTCAGTGTTTTACGACAAAAATCAAATTCAAATAAATAAATGTCACTCCAAAACCGCTTATAGTAACATGAATTATCACATCCTCGTTTAATATAGTTTTAAAATATAAATAGATTTAATTGTTCTCCATGAGCTTGTTTGCTACAATAACAGGATTGCAAGGAACCGGTAATGATGACGATATTGCCTTCGTTAACTGAACAAATAACTGTTAAAAAAAACACCCTATTCTCAGATAACACTGTTATTATGTGACTAGTCAGTCCTCAAAATGTGAAATTAATTTCTAAAGGAAAAGTTGGTATGTATGTTGTTAATGTAGTTTCGATTATTTTTGCATAATCTAACTAGAAGTCTCGGGCACTTAAATGAATGGGAATTACAAATAAATATTGAAAAAACAAAATATTTTTAAATAGTGCTTTTTTAACTTATTGCTGAATAAAAGTCTTAAAACAATACATCAAATATTTAAAACTGATTTTTAAATAATGACGATCAAATAATTAATAATATTAATAATCTGGAGTCAATTGCTAAAATGAGAGCATATCTTCCTATCAATGACGTTCAAACAAAAAGCAGAAAGTGCAAATCTTGGTTTGTGCACCATCAATGCTTAAATGCTTCTATTCAGGTGTTAATAGGGGTAAGGTTTTTGCGAATGTAAGTTGCTGTACATACAATTTTATAATTTTTATATTTGAAATGTATTGTTCAAAGACCCTCATGACGTCATGCCGATCGATGTGACAATGCTATTACTGCGAAAAGTTTCTCTTCAGAGCATAACATGGTAGTTAGATTATTTTACATTAGTTCAGGTGCACTTAAACATCAAATACTTAAATTGATTTTTGAATAATGATTGTAAAATAACTTTGTTAAGCTAAACGAACCAATGATGTAATGGCGATCGGTGTGACAATGAAAAGTTTCTCGTCAGAGTATAACATGGTGGTTAGATTATTTCACATTAGTTTAGAAGCATTTATAATTAGTATTTTATTTAAGAAAGTAATTCAAATTATCTGGAACAATCCCCCCCCCCCCCCCCCAAGTTACTTATACAAGCCTACCAAATTTTTAGTGTTAAGTTATGTGTTATTATTAAAAAAATGTTTAAAAACTTGATCAGCTCATTTACTTTATTAAAGAAAAGATAAGCTCGAGGATTCATCGGGGTTTGAATTATTTGGTTATCTATTTAATATTCGAACATTTGCATGCAAGTTGATGCAAAGTAACGAATATTAAAGTACTGATGGTTCACTACATCAATAAATATGAAACATTTCTACATCTGAAAAAAAAACAGTCATGGTTTTTGTTCAAATTTAGTTATCCTCCAGTCATTAGTTTGTATATTCAGCCTGGTATATATATGTGTATATATATATATATATATATATATATATATATATATATATATATATATATATATATATATATATATATATATATATATATATATATATAAAATTTTAAAGTCGAAGGTATTTGTTAATCATTTATTTTAACTATGTCCATAGTGTTTTTATGTTATGATTCTTATAATTTTTTATCATACTCTGGTTTTTCTTATATTTCAAGACAAGGTCGAGTCTACCAAAAATTATTTTTTATGTACACTGGTGAGCAAAAAAAATCGACTCAAACAATTTTGCCTCCCTTAACACCGATCCTTGAATTTAATTTTCAAAGAGTGGTATTATTTTTGCTATCATTAGAATGCTGATATTCTAGTATTTCCAATATTACCAAAAACGTTTGAATTTCCAAAAACTTTTACTCAATTGAACCGTTTTTACTCGCTCAGCAACGTACTCGTTGTGCGCTATTCATCCTTATAAAAACACATGCAACTGCACTGTCCTATCATTCCTTTATCGGAACTTGAACCGTCAATATCTCTGCTATACCTGCTTACTAATTACGTAATCGAGAAATGGATACCATCCTGGAAGAAACGGCACAAATGATTGCCCTATTGCAAAAAGGGCATAGCCAACGTGTAGTCGCTGCGAAACTGCACCTGATCCAATAAGCTGTCTCCAGAGTCTACAGATGTTACCAAGAGACTGGCGCCTTTACACAGAGACCAGGATCAGGAAGAAAAAGGTGTACCTTGGAGCGAGAACGCCCGCTTCATTGTCAACACTAAGAAATCGGCACTTTTCCGAGAACATATCGAATGGAACTTAGAGCAAGGGCGCTCCGTTTTATTCTCCGACGAGTCTTGAATGTGCCTACATGGCAATGATGGAAGAAGACGAGTCCATAGGAGGCTCAGGAACGCAGTGCTGCATCACTGAAACCGTCGCCTACGTTATGGTGTGGGGAGGCATCTTACTGGATGCGAAAACCGATTTAGTTTTCGTGACTGATGAGACTCGTAGCGGTCGATTAACTGCTCACCGGAACATTGAGGATCCTGCAGGAACACGTCGTTCCTTACGCTGAGTGTGTTGGCGATAGCTTCGTGTTAATGCACGACAATGCGAGGCCATATGTTGCCGCATCAGTGCGGCAATACCTGTCGGAAGTAGGAATACCTGGCCTGCACGGAGCCATGACCCCAATCAAATCGGGCACATGCGGGATGAGCTGAAACAAACGGTTCGAGCCAGGAATCCAGCCCCTGCATCGCTGAGGGACTTAAAGGTTGCGATGGCCGAAGAGTGGAGAAGAACAGACAGTGGTGAAAAAGCTCACCCACTCCATGAAAAACCGGCTGGAAGCAGTAATAAGGGCAAAGTGAGGGTGGTAATACAACATTTTGTTTTGGATTTTATCAATAAATTTAATTGTTAAACATAAAATTTGTTTAATTTTTGCTTTCTCTTACCCTTAATTTCAATCCTTATTCTCCTTATTTCCCCTTTCAGTCAGTAAAAAGCATGAGGATGGAATTTGGTATCATTAGAAAGAGAATAGAATGGGTTTTCAAATGATACTAAAATCAGTAAAAAAATATATGAACACTAAATTCTAGAAACTGTGTTAAATGAAGTCAAATAGTCTGAGTTGATTTTTTTGCCCATCAGTGCTCACCATATTAAAACTTGATTTTATCAATCAATGTCAATATATCAAAACTATTGTTTCATCAAAAAATAGCTTTAAAATATCTGAAATTCAAAAAATATGGGAAATGTTGCAAACAAAAAGTGTTATTATAAAAACTTAAGACAAGAACGCAACATAGACAATACTTTGTGGCGCTAGAAGCAAATATTCAAAAAATTTGCCAAAGATAGTAAAAAAAGAACTCAAAAAATTTATTTTCAACTGATCAACCCTCTAACTTTTTCTGCTAAATTTCTCACATTCAGATGTTAAGGCAAAAAAATGTAGTAACTACTATTTTACATTCAAAATTAGTTTCGTCGCATTTTTGATTAAAGCAAAAAATTTTGACAAACTATGATTATTGTTTATTAATGTAATATTATATTTTTTTCATTTTTAATTGACTGTATATATATATATATATATATATATATATATATATATATATATATATATATATATATATATATATATAGTGTATGTATATATTAATTTAGGCAACTATAATCTTATTGAAGGTCTTAATTTTTTAGCAAAAAATTAAATTACAAATTTCCATTCATATATCCATTATTTGAAGTTAGACGGTAAGAAATAGGTGACATAAGCTGTTATTCCGTACTTCACTATTTTCATAAATTTAAAGTTTTTGGAAATAAAACAAAATGTACATTGTTTGCGGTGCCCGTTATTTGTTAAACAAAAAATAAATTATATACCACATGTATTACTATTATATTCATTATCCTTACTTATTCCAAAATGGGTTGAATCAAAGATATAACAAAAAGCTGACTTTTAACATAACCTTAATCGACATTTTAAATTAATTTAATAGCAAATAAAATTATATTTTTGAATTCATATTACACAAATTTTAAATTTCTCATTTTTATTATTTAAGTAATATATTTGATGAACATTCATGAAAATGTAATAACTTTTATGCTAAAGTAATATCAGGAATGCTTTTAAAAAAATAAATAATAAAAAACATCCAACTTTTCGCCGCTGCCAACTTTCTGCTGCGCGCCGATGAAGTTTGTTTTGGCTGCTCGAGTATGGCACGTCGACGTTCGGCGGGAGCAGCTAGTTCAGAGTTCGCTCGATAGGGCTCGCGCACAACATTCACTCCGTCCGCCATTGGTGGAGAGGCGTGGCCGAGGCTTGACAGATCATTCATCTAAACCCCACTCTGCCCCCTCGAACCGACGTGATTGACAGTTGGCAGACGACTGCGGAACGCGCAAGAACTCCGCACGCGCTTCGGACGGCACGGCGGTAAACGAAAATTTACACACCGACCCCATGAATGCGCCGCCGGCGAACCATCTTCAACGACCATCAGCAGCACGTGGGTAACTTTCAGTGTGACAGTGCAGTGAGACGGAAAATTTGTGAAATTTTTAGTGAAAAAAGTGCGCGACAGTGACTCGGACCCCAACCCCTTTAGTGCGGGCAGTGCAGTTCATGGCTCAGCCACGGGTACGCTAATCGTCAACTAACGAAAAAGGCGACACGTCGAAAATTCGGCAACTGTGCTTACATTCTGTCCATCAAGACTACCAGCTGATTGATAGACATTTCGACCTGTCAACATCAATCAGCGACTAATGAATGAGACCCGCAGAAGGATATCCATCATTTACGTCTAGTGCACTCTTGCGTATCGCAAAACCACGACGCTGGCGGCAGACGTCAAGGCCTTCGACCTTATTTACATTAGTAGCGGATTTTCTTATTTTATAGCTACGCGTTATTCTTATGCAGTACCCGACGCTTGCTTACCAAACGCGCATAACAAACAGGAATAAACTTTACTGATGTCTATTTCAAAAACAACGACATGCACATTCTAATTCATGTCGTCTGGGGAACAAAACCAATCTAAATTCTATGAGCATTTGAATAGTCGTACAAAATACCGGTATCATTTTAAATTAAGTTAAGGCATAACGTTTAGGAGCCATTATGCCATTTTAACTCACGTTGTTATATACAGAAATAATTGAGGTAGTATAGGCAGATGTTAAATAGTAAAATCTTTGCCGTCGGATGCAGCCTTAATGTCGTTATATAGTATGAATTATCTATAGAAAACTATAATAATATCTTCATTCGTTAAAACTTCTCTTTTATATATTTTTGAAACATCTTTTAATCTTAATTTCATAAAAATATTAGGCCTACTAAAAACTCAAATTAAGTTAAAATTACGGAATATCATGCTTGCTGGCATTGGTCCAAGAATGACTGATAATAATAAAAAGGGATAAATATATTGAACTTTTAAATATTCTTCATTAGAATAAAGCACACTGACTTGACTGGTTGATCTGATGAAAAACCTTTGATTTCAGACTAAATATGCAACAAAAATTTGTTTAGTATATGAAATAATATATATAACTGCAGTTTGTATTTTTAAATTTAATGTTAGGAGAGTTTGCTTGACAAAAATATAAATTGTCTTAAACAAAAGTACACAATCATAAATTAATTTAACAAATTATCTAAAGTCACTGAAATAAATATGTTTTTAAATTAGAAGAGCTATATATTTTAAATCTGTATTTCCAAAAATAATATTTATCTATTTCATACATCTTTGAACGCCTTGCTGTCTAGTATACGCCGATATATGCCTAGATGGAAGGATAATTACAGGCTTTAAAAATTCTTAACAACATACCTTTAAAGGCATTTGAGGACCTTTCAAGCATTCCATTATTTCTATCCCATTATATATAATTCTTCTGGTTTCCTCAGGAATGTTTTAACATAAAATTATAAATCTTTAAAATTGTTTTTCTTTCTTTAAACATTAACATTTTTGATGAGTAGTGATTAAGAGATTTTTATTATTCATGGCAAAATTATAATATCATCCTGAGGATAACATTTAAGCTATAAAAGTGATTTAATGCCACACTTTCATGCTGTTATCGGTAATGTTCTTTTAATGGAATAATTAACGCCGAAAATCTAAACAAGATATTATAATCAATAAAATCATATGTCCCTCGGTAATATATTAAGATTTTAAATTAGAACAAACATTAAAATACGCATAAAAGAAGAAACGGTTATGTATGAAGTTATTCGAGGACATTATTATTTATCCTTAGTACAGTTTATGTAATTTCATTGCCTAGCGAAACAAACAATACCATTGATATAAGGCCTCCATTTTTGTTGAAGCCATGAACTATTAAAATCGGTGGGAAATAAGTTACGAGATGCGACGGTTTATATAAAAAAAAACCTATAGGTCAGAAAACGTTTTGGTATTATAGAAATTTTTAAATGAAAGAGTGTGTTTAACTTCACGGATACATTTACTAATGGATTATGAAGAATATATTATAGAAAGATGATTAGTCAATAGGCTCAATCAAATCCATTATAAAATTGAAAGTGAGTTGAATTAATGTATTCGTTCCTGACCCGTAATTATAGTTTAATGTTATGCTTTTAACGAAGACTTTTAATTTCTCTTAAAACCGATGAATAGGCATTTTGGAACAACAAGATACCTTACCTGATTCCTCAGTAAAATGCAAGTAAAAAAACTCGAGTCACCGTGTGGTTTTGAAATATCATCGTGGAATGTGAAGAAGAATGTAACCGGCGGACTCGAGGGTCTAGTCCCAAGATACCGACAATCCACTCCGGTACGTTCGCTTTACCGTCGCTAACCGTGGACTTTATATTCTTAATTAAATTCGTCCGGTATCAGGTAAATTAATCGCTCATTACCAGAGATTTCTAATTACAATTACAGTGTATTTTATACGTAGCAAATTTATTGTGTTGAACCAGCTCATGCATATTCAACAAAGCACATCTCAGAAAATCGTGAAGAAGTTTAGTGCAAAAACGGAAGTGAAAAACATCCGGAAAACTCGTGTAATTTGCTCCAGAGCTTTCCTCGCCATTCCGACGGCTTCCGAACGAAACTTTGTGTCTAATCCGCTTCAGCCATCAAATGGAAATCAAAATTTAAATGACTTTAGTTGTTAAAGTTTATGGCGAAGCAGACGTTAAAGTGACATTCTAAAATTATTCTTAACACACACAGTAAAAGTAAAAAGAATCGTAAACCATACCCAGCCTGTTTAGTACTTCATGAAATTTTATGATGACGACCGTTCCAACAAGTTCCTCTTTTAGAGGCTACTATAAACTCGAAGAGCTTTTATTCCATCACGCCGCTATATTTTGCTCTATTAAATCATCCCAAATGTCTTTAAATTTCACGCAAGTATCTCACGAATCGTCTCCGAATTACCGTCGCGAGCGGATGCTACACAAGAAGGAAATTTCAACCTAATAAAAACTTTCCGGGTGTGAGCGAACGACACGACCCTACTTTTATTACGGTTTAATAAAATATTATCGAGATTCCCGCGCCTACAAAATAATAATGTCGGCTTCAGATAAATTGATTCTTTCGGGAAAATCGAAAAATACATCTGGACTTTATGCCCTCATAAAAAATTTAAGACGCATGACTTTTTCTCGGAAAAGTGTACATCCCTAATGGGAGCTTTGGGATAATCGTCCTGTTTCAATTATTTTGAAGTTGTAAATTAAACAAATACACAAAGCAATAAAATTTTGTTAAGTTTAAAAATTATTGAGGCTAAATCTAATTTGAATCCTTTTATGACTTTAATCCCCGAACAGCTACTTACTGTAGTATTTTATCTTATCATAAAAATATAATAATAATAATAAAATTTAGTTATTTTTTATATTTTTCTCGATTAAAAATAATTGTAAATAAATATTTGATTATTTGTTATGAAAATGGGGCTTATCATTTCGACTTAGACTCTTGAAGACATGCAATAAAACATGTCATATCAGTTATGTTATTAACTACCGTATTTTCCTTACGAACTTTATTGCTTTATGGTATCCATAAAACTTAAATCCTTTTAAATCTTCACGCTAAATTCCCACCTGTATTTTGGCGTCAATGATGCAAATGTGACACGATAACTGGAAAAGTTCTGCCCGAGAAATACTTAAATTTGTTTAAAATATGTGCTTGTTTGTTATATTCTAGATATAAATTGTTTTTCCAGATACGTCTTTAATAAACTTCACTTTGAACTTGACTGAAGTCAACTTCATTGAGCGACAAATTCTGGCACTAAACTATTTGATCTCTAGTTGTCGAAATTTATAGGTAATATGCATGTCTCACACTCTTTAATATATTCTATACCAAATGAATACTGAGGCACAATCATCCTTAGGAATAACTATTTTTTTCGAATTTTTTTTTATATTTTCCGTAAAGTTCCCAATTGTTTTAAAATACGATGCCTCCCGGCTCGCATTTTAATAAAATTCAAGTCAAAAAGTTAATGCGGATTGAGTTTTACAAGCCATTTTGTTGAATTGAATAAGTAACCGCCGATGATCAAGAAGTGTTTCTTAAAAACTTATCGGTATGGCTGCACTTCTCTGATGATACACTTATTCGCCCTCAAAAAATATTACAGAACAAAAGGTATTATTCAGCCATTAATATTCAAAACACCACATCAACCAGAACTTTTTCACTCAAAATAAAACAAATCAAATACGGGAAAAATGGTTTTGCAAATAAACAAAATTGTGTATATGGTCCATTAGGCCGACGGGTATTCATGCGCTTGCAATATGACAATACAATAAATAAAATCTGGCAGAGAGAAAAAATTGTTTTAACTTGACGTTACGTAAATAAGCATTTTTACAATAAAAATAATACCACTCTAAACTCGAAAAATATGATGGAGTCTTATAAAAAATAGATAAAAATAGTAACATTTATATCTTATGTTATTAAATTTGTATTACAACTATTTCTATTTTCATTTCTCGATTTTTTTTTTTGTTTCAGGATATTTTTCAGGTCATATATGAATAAAATGCTTTTGAAATTATACTATTAACTACCACATAACACAAAATTTTATTAATCGTGGGTCTAATACATCGCACAGATTGTAACTGGAAAATAAAGATTTTACAGTGTGGCATTATAGCATTTATTTTCAAATTATTTCAGCCTAGTTTTTTTGAAATAATATATAAACATGTTACATTTATGTAACCATATATATATACTTTTTATAAAATATATTTTATTTACATTTAAGTATAAACCTGAAAGCTTACAGGTACTGCCAATACTACATAATTTTGTTTCAAAAGTTTTGTAGTACGATTTTGACCGCGATAGAGAAGCAAGTATTTGATATTACTTAAAGCAAAAGCAGCTGAACGAATCTATACATTAATTAACTTGTACATATCCAATACAGAAAAACACATATAATTATGTGTTCGCAATTAAATGTTTTGAAGTACGGCTTTTTTTCCGACGGCAACTGGCAGTATTAGTTTAAGGATACTACTGCTTCGTGTACATATTATACATATTTTCTTAAACCATAAATAACTTGAAAATATTATTTTCCAATGTCAGTATGCTCCGATACAATTAACATAAAGTAACACTAATTTTCGCTGAAAGATTAGCTTAAAAAATCACGATAATAAGTAAGAGTGCACTGGTTTGTGATGTAAACTTGTTGAAAGTAGCGATATACTATAAATACCGTCGGTGTTTTAAAATATGCAGCTATGCTGTTAAAAAATACTGTCTACCTAATTTTAAACGTAATTCTATATTGAGCTACCGTAAGTTTTACGCCTAAATTCTCGTTGATAAGTGCATTAAACTAAAAGTTAGCTTTGCTTTAAATTGGAGTTAGTTTATGGCTCCTACTAAAACTTCAGTGGTGTTCAGTGCCTTATGGATCAGTGTGTAAACAGTGCCGTGTGACGTGTTGCCTTCTTCATTATGGACTGTTTCGCTACCATCATCATTCATTTCAAATTATTTTTAGGTGTAACTAATAGAAATAAGGCCAAACGAAAATAGTGAATCAAAATTTCACCATGGATGTTCTTCAGAAAAACGTAATTATGCACAAACATTTTTTAAGTAGATTTTGAGATGTGGTTGGTCGTAAATTGTATTAGTTATATAATGTTTTGTTTTGATTTTTGTTTTTAATGTCGACAAAAATCTTAATAAACTAATTGTACTAAAAATCGTTTCTAGATTATCCTTAGCATGTTTTTTTTTTTCGTTTCTAAATTTCGAATTTACTTTTTATTTTGAATGTTTTTATTGCAGCTACAAATTTGAACAAACCATAGTGAAATTTATAGTACTTCAATATATCAAACTATAATGAACGATATATATATTTTTTTAATCATAAAGTACCGTCAGTTTATAAATATCGATATAATATCAAAAGAAGCCTGTGCATTTGCTGATAATTAACTGAAACTGACAAACGCAAGCATCTTCGAACTGGTATACTCCTAATTCAGTTAGTTTGTGCAGAAAAAATGTAGGTGTTCATAAGGATAAAACGGTCTAAATTTTTTTGATTCAAACTGCTCTAATGACAGTATAAAGTTTATTACAAGCAACTATAAATATTCTAAAAAGTATCCTAAAAATTATCTTCAAATTAACAATATTTGGTGAGGAAACAAATGTTAAGAAAAGAAAACATTTCTTAGAAGTTAATGTAGTTGTGTATTTAAAGAGATTGTGCAAGGTTATTTTTCACATGCCTTTGGCCTTATCATTATCGCAAACATGCGCAGTTTTACAGCGAAGGACTTTCAAGGTTAGGTAGTATGCATCTTCTATGAAGGAATTGCATTTTTCACACTAGAATTGCAATAAAGTAAACTAAAAGTAAGGTTATGTTAGTATTCATCTTCAATAAACTTTTTTTCATTCATTTCATGGGTAAGCACACCGGTTATTAGTATTAGATGGGTCAGCACAAAGTCTCTATATTAAAGCTGCGTCTAGCAGGTTTCTATCACTTCTTTCAATATTTCCAAGGTAATACGAATGTGCGATAAATAAAATTTTATTTGAAATTAGCACTACACACACTGTAGTACCATTGTGACAAACATAATCTGAACATTACTTAACTGTTGTTAGTGTTTTTTGCAATAAAAAAGATTATCATTTCAATTTTACTGTATTTTCTTAGTGGTTTGTATACCTAAGTAGAAAAAAAGACAGGCCCTATCATAATAGCGATAAGAATAACGAACTTAAATAACCTCTGTTATAAGTTCCTAAATAAGGAAAAGCGTTGTCCTTAATAATGGTTTCTCTTATTTTATTTCAATATAGCGCAAGCATCAAATGGTGGACGCATGCTCTAAATAACGATAACTGCTGAATCCTTATATTTAATTTCTTCTCTTTACTACTACGCAAGCTCCAAACGGTGGGTGCTTGCTTCAAATAAAGATAACAACAGTGGCCTACCAAAATAAGCGTTGCAAAATATCTCTAATATGTGTAAAAAAAAACATTGCCCATAAGTGTAAATATTTTGGGGTAATTCAAAATAAATTTTGATGAAATTTACATCTGATTAAAATTATCTTTATGATTGCTTTAGGTCATTTTTGACATTTGTTTCTCACACGCAGTCTTTCATGTTTTTAATGGGTCAAATAATTTCCTTTACTCTCTTAATTTTTGTCGGTTCTCCGTTAACTTCCATTATTCTAAAATATTTATCATTCATAACATCTTATGTATTTTTCAAAACATAAGTAATAATAAGAATATTAATTGATTTTGGCTTGTTGCAGGAGACATTTGTTTTTTCTATTTTTTTGTATAAATTAGGAATAAATCGTGTTTACCCACTTCTGCCCCATTAAATTTTATTGTCAATTATATATTTTTTTGTTATTTAAAGCAACAAGAAGATTTAGAGTTTGTTTACAATAGATAACAGTTTCAAAGTGTTCGGTTAAAATTCCGTACCAGATTGTGTTCGAAAGACACCCACCCTAATATCCTCTTCTGTAAACCAATGTTAATGAAAGTAATATATGTTTGCGAAAGATCCAGTAAATAGTACACATGGTGCCACTTAGCTTTGAATGGTTATTTTATATTTTATAAAATTTAAATCCAACCATTTTCTTTACAAATAAAGTATATTAATTGATTTACGTGTGACACTTTTGAGTAAACCGTCATATAAACAAGTTACCGAATTCTATTGAAACTACGCTTTGGGGTCCGTAGATACACAGGAGCATAGAAAAAGTTATTATAGTTTTCAAGGAGATTATACACTTTATTGTTTTGGGTACTTTAATCACAAAACACTACTCTTTTTGTCAAACATTTATTGGACTACTCTATATATTCAAAAGTTACTGTTAACATATTTTTATATAAAGCATACGCGTCAATTTGTGAACGAACGTCGTAAATACTATCTTAGAGTCCAAAGATTTTAAGAAAATGTCACAAGAGAGATATATTTCGTCTAATAACTATTTAAGATAAATTTGGCTAGATGAGTAAAGACGTGGTAAATCAAAATTTCATCTTTAAGAATTTATTTCTGACGAAGGAAATTTATAAATATATATATATATATATATATATATATATATATATATATATATATATATATATATATATATATATATATATATACGTGCTAAAAAGTTTTTGGTCTGACACATAGATATCCCCCTTTTCAAAAAAAATCCATATTTTTAGGAAGTACCAACCTTCAAACGATAAGTGTCAAAATTTCATGACATTTCGAGGATTAATTTACAAGTTACACTGGTTTTAGTGACGCTATTTTTGATATTTTCAAAACAGTAGAAAAAATCGAATTTCGTGTGTTGATTAAACCCATGATGATGGGGAAAAATACCGTTCAAACAAAGTAATGGCTTGATAAGTGTTACGGGGACTCTGTCTGGAAAATCACTCATTTCCGTAGTTACTGGACAGTATTAGAAAAATATGTCTCTGTGTTATTTCTGTTGTATGAAATAAATATTTTTCAGGTTTCAGTCTTCTCACAAATACAATATTAATTCATTCACATCACAATTCGGCATAAAGATCTAATATTTTAATCAATCTAAAGTTCATTCACATTTGACAGTATGTCTTTAAAAATAAAGACAATATGATGTTTACTATCCGCGTCTCCTTCATTTAATAAAATAATTTATTGCCAAATGATTCAATAAAATATCCGCCGGTCAACCCGTAGTTAAGAGGAACATTAAAAAATAATTTGTCAAATTTGGGCTTTTAAAAATAATCACGACAATTTTAATAAAAAACTGCAGTCAACGAACGATTAATTGTCCGAGGCGTAAAAAATTATTTTTATAGTTCGAAATTTCTTAAAACAATGAACTCCATATTTTGTATTGTGGCATTTTAATTGGAGCATACCTAATATTTTATTGTGGTTTTGTCGTATTTGATTCACGTGAAATTCTTTGATATTTTTTTTTGTTCTTAACATTAATTTTAGAAAATTTTATGTCAATCATATTTTTGTCGAAAATATATATATATATATATATATATATATATATATATATATATATATATATATATATATATATATATATATGCATCAAACAAATAAATTTTAAAAATTGAAATCTGTGTTTAAACAATGACAGTAGCTTACTCCAGTTTTAAATTAATTGTAGGAAGCTGACAGTGAACTCTTTAAATATTATGCTATTCTAATTTCATATTTATAAAGTTAGTTTAACATTTAAAATTGTTTAAATATTCTTATACCGAGCAAAGCTATTATTTTTTTTTCCACAGTTGTTCTAACAATTGTTAGTTTTCTTTAATAATAATGGATACGAACTTTACACGTTTCAATTTTTTTTAAAATAAGTTTGGTCATTAACTTATTGTTAATAAATTTTCTGCCACAACGCACTTACGAAAATACCTGTCATAATTTATTGTTGGTGAGAAGTCAAACTCAAGTTAAATATCTTTAAAACGACTAGATTGACTGCCATAAACGTACAATTCTCAGCACTTTGCCCTCTTTTACAGTATGCAAACCATAGATATGCTAAAGGTGGGTAAGATGCCATAAAAGAAAAAGATTTATTTTTATAAAGTCATAAAAGAAATATTTGTTGTTAAAGGATTTAGCTGTGAAGTCAGGTAAAGGAGCACCATAGTCATTCTTGTTTTAAAACTTTTAAATTTGCATAAAAGTAACATTATCGTTGAGGCTTTAACTATTTGGTATAAAGAATTATCTTTAAATCTTAATTATTTTTACGTGGAAACCAGATTAATTTAGAACGGTGTGTTTCTTGCGGGATATATTCAAATTAACTTTATTGCGAAATACCTTTTTTAAGATGCATAAATTATTTTATAGAATCTCATTTACATAAAATAGTCATTATAGGCCTTGTGGTTATTTTCCTAGTACTTAATAAAATTTAAAAAATTTACAAGTTTTGAAAAATAATTTGTTCTTTACTTTAGTCCTTAGAACTGTCCATAATAATTAAACGTATATTATATTGTAAGATTAATTCAAATTATAATTTTTTTTCAGTATTTTCCTCTGGTATATAATTTTTACAAAACTCTTTCCATTCTGTATTTATACTTTGCAACATATTTCAGTGTTTTAGTCCTTATTATATTAGTTTATATGAAGTAAACTTTATTTAAAAACTATCATGGGCTCTATCTAAGTTACACATTATACAGTTTGTATTATTTAAGTAATAAAGAACTTGGAAAAATTGTCAAAGCTACCTACTATTGTGTTCCCGGTGCCTTCTTCATATATCACCAACGTGGACAGAAATAGTTACTTCTTCGTAACCACCTAAGCAATTATAATCAAACACAGACCTCGCAGAAGAACTTATATATGAGAATAAACTACATGAAAATTTAATCTGTCTTTCTCAAGTTACTGTCCGCAGCTTCGTTTGCATGTTCTTGCCATATTGCCAGCTTATGTCTGCGGTTTATCATAGAAAACGGGTTAAATGATAGCTACGCGTAAAATAGGATTATTTCTTCTTGAGTTGTATCTGGACATATATATATATATATATATATATATATATATATATATATATATATATATATATATATATATATATATATATATATATATATATTTATATATTTCCTTCGTCAGAAATAAATTCTTAAAGATGAAATTTTGATTACCACGTCTTTACTCATCTAGCCAAATTTATCTTAACATAGTTATTAGACGAAATATATCTCTCTTGTGACATTTTCTTAAAATCTTTGGACTCTAAGATAGTATTTACGACGTTCGTTCACAAATTGACGCGTATACTTTATATAAAAATATGTTAACAGTAACTTTTGAATATATAGAGTAGTCCAATAAATGTTTGACAAAAAGAGTAGTGTTTTTGTGATTAAAGTACCCAAAACAATAAAGTGTATACTCTCCTTGAAAACTATAATAACTTTTTCTATGCTCCTGTGTATCTACGGACCCCAAAGCGTAGTTTCAATAGAATTCGGTAACTTGTTTATATGACGGTTTACTCAAAAGTGTCACACGTACATCAATTAATATTATGGTTGGATTTAAATTTTATAAAATATAAAATAACCATTCAAAGCTAAGTGGCACCATGTATACTATTTACTGGATCTTGCGCAAACATATATTACTTTCATTAACATTGGTTTACAGAAGAGGATTTGTCCAAGTCTGCAAAATATCCATTAGTGTCTGCAATCACCTCCTCGTTTGAATAAAATCTTTGTCCCGCCAGCCATTTCTTCAAATTGGGGAACAAATAGGAGTCCGAGGGAGCCAAGTGTAGAGAATAGGGGGGATGTGAAACGAGTTGGAATCCTATTTCCATTAATTTTGCGACCACAACTGCTGAGGTGTGTGCTGGTGCGTTGTCGTGATGGAAAAGGACTTTCTTGTAGGCCAATCGCGGGCGTTTTTCTTGCAGCTCGGTTTTCAAACGGTCCAATAACGATGAATAATATTCACCTGTAATAGTTTTACCCTTTTCCAGATAGTCGATGAGGATTATCCCTTGCGAATCCCAAAAGACAGTCGCCATAACCTTTCCGACCGAAGGAACGGTCTTCGCCTTTTTTGGTGCAGATTCCCCTTGGTAACCCATTGTTTAGATTGTTGTTTGGTCTCAGGAGTATAGTAATGTATCCATGTTTCATCCACAGTGACGAAACGACGCTTAAAGTCCTCCGGATTCTTCTGGAACAGCTGCAAATCATCCTTGCAACACTTCACACGATTCCGTTTTTGGTCAAGCGTGAGCAATCGCGGCACCCATCTTGCGGATAGCTTTCTCATGTCCAAATGTTTATGCAAAATATTATGTACCCGTTCAGTCGAGATGCCCACAGCACTAGCAATCTCACGCACCTTAACTCTTCTGTCATCCATCACCATATCATGGATTTGATCAATGATTTCTGGAGTCGTAACCTCCACAGGCCGTCCAGAACGTTCGGCGTCACTTGTGCTCATATGGCCAGTCCGAAAATTTTGAAACCACTTATAAACTGTTCTAATCGAAGGTGCAGAGTCACCTTAATGTTTATCAAGCTTCTCTTTAGTCTCCTGAGGCGTTTTGCCTTTCATAAAGTAATGTTTAATCACCACACGAAATTCTTTTTCATCCATTTCTTGAAAATCAGTCGACTTCCTTGATTCACACGAATGCCAAACACAAAGAAATAGACCAATATGGCTGAAACTTGGTGTGCGTTCATTCAAGAGATGCTACTAACTAAACATGACCTCGATACGCGCTGGTGGTGCCATCTCTCGGACTTTGCACGGACTTTTCAAACCAGCCTAGTAAATATGTAAATATATATTGTTATTTATATATAGAATATTACAAACAAATTCTAAGATAGTTTATTGAGCCAACACCCTTTTTGAGTTTTTTCAAAAATGTGTAAATTTCAAAGAAAAAAATGACAAAAAAGTAGGTACCTATTACAAATAAAGCAGAATTTACTCCTAATAAGATAATAAATATCTTTGTGACAGTCAAACTCGTTTTTTTTTCATGCAGTACATTGGAAATATATCAGTTTTGATTCTCTTAAGTGGTTTCTCAGACAAGATTTCCCTAAAAAGTTTAATTTTAAAATATTTATAGTAAAAAAAAGATAAATGAAGAAAAACCTTTATTGTACATCAAACTTCACTTCTTCAATTATTTCTTGAAATTGTCATCTAAATGTGAACCGTTACATTCCCGGTAGTTTTCAACGCGAGTTGCCAAATTATTGATCATTACTTACGCATCGTTTTGTGTTCGCTACCATTTTTACTTACTTGAGTTTAATCTATCGGAGTCAAATCAGGGCTAAGTGGAAGCCAACATTGGAAATTAATTGACTAAGTTGATGCCCCTGAGTAGTATCAGTTGGTTTTAATTCTTGCACCAGTTGTATTTTGTAAGAGTGCAAACACAAACCTTTTCGAAAAATGCCTTGTAGTGGATTGTGCATATTTACGACATTTGTATGTTTGCGAATTGGGCCAAGATTATCGCGAACTTATATTGAAATGCATTTCACACTTACAGGATTTCTTGATGTTCTCGGTCGCCTTGTCCGAGGTTTACTTAAAGTCAGTTTCATTTCTTCAAATTTCTGCACTCATTTTTTAATCAGTTAAGCACTGAGCTGTATAAATGATAATGATCGCGAAATATTCGCCACGCGATAGTCACAAAATTATTGTTCTTGTAAAAGTCTAGCACACAAAAGGCACGATCCGCTCCGGTAAAAGCATCCCCTGCAACTAGATTGCTAAGAAAACCATGTTTTTTTTTAATCCGTTGCATTCGCACAATAAACTGAACCCATTTAAACTTATTTATGGGACACATACCATCAAATATGCAATGAACATTTCCGTAATGATTTGTTTTTAATTTGCATAGCTCCTGCAAATTACATATACTGAAACTAAATAATAGGTATATTTGTTACTCTTAACAAAACACATGGTTATCAAACTCCGATAGTTTGGCTTATATTTCCACAAGTTTTAAATTGTTAAGTATAATGTCGGAATATGTTTTATTTTTCTTTATTGCGAATTATTTTCTCCTTTAAATTAAATCAGAAATTACTTGCAATGAAAAATAGCCAAACTAAATTATTAAAATAAATAATTATATTTAGAAAAACATGTAGCACGCTGAAGTTACGCGTGGAGTAACATTGATTGTTGTATAATGTTGAAGTAACAATAATTTAAAACTCTGTCGCTTAGCTATTAGCATAGATGGATAATTATTTTCATCCTTATAATTGCGTAAGTTTTAAATACCCAAATAAGGGCAAGAGAGAAATAGTTGAATGTGTAGCAACAATCAAAGGAACGCTGACCCGAAGATTTCGCTAGAAGCTGTACTAACAAAATCAGAGCGTTTAGGTTTCTTACACTGTCAAGAAAGTTTAATTCCTGCTAAGCAGCGGTCATTTGGGTTTTTCTTCTTTATATCAGTTCAATTCATTCGTCTGTGCTAGTACATACACTATTCCAAAGAAAAAATGAACAAAAATATGCTGATTCTATAAAATTAAACAATATTTGTACCGAAACCACAGCTTAGATCTATGAAATAGTGATTTTTTGAATTATTATGTAGCGCCGTTACAATTTTAAATAAAATATATTCATTTTAAAAAGTTATTGCCTAATCAATTTTTAAATTAGTCAATTTGCTTACTTGTTAAATTTAATGTATGAATAATTTGTTTTATTGTTCATAAAATGGCAAATTATTTTCCGCTGCAATAAAACTAAATCAATTATTACCTACCACCAAATATGAATTAAATATTAATGGCAAATAATTTGCCCTCGGGGAGCCCACATAAAATTTAACGGCCTCGGTTCTGTAAAAATATTTATGCAAAATATGTATACTAAATCAAATTATAAGGCAGAAAACTTTGTTTTAATATATTTTGTAATTTAAATAACTTTTAATTATAAAATTTTACCCTTTGTTATAGTCAGAATTTATTAAAAAAGAAGCTACGAACTTAGTTATATGAAAGTCTATTTTCTATCTTAGTTTTGATATAACATAAGAGCACAGGAAATTAGAGGACACACACTAAGACACGTTTTCTTCTTAAATTTTAAGTTTAAAGATATAATATTTTTGATATTTACAAAAAATATTATTTGATATAAATATATATATATATATTTTATATCTTATAATTTATATATAAGTATATATATATATTTAAAGATATAATATTTTTATATATATCATATTTACAAAATATATATATTTATATATATATATATATATATATATATATATATATATATATATATATATATATATATATATATATATATATATATATATATAATACCCCGCTTTACGCGAGGGATACGTTCCGAAAAAAATCGCGTTAACTGAAATTCGCGTATATCGAGGTTTATGATTAAACATAGTCAAAATTTAATACAAAAAAAATACAAATCATTTTAATCAATCACTTTAATTCTAAGAACACTTTATGCAATACATACTCTTATTTTTTACGGAAAAATACATCTATTGTCTTTTGGGTAACGTTTTGTTTACGTTCTTGTAAAATACGTTCATAACACCCAACACTGTTTTTAATTGTTTGACACACGGTCAAGACACGGTCATCATTATTGTCTATACTCTGCAATATGTCCAAACCTGAATAAATTTTTGAAAGTGCATTTTGTATTTCCCCTGAAGATAAAACTTTCTCTTCTACTTGTTCTTCCTCATCGTAGATAGGATTATTCTGTAACTCGATCAGATCTTCATTGCTAATAGGATCGTCGTGCGTTGCTACAAGTTCTACGAGATCTTCTACCGTGACATCTTCAAGTTCAGACCCCTCAATCATTGCAGCAATGTCTTCAAGCACTTGTCTCTGCATCTGGACAATTCTTCTAGGTGCTTCCACTACATCTGGCCAAAGATTACGCCACACCCCATTCATACAACTCATTTTAACTTCCTTCCAAGCCTCTTCTATGTTGTGAATAGACTTCATAATGTTGTATGACTTCCACCACTCTCGCATAGACTGTCTTCCTTCCCCGTCAGTTTCATGAATTAGTTGGCTAAAAGTGCGGCGATGGTAATAAGCTTTGAAGTTTGCTATTGCTCCCTGGTCCATAGGTTGTAATATTGACGTAGTGTTTGGTGGAAGGAACTTTACGTACACTTTTAAGTCTCTGGGCGTATCAAGTGAGGTTGGATGTCCTGGGGCATTGTCTAAGAGTAATATAACTTTAGGTTCAAGCCCATTTCTGTCACAGTATGATTTGACTGATGGGCAAAAACTATTAGAATACCATTCTTGAAAAATTTCCCGTGTAACCCACGCCTTTCTGTTTGATCGCCACACAACTGGTAGACTTGTCTTGTCTGTGCCTCGCATTGCACGGGGTGTTTCTGAATGGTACACTAGTAAAGGTTTCAGTTTGAAATCACCAGTGGCATTACCACCCAGCAGAAGTGTTAGTCGATCTTTCGCAGCTTTGAAACCACTGGCTTGACGTTCTTCCTTAGAAATGAATGTTCGAGATGGCATTTTTTTCCAGTAAAGTGCGGTCTCATCAACATTGAAGATGAGACAAGCAGGAATTTTCTCTCGTCTAACGAAGTCTTGAAACTTGTCTGGAAACTCAGCTGCAGCTTGAATGTCCGCGCTGGCCGCCTCGCCTGTTATGTGGATATTGTGAAGATTAGAACGCTGCTTGAACCGATGGAACCAGCCTCTGCTGGCAGCAAAAGTCGGAGTGGCACTCCCTTCTCCTTCTTTTGTTTTCAGCATCTCATACAAAGATTTTGCTTTTGTGCATATGAGATCTTGACTTAGTGGTGTGTTCTTCTTATTCAAATCTTCGATCCAGACTGACAGTAATTTCTCCATTCTTTCTAAGATAGATGATCTCGAACGAGAAAGTTTTGTTGCACTTATAGGTGTTGAACCTTCGCTGGAGATTTTAATTTTTTCCCGATTTTTATAAATCGTTCTCACAGTCGATTCTGAGAGTCCAAAATCTCTCCCAACAATTGTTGCTTTGCCTCCATTTTCCATCTTTCTTAACACTTTCATCTTCAATTCCAAAGTGACGCTTTTACGCTCTTTTTTCTTTACAGGCGGCATTTTTAACGTAGGGTTAAATTATGTATGTATGTATGTATCTCCAATAAATATTAAAACAAAACTGCCAGCCGACCGAATAACATTACGGAACAAATGAACACACGAAACGAACGAGGAAATCCCCATAGAACAAAGTCGAAGGACAGGGAATTCCCAATTCTTCAAAGAGAATATTCAGAGAAAGCGGGGATCCCCCCGCGACCATAGAGAAGTTAATGACTACATGAGCGCGAAATTTGAAATTCGCGTTATACGGGGTCGCGCTAGCGGGGTATTACTGTATATATATATATATATATATATATATATATATATATATATATATATATATATATATATATATATATATATATATAGTATATATAATATAGCTTCAGACAGCAATATTATAAAACATATTTTAATGACACTACACACCAAAAAAGCTTCTGGTACCGAAAAATACAGAAAGGAAAGATGTCTTTCCGGCTAGAAATGCGCTACAGATCAGCCGATCCTCCAGAAAGGCAAGGCCAAACAACTACCGACCAGTAGCACTGCTTTCAATAATGTCGAAAGTTATGGAAAAGGCAGTCAATCAGTATCATTCTAACATATCTAGAATGATTTAATATTATTAGCGACCATTAATATGACAATCAGCAAGAGATCTTCTAACTTTTATAGTACATGTTTAAAACAACGCAATTGAACACATTGGAGAATCTCGAGCGGTTACACTTGATATATCCAAGGCATTCGACCGTGTTTGGCATGCCGAATTGTGGGCTAAGCTACGCTCTTATGATATGTGTAAAAAGCTTTATTTATGGCTCTCGTATTTCCTCAAAGAGCGTTGTTTACGAGTGGTAGTAAACGGATTTCTTTCTGATACCTTCACTCTCAACCCCTGGGTGCTCTAAGGCTCCATACTGTCTCCTACTCTCTTTCTGATTTACATTAACGATCTGTTCGAAAAGACCAGGAATACAATCGACAACTGTGCATATGACAGTACGCTTATTTCTTCATTCACTTTGAACGCTCGAAATCGGCTACTAATACAAATATCCGCAGACGGCAGGAAATCGAACATAATCGGAAAGACCTGGAAGAAAGTCTATCTCGGAGTAACAGTAACCAAGTAGAATTTAACGCTACAAAACCCAGGCGGTAGTTTTTTCTAAAAAAGTTAACGTTGCTGAACCCGACATAATTATGTTGGGACACTCCATCCCTCTAACATCGTCACTCAATTTGCTGGGCGTTAATTTGGGAACAAATATGTTTTGACATGTAAATGGTGCATGCATAGCTAAGGGAGCTTCCCAAAAGCCAAGAATATTACTTCGGACTAGAAAACTTTACACTCCACACCCACCAACTGTTAAATCTGTATAAAGCTTTCAAACTTACACTACATTTATTGGATTCTGTTAGGACAAAGCTGTTTGCCTGATTGGAGACTCAAAACTTACCACCAACCCTGATTCCTGAGAACATGGGAGAACGGTTGACGACTTGAGTTTATTCTATAAATATCTACATAGTAGGCGTGGATGTAAGCAGCTTAATTCCTCCCAGAGCGGTGTATGCTAGGAATACACGTCGCTTTAATACTTCACATTTCTATGAGATTCAGCTTGTCATCCCTCGTACAACTCTTTTGAAGCAGACAGTTAAATGGAGGACTACATCCATCTGGACTGATTTGCCCAAGACTGAGTTTTCCACTGAGTACAATTTGCAGAGGTTCAAGACTAACGTGAATAGCTTTTTCTGCAAATGTGTCACTCCTGTAGTGCTTTAGGGATTTCACTGCAACATTTGTTCTCTGCCTAGAAAAAAAGAATTTCTTGACTAAATTAAATCAAAAAACATCACACATTGCGTTTTGGACATATGACACAAATTTTATATTTTTAAATAGAACACCTACCAATGTTTTTTTTAAAGAGTGAAAAAGGAATATACGAAATATTAATTAAATATTTCTATAACAATAAGCAAGCACAAAGGCAACATACAAGACTTTAGTAAAAACAAAGAAGCATCCTTAACTTAAATACATTTTCAATGTATAACTCTTTTTAACTGAAACAAAATTTAAACTAGGAAAAAGGACTGCACAAAGGGGAGAAAACGTCGAAATTCCTTTGTATTTTTAAGGTATCTACTATTATGAAAACTAAACGAAAACCAATATTTACCATTCTTTGATTTTAGAAAATCTAAAAGATTTTATAACAGATGCCGTTGAAGAACTTGGAAAAACTTATTACAAGATTTAAAATATTTAAAGAAACATTGCTACTACACATATAAGGGTTAACCCATGTAATATTTAGCCCAGGAATATAAAAAATTATTTTTAGACTTTTATTGTGTAACGCATGGGCGAAGATGGGCAACTGGAGCGTTATTAGAAATAAGACACTCTAACTCTAGCCCTCAAAATACTCTAGTGTTCTGCGGTTTATTGAACAATAGAGTAATAGGACCGAGATTTTTCAATAGAAATTCAAATGGAAAAAGGCACATACTTGAGAACAATAACGAAAATGGTTAAAATTTGAAACCACATACAACATTTTCGCAGTAACCAATTTTTAAAATGAAACTTTCCACTTATGGATTCACAGAGTTGGAAGATTATAATGGTCACCAAATAAACAGATTTACCTATGTTGGATATCTTTTTATGGGACTAAAGAAACTTGACAATGCATCGTCTAAGAGAGAAAATACTTAGGAAGTCGCAATATTGAATGATCAAATCAAGGGAATCATTTTGGCATATACAAAAAGATAAAACGAAGTTATAAAAAATTCATTGAACAGAATGGAAAAACATGTTAAGCATTTAACGTAATTAGTTTTAGTTGATTAGTAATAGTAAAAATAACTTTTTAAGGACCAAATGTGCAAACTTCTTTTTATATTATTTGTTCTCATTTTCTTGTAGTTCTCACCTCTTTGTATTATTTTTTCTTTCATTTTAACTTTGTTTCGGTTAAGATGGTTACCACTATCACTATAAGCCTTATTCTATCCAATGTTGGATGTAGGCCTTCCCACTGAATTTCCATCTCAATCTATTTGCAGCTGTTGTCATCCATACGATGCCCGCAACCCTCTGTGTATCATCCCGCCATCTTTTGGAACGTCCTACGTTCCTTTTCTGTTCTCGAGGTCTCCATTCTAATGTTCGCTTGGTCCATTGATTATAGGTCGTGCGTGCTACATGTCCAGCCCATTACCACCTTTCTGCTACGTGTTCTATAATTCAATTCCGTTTGTATCCACTTTTTTTTCCTATCTTTAAGTTTTATCCCGATCATCTGTCTTTCGTGTGCTCTCTGGGTCCAAGCTAGTATTTGTATATCGACTTTATTCCGTGTCCAAGTTTCAGCACCATATGTAATTACAGGTAGGATGCACTGATCGTCAACTTTGGCCTTTAACTTATTCTGGGTAGCTTTCTCTTTGAATATATAACTTAATTTCCCGAATGCGCACCATCCAAGCCTGATTCTTCTTGAAATTTCATCCGAGACACTCTCACGTCGTAGAAATTTTTTACCCCAGATACACAATCCTTAACAATCTCGAGAGCTGTTTCTTCTAAATTTATAAATATGTTATTAGTGTTGGTTAATATTTTTGTCTTACTTTTATTCATCGCAAGACCAATTGTCTTTGAATGGTAATTTAACTCATGTAACATTTCTTATAACTCATGTAGATTACTAGTGATGACTACAATATGGTCTGCGAACCTTAAATAACTCAGATACACACCATCTATCTTTAGGCCCTTCTTTGTCCAATCTAATTGGCAGAATACGTCTTCTAGAGCTGTAATAAATAGCTTAGAAGAGATTGTATCTCCCTGTCTTACACCTCTTCCTATATGTATTTGTTCTGGACTAGGTTTTATGTAAATCTTTGCGTTTTCATACATATCTTTGAGTAAGATAGTGTTCTACAGTTGTTCAAGCCGTTGATGATTGCTCACATTTCGACAGAATCAAAAGCCTTTTCATAGTCATAAGGCTATGTAGAGTTCGAAATTGTATCCACTGCTCTTCTCTACGATACTTCTCATCGTCTGTAAGTGGTCGCATGTGCTATAGCCAGATCTAAAACCAGCCTATTTGCATGGCTGGTGGGAATTTAACTTATTTTTTAATCCATTGGAGATGATTTTAGTCAAAAGTTTATAAATATGAGATAGTAAGCTAATCGGGCGGTAATTGTTTAACTTTCTGATATCTCGCCTTTCGTGTAGAAGTATTACTTCTGATGTATACCACAATATTGGTATTTTGCCAGTTTCTAGACACATGTTAAAAAGTTTGACCAGTTCTTGTTTTAAGTCCTCTCCGGCCTCCAATAGCATTTCTGATAAAATATCATCAGGGCCTGCTGCTTTGTCACGCTTCACTTCCTCCAGTGCATTATTGAACTCCTCTACACCTCTTGTAGAGGAGATCAATAAAAGGGTTATATGCCCATGGAAATGTATTTACCTTACAACCATTTTTAATGAATATTTCGTAACATCCCGTTTTTCACTTGTCGGAAGAAACCATTTTTATACTAACTTTTAACCTACCACTATCTAAATTCTTAACATAGATAACTGTCATTGTCAATTCGCAATATTATAAAATATGCACAGTAGAAATATTGGCGTTCCTGGAATTGAGAGTAGTATAAGACTGAAAAATAACATACACGATGTTCGATTTAAAAACTAAAGTTTGTGTCATATACAGAGACCGTGATGCGTGATTTTTTTTAAATTTTAACTCCGTAAAAAAGAGAAACGAGTGAACACATAAGACTATTTTATTGCAATACTGCGCAAGCTCTAAATGGTGGGCGCATGCTTCAAATAACAACAGCCGAGTCTTTAATTTAATTTTTACTACTGCGCAGGCTCCAAACGGTGAGCGCATGCAAATAAAGTTAAAGACAGTGGTCTACTAAAATAAGCGTTGCAAAATCTCTATTATTTTCAGAAAGTTTCCTCTATAACATACTTTTTTACCCTTAGTTTTTTTTCTATTGTATAAAAACATATGTGAAATTCTAGTCGGATAATTTCTTCGTAGGTTTTAAGTTTACAAATTCGAAAAATAAATGCTGATAAGACACGATTAGATTAAATTACGTCACCAATCGGAGATTAAAATTAGTTGCAGTATTACAGAAATGGGACAATCTATAAAAAATGCAGTTACCTGTAATACATCAAAAATTTATTTTCAATTTGGTCTAATAAATAATATTAGCTCATTAAGGCCCTTAGTTTAAATATTACGTAACAGTTTTATTTAATGTGTAGGTATTCAAATATAAGAAAAGTCTTGGTGTAGAATACAGCATAATTGGCCTTTTTATTTTATTACTTAAAAAAAAACTAAAATTAAAAGATGTAGATTATTTATTCATTGATTGATGAAAAAAATCGCTTGAGTACCAGCATAAATGGGTCTATAAATATTAAATTCATATGAAATTAGGCACGTTCAAAACTTTTTGACAGGTATGAATACGCAGATGACATACTTTTAGAAAATTTTGATTAGTATTGTATCCATAAAGATTTTAAAATTATTTCAGCCAAATGCAAGTAAACTTCACCAGTAAGTGTTTTAATTTAAGAATGTTTTTAGTGTTCCGTACGGAACACTTATAAGATCACTTCGGTGTCTGTCCGCCCGTCTGCCCGTCCGTCCGTCTGACACACCCGATTTTCTCCAAAGACTATTTGACATAGAAAGTTGAAATTTGGCACTAATATAGAAATTGATGGCCTATCATAGCGTGTCAGTTTTGAAAGTTAAATTTTGACTTAACGAGTTAGTTTTGGGGAGTGAAATCGGAAGTGAAAACAAAATTACCAGGTCGTCGAGTGGGGCGTAAAATGAAAGCTTGTAAAAATATATATAATATAATACTTGTGCACACTTTTC
This sequence comes from Pachyrhynchus sulphureomaculatus, assembly GCA_019049505.1. Lineage (NCBI taxonomy): Eukaryota > Metazoa > Arthropoda > Insecta > Coleoptera > Curculionidae > Pachyrhynchus > Pachyrhynchus sulphureomaculatus. The sequence continues at coordinate 109,466,541 of CM032446.1, read as the reverse complement.
TTTGTATTATTTTTTAAAAAATTGCGAAAAATCGCTGTTCCTCACCCTTATCTCGAAAAGTATGATCGAAAAATTCTGGGATATTCTCCACAGGGTGTAGATTGACCGAAAATTATCACGAGTGCATTATCTTTAATAATTTATCTGATATATAAAAAAACTAAAATTTTAAGGTTATCAGTTTTCAGTGAAATCGGAAAAAAACTTTGTTGAAAACTCATTTGGGGTATATGTTTTCATTAATCATTTTGTACGTCCGTAACAAGAATTTTTATTTTAAAAGCAATCAACGTACGGAACACTAATTGAGTAAGTCCGACTTGCACTTGGCCGGTTATTTAAAAATTTGAAGAAAATTATGAAATATTGTTTCTTAAGTCTTGCCAAGACAAAGTAATCATACAATACGTTTTTGAGAATGTTTGTCTGGCACCCTAACATGCACTAAACATAGGTAAATTTTATGTAAAACTAGCTGTGCCCGCGGCTCCGCTCGCGTGGACTTGATTCGCCTTTATCGTCACTGCTTATTCGTTATGTTTATATTATTATATAGTTCAAGGGGCCTTAGAGTCCCATGGCTTGGTTGCATACTTGTGTCCACTTCTTTTTATCTCCTTTTAGCTTTTCCCAGTGCGGGATTCCCATCAACTCCGGATCTTGCTTTACTGCCTGAATCCATGTAGATCGAGGTCTACCCTTGCCTCTTCTTCCAACCACGCCTCTTATTACGGCTTGCTTTGCGTGTCTTTCTTCCTTCATCCTTGCCAGGTGTCCCAACCATCTTAATCCCTGGCTTCTTATGATTTGGCTTATAAGGGGTTTCGTATATAGACATTTTAATTCGTAATTTGTTCTTCTTCTCCACAGTCCCCCTTCTTTCCTTCCTTTCCGTAGATTCTTCTCAAAGCTTTCCTTTCCCACACCTCCAACGTCTCCTTTTCTCTTGCATTCAATTTCCACGTTTCGCACCCATATGTCACCGTGGGTCTGACAACTGTCGCGTATTTATTCCTTTCTTTTGCTTTTCTTGATACATTTTTGTTTTCAATATTGGATTCTTTGCCCCCAAACATCTCTGTCCTTTCGCTATTCTTTCTTGTATCTCGTCCTTTCTTGTCCACTCTCTGTTATTGTTACTCCCAGATAATTAAATTTGTCTATTTTTGCAAACGTATATCTTTTCCCTAAGTTGTTTATTATTATATATAAACTTTTGTTGTTTTTATTATCCTTCTTCTTTGTAATTTCCATGTATTTTGTTTTTTCCTCATTTATCTTTAATCCTCTCATCCTTCCCCTTTCTTTTATCCTACTTATGGCTTTTTTTGAGGTTCTTTTTGCTCTTGCAGTTACTGCTACATCATCCGCATAGGCCAAGCATTGGCAGGTTTGTTGGTATATTGTTCCATTTGTTTTTATTTCTGACTCCCGGATTATCTTCTCTATTACCAAATTAAATAGACATGTCGACACTGGATCCCCCTGTCTTAATTCTCTCTTCACCTTAAATTTGTCTGATACTTTGCCCTCAACCAACACTCTATTTTCTGTGTCATTCAGGGTCATTCTCACCATGCGAATCAATTTACTTGAAATTTTTAGTTCTTCCATTATCTTGTAGAGTCCTTCTCTATTTATAGAGTCATATGCTTCTCTGAAATCCACAAAGACCAAGTGTAGTGCCAAATTTTGTTTTAAGCTATTATCTTGGATTTGCTTAATCGAAAATATCTGGTCGTAACCGATCTATTTTTCCTGAATCCACACTGGTACTCTCCCAGAATAGGCTCGGCTTTCTCTGCTAGTCTGTTTTTGATAGTCAACACTACTATCTTGTACACGACATCCAATAAGGCTATTGGTCTATAATTAGCACATATAGTTTTTTTTCTCCTTTTTTGTAGATTGGACAAATGAGCGACCCTCTCCAGCTCACTGGCATCTTTTCTTAAATGCACTGTTTAGACTTACTTAGCAATCGAAATAGTAGATTATTCTTATGTGATTATGTCGCCGTGCGATTGCCAAGTCATTAAATTTATTATAGAAATAAAGATGTCTAATATTGGTACGGTTACTATAAATGTTGGTAGGTAACTAAATAGATATTTCTTGCCATATTTCTTGCACCAACCGGCATATTTCATTTTCCAGATCTACTCCAGCTTTGATCAGTTCTGCTGTTATACAATTTTCAACCGGGGCCTTATTTTTTTGGGTTCTGAGTATTTTTCTTATTTCTTCTTTGCAGGGTTTGTTTGTCCCCTCCTGCCCTTCAGTTAATTTTGCTTCCTATTTCTCATTCAACTCATTTTCATCTCCATTTAGTGTTTCTTTAAAGTATTCCCCCCATCTATTCAGTCTTTCTACCAAGCTTACTGCTAAACTTCCATCTTTTTTCCTATATATTAGCATTTTGTCTCTGTTTATTCCCTTTGTATTTTATAAAAAAAAAACACGTAAATCGAATAAGTGGTTCTTGAGTGCTAAGCACAGTAATGGATAGACAGACAGACAGAGAGACTTTAAGTTTTATATATATTATAGATTTTTTTTGACATATATTAAATTAGAATTAAAAAAAATCACGTAAATCAGATGAGTGGTTCTCGAATGATAAGCACACTAACGGACAGACACAGATACGTTGCGTTTTATATATGGTATATTATATAGATTATTATTATTATTATATAACCTGGCCAGAGAACATATGTATGAATTAAAAAAAAAAAACACGTAAATCGGATAAGTGGTTCTCGAGTGAAAAGCGCACTAACGGACAGACAGACAGACATAGAGACGTTGTATTTTATATATATTACAGATATTTTTTACTATATGATCTTGTTCCATATTTAATGGTTTAGGCAGTGTATTGCAAGAGAACGCTCTAGCGACAAACTTTTTTCCGACTTGATTCACTATTATCGTCACTGCTTATTCCTTATGTTATCTAACGTAATAAAATATAGCCTATAACCTGGCCAGAGAACATATGTACGTAAATCGGATAAGTGATAAGCGCAAAAACAGACAGACAGAGAGATGTTGCATTTTATATATATTATAGATGTAATAAATCGGATAAGTGAGAACATATTCTGAATTTCAAAAATCACCGTAATAAGTGGTTCTCGAGGGATAAGCGCACTAACGGACAGACAAACAGACAGAGCGACGTTGCATTTTTACATATATTATAAATATAAATTATTATTATTACTATATAACCTGGCCAAAAAATATATGTATGAATTTAAAAAAAGACACGTAAATCGAATAAGTGGTTCTCGCGTGATAAACGCACTAATGGACAGACAGACAGATAGAGAGACATTGCATTTGATATATATTATAGATTATAGTTTATAGATATTCTCTGCTACATAATATTGTTCCAATTAATGGTTTATGCCGTGTATTGCAAGGGAACGCGCGGCAAACTTTTTTCCGCTTCATTCACTATTATCGTCACTGCTCATTCTCTATGCTACCTATCGTAATAAAATATAGCCTATAACCTGGCCAGAGAACATATGTATGTTTAAAAAAAAAAGTACGTAAATCGGATAAGTGGTTCTCCAGTGATAAGCGCACTAACGGACAGACAGACAGAGAGGCGTTGCATTTTATACATATTATAATGAGCTACTGGAATTGATTTAAGATTGTAAAATCATTCGTTATTATAATTCTGTTCGTTTCGGCTACTAAAAGTTTTGAAAGATATTGATATATGGAGTAATTTTTAAATCCATTTTTTTTCTATTATAGACATGACAAATATTTATCAAAAATATCCTGTAGAATAATAAATATACAACTATGTAAGCTTTAAAAATTTTATCGTAAAAATATAATTTCTTGCACCTAGTCATCACTCTGACTTGCAGATTTATACAGTAAGAAGTTCCTATACTATAGAATAGACAGTAAAAATTGTAAAACTACATGAAGCTAAAGAAACATTAATAAATACAAAAGTATTTTAGCAAATAATTTGACCCAGAAACTGTTATATACATAGGTTTTAGGTTTTATTTTATTTCACATATTAACATTAAAAAAAACCAACCGAAAAACCAGTTAGAGATTTTATAGGAAAAAATGTATTTAACAAAGTTTTATTGTTAAAAATATTATTGAACATAATACAGTAACTTACAACTACTACTTAACTAGCAACCTTAAGTATTATTATTCTACTCTTGATCAACTAATAGAAAAAATCTGAAAATTATTTAACTGCCGTGGCAGATTAACCGATAGGTTGGCTAGGGTTCCATGGTCCTTCTTCTACCCTTCTTCGAATATACTAGCTATGGGATTATTTACTTTGATACATTCTTAGTCGTATTTCCCCTTTGAATCTTGTTTATAATTTTTTTTCAGTTAATTTAATTAAGAACGAACTTTTAATATGAAATAAAGCACAGGTCAGTTATAAATTTGATAAAACATTTTTCAGAGCCAATAAAATAAATAAATCTTCATATTTTTTCTATATAGTTTTACTTGGAATTTGATAACAAACCGCTTTACAATGGCCGAACGAAGAGATGGTGCCTTATCGTATAAAAGGGGCAGCTGCTCGGTGCACTAGACAGACGGTACGCGATGAATTCTGGCTACTCATCGCTTCAAAATGTGTATAGTTAATTTTGGAATCGTCAATTCATCTTCAATTAATACCACTGACTATTTCGCGTTTTCTCTGATAAAATTGTGTAGTTTTGATATGAGCTTCTCATACCTCATACTCTTTAAAATTGAACAAACATTCATACAGTTGAGTACCAATTTTAACACAAGTGGTAATCGCAGCTCTTTGCTTGAAGCTCATTTTCCGACCGTTCGTCAAAGCACACTGTCACACAGCTGATACCATAATAACAAAGGCTACCTCTTTCAACCTTTTAAAACAGAAATATTTTTGGCTTTGAAGTTACTACTCCGTCTTCTACATAACTAAACTATCTTTTTTGAATGCAGTATAAACAAGATAAAATGGTTTGAGAACAAATTAGGTGTTGCTTAATTTTTTACCTCCTTAGAGTAATATTTCCCATCAAGATTTATTTTCTTTCAACGCAGTAATATATATATATATATATATATATATATATATATATATATATATATATATATATATATATATATATATACATATATATATATATATATATATATATATATATATATATATATATATATATATATATATATATATCTCGATCGAGCAGTAGCAGCAGTAAGAGCACTTGAAAATGTCAAATGAGATTTTGGCGAAACGTCGTGCAAATTCATTGTTAGACGAACGGATTGAAACCCGGAATTTTAATGTGTTACAATCCACTATCCGTGAAAACCTCTATTGTAACATCATAACATTACTCAGTGTATCAAAAAAATGTATAAATCAAAGTTATAGGGTGCTATACGGCGCAAATGCTAACGTTGACAATAAAATGTTTTAAATTATCAGTTCGAAGAAATTAAGCCATATTAATTTTTTTTTTAAATATTATTTTATTTTTGAGTCCTACTAAAAATTCTAGATAATATTTGTCTAACATACCATACGTCTAAATTGAACTGTTTCGGAATTATTGTCATTTGAAATTTAAAATAAAAAAAGACAAAAACTATTAAAAAAATACTCTAGGTTTATTTTTAAGGTAACAGTTGCTCAAAATGTCTACCGTTAACAGCGAGGCAATGACTTAATCTGTCATAAACGGCCTGAACAGAGTTTTGCAGAGAATCCGGGGTGATCTGTTCTAATTCATATTGAATTATTTGTTGTAAATCTTCTACAATTTCAGGTCGACTTCGGTAAACTTTGGTTTTCAAATAACCCCATAAAAAAAATCGAGTGGCGTAAGGTCGGGACTCCTTGCAGGCCATTCTACAGCACCTCTTCTGCCTATCCATCGATTAGGAAAAATCGCATCCAAATATCTACGAACATTGATTTCATAGTGAGGAGGTGCTGATACCACAGATTCCTCTTAAGGATATCCAAATTATTCATCAGGAAAAAGACCTGCACAAGTTTGAATAACTTGCTCTTGAAGTGACTATAGATACCGCTCTCCTGTAAGATTTCCATCGATAAAAAAGGGACCAGTGATATGACGTCCACAAATCCCTGCCCACACGTTTATCTGTTGTGGTCTTTGAGAATGACTGTCGATTATCCAGCGGGGATTCTCAGTAGACCAGTACCGGCAATTAGCCTGTTAACTTGTCCGTTAAGACAAAATGTGACCTCATCAGAAAAAAACAATATTATGAATTAGGTTAGAATCTATCATGACCTCGCAAAATTCAGCGCGTCTAGTCGTAGTAATTCTTGCAATAGAATGGGTTTTTATGGATGCAATTTTTCTTCATTCAGTATACTTTTTACCTTTACTTATGTTGTGGTCTAGGCAAAGCTGACGAGTGGTAGTATGAGGATTTTCTGTAATTTCCAATAAAACATCTAACTTTTTATCATCGCTTGCGTTAACTTTTGGAGGTCCAGATTTAGAACGGTCCTTAACATGACCTGATTGTCTAAATCGTTTTAATGTTTTGCTAACTACGGATTTTGATAATAGGGTCTCGATTCGGATATTCTGCGTTAAAAGATCACACACCTCCCGTTGTGTTTTCCTACGGTCTCCGTAACCAATCGTCATTAACAAAGTGATTCTTTCAGTTAAATGTTAAATTCTATTATGATATTACGCTCAAATTGCAGTTTCACAAAATGCAACAGTAAACGTTTTCGTCAGTAAATCATTTTTTGACGCGTTAAATCCTTACCTGACAGTATATGTTTGACACAAGCCAGCTTTTTTTTTTAATTTAATCTCCTTAATTTCAAATATCAATATTTCCAAAACAGTTCAATTTAGACATATAGTATGTTAGACAAATAATATTTAGAATTTTTAGTAGGACTCAAAAAATAAAATAATATATAGGGCTTTCCATTTAAAAAAAAAAATTAATATGGCTTAATTTCTTCGAACTGACAATTTAAAACATTTTATTGTCAACGTTAGCATGGGCGCTGTATAGCACCCTATAATTTTTATTTGCCATTTTTTGATACACTGAGTAATAAATGCTGTGGAATCATTATTCCATACCTATGGGGCACCCTGTATATGTACTAATAAATAGCGCCCTTCGATAATAACCCGTAAAGCTAACTGAGAGAAATGACAAACTCCTAATATAAAATCAACGCTCCCACTGCCTAGAAAATTACATATATAAATAGAATTACGTACCCTTATCTATATTACCACTACAGTTAAACGTCTTCCCGTTATCTGTATAGTTCAAATAAGTAAAACACGGTATTTTTTGTCAGCAGTACCAAATTACTTAATAAAAAATGCATTAAACACATCAGATATTGGTTATGCGCATAATAATTATGTTTAATTAAGCAAATTGTCATAAAACCCGATTGTCACTAAACAGTTTTTGCATTACCAATTTGCAATATTTTACGAAAAACATTTTTTCGTAATACTTTTCACTATATAAACAAAACGTTTGAAGGTCAGATTGTCGCTGACAACAGTGTATCATTTCCCTTCAACCCGCATTAAAAATTTACGCTTTCTCTCAGCCATGATCAACTTAGTCGGGACAAGGGCGGCGCAATGATTCTTTAATTTACGAATACCAGTGATTTTGTAAATTTTCAATTATGTTCAAATTTATTAAAAATAAATATTCGGTGTGACTCCAATTATCATAACACCCTGTATACGTATGGTCATTTGTGTAAAAATACGTACGTACATTAATCATTCGTTTTTAAATAAATACTATAAAATATTTTAACAAATAGTCTATCAGACTACTGTATCACTTATTTAGAGTACAAAACTATATTCTCCATTGCGGATATTTCGTGTGTTATTACACGTAGAGAAACGCTCAGAATCTTTACCATATCCCTTTCCTTTATATTAACCCCTCATTTTAGACTAAATTGGGTAATGAACAATAAGTTTTTTAATCAAGCAAGACAAAATATGACTAATGAATTGATTACCAGACTTCACTACAACACGCAATTTTGGAATTAAAATAAGATTTTTAGTTTCATTTATTTTTATCATATTCGCAATTTGTCTTGGAATTATGGGCATTATCAATATTCACCTACTTCATTTAATGTAAAGTAACCAGCATATGTCCACCAGGCAATATGTAAATTGCTACATATTTGTTAAGGTCATTTTTTAAAATAAATTTTATTTAGAATCCCTAAAAATAATCGTATATATATTCTTTTCAGTATGACGATGGCATTCATCCGGGCTATATGGACGGAGGCGCGGCGGGAGGTATGTACGAACCCCACGTTGCGCATCGACCCAGCATCCCGGGGCTGCACCACTCGCCGCACTTGAATCATGCCATGCATGCATACCACGCGAACCATGTTAACCCTGCCGCCAACCATGTAATGGGTGGCGCAGTGCCCGACGTCGGTAAACGGGATAAGGACGCTATATATGGGTAAGTTTTTCTATAAGGAATGTTATAATTAACAATTCCATAGAAAGAGCAATTAAATTATCATATTGAAAAAGTATTCTAGCTAAAGTAAAGTTATTTTTAAAATACTTGCAGAAGGTACCTACTTATCTAAAATAATGGCACTAAGAAAAGACATTCTAGTCTGATCATTAAACTGTATCTGCGGCCATATATTAATATATAATTATTTTGAACATATTCATAAGAAGGATTTAAAATATAAAATTCACTAAATGTTTACTAAATAAAGTGAAAACTATTTTCAAATTGATTAACTGTTTTTTTTACTACAATAATTACAATTTATTTCTACATGAACATTTCCTTTAGATGACAAATACCACGAAGGCTGAGAAGTTTTCGGTCTGACACATAGATGTCGCCCTTTTCAAAAAATCCATATGATTTTTAGGAAGTACCAACCTTCAAACGATGCGTATCAAAATTTCATGATATTTCAACTATTAGTTTATACGTTATAGTGGTTTTAGTGACGCTACTTTTGATGTTTTCAAAACAATGGGAAAAAATCGAATTTCGTGTGTTGATTGAACAGTGTTTTTTGATGGGAGAACATCCCGTTTAAGCAAAGCAATGGCCTGATAAGTGTTACGAGGACTCTGCCCCTGAAAATCACTTATCATTTACTGGTATGCTGACTTTAAACTCGGTCGTACAGATACAAATGACGCCCAAACGAGGTGGTTAAACCCGAAAACATCAAAAATTGTTTGGGATGACCGTAAAGTGAAATTGCGTGAGATAGCTGACACCCTAAAGATATCAAGAGAACGTGTTGGTCATATTTTGCATGAACATTTGGGCATGAGAAACCTCTGTTCGAAACGGGTATCGCGTTTGCTTACAGTGGACCGAAAACAACAACGCGTTGCTGATTCTGAGCGCTGTTTGGACTTGTTGAAGCGCAATAAGAAGAATTTTTTTATGCGATATGTGACAATAGATGAAACATGGATCCACCACAACACACCGGAATCAAATCGGCAGTCAGCTGAGTAGACAGCAGCCGGTGAAAGCCGCTCAATGCGACCAAAGACACAACAGCCGGCTGGGATTTGAGATGCTCATGGAATAATTTTCATCGACTATGCTAAGAAGGGAAAAACCATCAATAGCGAATATTATTTAAAGTTATCGGTGTGCTTAAAGGCAGAAATCGCAAAGAAACGACCCCAAATGAACAAGAAAAAAGTGCTCTTTCATTAAGACAATGCACCGTGTCACTAATCAATGGTTACGATAGCAAAATTGCTTGAATTGAAGTTCGAATTGCTTCCCCATCCACCGAATTCTCCAGATTTGGCCCCCAGTGACTATTATCTATTCGCAGACCTAAAAAAAATCGCGGGAAAGAGATTTGGCTCCAATGAAAAAGTTATCGCCGAAACTGAGACCTATTTTAAAGGCAAAGACAAATCCTTCTACAAGAAAAGTATAGAAATATTAGAAAAGCGTTGGACTAATTGTATCGCTCTTGAAGGAGATCATACTGATGAGTAAAGTCGAATTTTGTAAAAAAAAAAATGTGTTTTAAGTAGCTAGATTAAAAACTTTTCAGCCTATGTGTTAGAATGTTTACAATTTGATGTGATACGTTTCTTTTTTATCGGAGCTAAGTAAAATTCATTACGAAAAAGAAAACACAATATTTATTTATATTTAGGGTGTCAGAACGCTAATTATAATTAAATTATAATTATACAAAATAATAAAATAAATATATAGAATAATAAAATATGCTACTAATTAATACTTCAAAATAATTCATTGTACCCAATATCGTTGATACCTCATGACTACACTATTTTTATTTTTGAACAAACCTAATAAAAACATTACAGTGGCTGCCAGGTAGCTAAAATATTTTATCGCTAGTAAGAGTCAAATTAATTTAAAATTATAATTTAGCAAAATAAAAACTAGATTATTAGTGTTCCCTATCAAAATTGAACAACGGAACACTTGTGGAATCACTTTGGTGTCTGTCTGTCCCAGCCGATTTGCTCCAAAACTATTTGAGATAGAAAGTTAAAATTTGTCACAAATATAGGAATCACAATCGTGTAGTTTTGAAAGTTAAATTTTGATTTAAGGGGTTAGTTTTGGGGAGTGAAATCGAAAGTGAAAAAAAAAATTCAAAGTCATCGAGTCAAGTAATACTCGCGCAAACTTTTCTTTACGTTTTTTTTTTAAAAATTGCCAAAAATTGCTGCTCCCCCACCCTGACTCTGAGAGTATTAATCAAAATTTCGAAAAACTTCTGGAAAATTGTTCATAAGGTGTAGATTGAATGAAAATTATTACTAATGCTTTACCTTTGATAATTTATCTGGCAGATAAAAACAAAGATCTTTTTTTTAAAGCAGTCACGATACGGAGTACTAATTGCGCAAGTCCGACTTGCACTTGGCCCATTTTTTTCCTTTACTATCACAATCGTAAAAAAAATATTTTTAAGTTAAGGGTATTTTTATTCAATATGTGATTATTAATATTCATTTACCTGTCAAAGGTAGCACTCAAAATATTTTACGATTGGAAATTTTATTTCACCGTCTGTTTAAAATTTAAATCGATAAATAAATATTTAAAAAATTATATATTATCAATATTTATTTTTCATTATATTTTTATTTCGTGCTAAACATAGCCTAGCATTATATTATACTCGCTCTATAAATTAAGCAATAAATAAATATTTAACAAATATTAATCAACAATGAAGAATAAAAATTTAAATAATTTATTCCGAGAACATTGAAATAAATGTAAATACTTTCAGTTTCGAACACCATCAGTAAAATAGTCTACTCATATGTTTGACCACAATGATCTCAAATTTCTGGATCAATAAGGAAGTTTCAATAATGAGCTTTTAGGATTGTACTTGGATAATGGCGACTGAAGTTGAGTTTTCCGTTAGTGACTTTAGACCTGCCATTCTACAATATATTCTTAGACAATAGGTAATGTTTTTAATGTTCCGTACGGAACACTTATAAGGTCACTCCGGTGTCTGTCTGTCCGTCTGTCACACCCGATTTTCTCCGAAACTATTTGATATAGAAAGTTGAAATTTGGCACTAATATAGGAATTGTTGGTCTCATCGGAATCGTATAGTTTTGAAAGTTAAATTTTGACTTACGGGGGTTGGTTTTAGGGGGTGAAATCGGAAATGAAAAAAAAATTTTACTATGTCGTCAAATGGAATGTCAAATGAATGCAAGAGTTCAAAAATATATATAATGTAATACTTGCACACACTTTTCTTTGTATTATTTTTAAAAAATTGCGAAAAATCGCTGTCTCCCCCTTTATCTCAAAAAGTACCGATCACAAAATTTTGAAAAAATTGTGGAATTTTCTCCACATGGTGTAGATTGAACGAAAATTATTACGAGTGCGTTACATTTAATAATTTATCTAGTATATAAAAAAACAAAAATTTGAAGTCATCAGTTTTCAGTAAAGATCGGATAAAAACTTGCTGGGGTGTGTTTTGTGAAGTCATCGATCATTTTATACCTCCGTAACAATAATTTTTATTTTAAAAGCAATCAACGTACGGAGCACTAATTGCGCAAGTCCGACTTTCACTTGGCCGGTTATTTATTTTATAACTATTTTTGGCGGCGTTAAAAATTTACGATTAGATTTTTCTTACTGAAATTTATCTCATATCAAAGTAGTTCAGTCTGAAGCGGAAAGATATAGATCCAAATCTAAACAAAATTAACTTGAGTAAAATATTTTCTTAATTCTATATCTTGTTAATAGAAGTTTCTAAACCAGTCAGCTGATCTAATTAAAACCATTTACTAAAACTATTTAAGAATAATAAGTTGTTCAAATTATTAAATAAAATATAATATATCATTATTTAAAATTAGTCAGATTTCCTTATTAATTGAACTTTTTTTACATCATGTTATTATATTCAATAAGGACTTACCTTGTAACCGAAACTACGTTTTTTCATATTATATTGTAAGCTGAATAGTTAAGTAGTTAACTTATTGATACCATTCTGGGCGAGTATCAACTGGCTTAATTATTCAAACGCCATCCACGAACAGGGTCGTGAAGCTGATTTTTTTCTCAATCATTTACGGCTTTACTCAGCTGATCGATGATTCAATATGGCTTCCTGAATATGATGGAGATCTCACCTCTTTTTGATCTGCGTTTACCACTTACCCAGAGATTTAAACTGTTACCGTAAATCCGCCTTTAGGTTCTTCCGACCATAAACTGGTTTCAACATCGAGTATTGACCAATCAGTAACAGAGCGGCGCCCAAACCGTGCAAGATTCGACATTAGAAATCTGCTAAATGGAAAAACTCATAGAATATTTTTGAACTTTCCTTTGGATAAACGTTGGTTTCATCCAACGGCACTCTGACTGCTGTAGGGGGGTTTCCGATTTCATTTTGGTTGACGTAGAGGTTCGCATCTCAAAGACATGCTCTTTAAACTCCAAGCCTTTGTTTGATCCAAAGAAACTGTTACTTCTAAACATCTAGCCAATCGATAATGGCGGAAAAAACCCTAAGGTCATAGATAGTAATATCTTTATTAGCGCCGGAATAAATGCAAACAAATAATCAACGAAATCAAGGAGGCATACAATCAGAGAATTAAAAATAATCTTCTCACTTGTCCTAATAATTCCAGGTCTTTTTAGTCTGTAATTAAGGCCATTAGTCAAAATTTCCCTAAATCCAGTATATCAGCTTGAGGAAGCTAATTTGTTAACGGAACTCATTGCTTCGAACTCTTTCAGGGAAAAACACCACCCACTATTCCCAATATGCAGTCAAAGGTGTCAATATTATCTTTAGATAGCATGTCATAACACGTATTTTAAGGAAGCTAGACACCAAAAAAGCTCCTGGCGTTGATGAAATACCTGCCATAATACTTAAAAAACGTTTTTTTGTAGGCTTTTCAACATAACCTAGACAAAAAGAATATTTGCTTCCTTCTAGAAATGTACAAAATTTCAGCCTACCTGTAAAAAAAGCAACGATCTTGCGAAACAACCAGCGACCAGTCCCATCGATATGACGTCTTCCAAGTTATATCACACATATTTAAAAGGACACAATTGAACATTTTGGAGAATCTCGAGCTGTTTCACTTGATATATCGAAGGCTATGTTTGACATGACGGATTGTTGGCTGAGCTACATTCTTATGGTCTGACTCTCGTGTTTCCTCAGCGAGCGCTTTTTACGAGTGACAGTTCACGAGTCGTCTCATTATTAACGCCAGCATAGTTTTTCCGATTACAGTATGTCTGTTTCTTAATTTACCTTGAATGTTCAAACCTCAGCTCCTTATGCAATTACTCACAGACAGCAGAAACTTGTTCAACTTAACAAAAACCTGGAAGAAAGCCTATTCTATTACAGTAACTAAGTAGAATTTAGCGGAGTAAAAACCTAGGTGGCAGTTTTCTCTAAAAAAAAGTTTACGTTACAGAACTTGACATTGTTACATCGGGACACTCCATTCCTCTAGCTTCGTCACTCAACTTGCTGAACATTAACTTAGGAGCAAATATGGCTTGAACATGTTGCATCTCTCACAAGGAGAGCTTCACAAAAGGGGGAACGTTATTTCGTACTAGAAAGCTTTATACCCCACAGCAACATTTAATCCTGTACAAAACTCAGATTTAACCAATTACAGAATACAGCTACCATGTTTGGAGCAAGCATACGCTGTATTTGTTAAATAATATTCATAAAAGAGCTGATTGGCTGATAGGAAATAATTCACCAACAACTTTAATTTCTTAGAACATTGAAGAACGGTTGGGGAGTCTATTCTATAAGTACTTTCATGAAAAGTGTTACATAAATGTAGCCCGCTTAATTCCCTCCAGAGTGATGCTTACTAGGAAAACACGTAGCTCTAATACATCACATTCGTATGGGGTGCTGCTTGTCACTATTTTAAAGAATCTATGTGCAGAACCTCATTCATTTGGGATGAGTGTGTTTCCGACCGAGTTCAATGTGCGGAGATTCAAGGCCAACGTGAATCCGTTCACGCGTCGCGCCTGTAGCACTTTGGAGATTTCCCTGCAGCACTTGTATCATGCCCATAAAAAAAAACTAAAACGATTAAATCAGAAAATCCAATGCTCTTGTCAAAAAATCCAACCTTCAAATGTTAGGTGTCAAAATTTCATGACATTTCGACTATTAGTTTACAAGTTACACTGGTTTTAGTGACGCTACTCTTATTTTCAAAACAATGGAAAAAATCGGATTTCGTGTATTGATTAAACATAGTTTTTCGATGGGAAAAAATACCGTTCAAGCCAAGCAATGGCTCGATAAGTGTTACGGGGACTCTGCCCCTGGAAAATCACTCATCATTTACTGGTATGCTGAAATTAAACGCGGTCGTACAGACACAAATGATGCTGAACGCTTTAGACGCCCAAATGAGGGGGTTACACCGGAAAACATAAAAAATCCACAATATTGTTTTGGATGACCGTAAAGGTATCAAAAGAACGTGTTGGTCATATTTTGCATGAACATTTGGGCATGAGAAAGCTCTGTTCGAAATGGGTACCGCGTTTGTTTACTGTGGACCAAAAACAACAACGTGTTGATGATTCTGAGCGCTGTTTGGACCTATGTAAGCGCAATAAAAAGGATTTTTTCATACGATATGTGACAATGGATGAAACATGGATCTACCACTACACACCGGAATCAATTCGGCAGTTAGCTGAGTAGACAGTAGCCGGTGAAAGCCGCCCGAAACGACCAAAGACACAACAGTCGGCTGAGAAGGCTTTGGCCTCTGTATTTTGGGATACACATAGAATAATTTTCATCGACTATGCTGAAAAGGGAAAAACCATCAATAGCGAATATTATATAAAATTATTGGTGCGTTTGTAAGCAGAAATCGCAAAGAAACGGCCCCAAATGAACAAGAAAAAAATGCTCTTTCATCAAGTGTCACAAATCAATAGTTACCTTGGCAAGATTCCTTGATTTGAGCTTCGAATTCCTTCATCATCCACCGTATTCTTCAGATTTGGCCCCCAGAGACTATTATCTATTCGCAGACCTCAAAAATGCTCGCGGGAAAGAGATTTGGCTCCAATGAAGAAGTAATTTCCAAAACTGAGGCTTATTTTGAAGGTAAAGACAAATACTTCTACAAGAAATGTATAGAAATGTTAGAAAAGCATTGGACTGATTGTATCGCTCTTGAAGAAGACTGTATTGATAAATAAAGTCGAATTTTGCAAAAAAAGAATGTTTTAAGTAGCTAGACCAAAAACTTTTCACCCAACTTCACAAATATTTTTGTAAAGTTGGGCCGAGGGGCCCTTTTTTCTTGAATCAAGAAAAAGGCCCCCGGGCCAATATCGACTTCTGCAAATCATTGAGCGCAAGTCCTACTGAATTGGCTAACGATACTGTACCATGCCTACGGTGCTACCGTGCACGCCGAAAATTATATATTCGATTTGGGCCTTATTGGATAAATGGACCAGTAGCGACGATCCAAAATATCTGAAAGGTGAGCAGTTTCTCTGCCAGATGAACCTGTCAAAGGGGCAAGTTGCTACTGCCCACGCCACTTTTTTTCCCGTAGCTCTTGGTCCATAATATTCAGTTGAAAAAAGTCTGTAATCCTTTCCAATTAGTGGACCTGATAATTCATGGACTTCTTTGCAATTTTTTTTTTTTGATCGGTTGTTTCGTGAAATTACACTAGTTGTAAACCTAAAAATGTTCTACTATTTTTTTAAAGATACTTAAATGATCATTGCAAGACACTTGTTCATCTTTTTTAATACTGTTAAAGAATTTCACTTCTTAAAGCTGATTCATGGGAATCTGATATCATTATAATAAACTTTAAGGACCGATTTGCATAATACAAGGCTTGTCAATATGAATAAGAAAACAAGAATATTTTATTTGACAACTCGTGTTTTCTCACGCTAAAATAAAAGGTGATCAAGCAACTATTGTTTTGGCGACTAAATTTTATTAAAATTTTAGCTCTTAGTAATATGTCAATATATACTTTATCTTTTCTTAAAATAAGTTATTTGTTGTCTAGCCGGTTACTAGGTTCAGAATTTAAAATATTTTAATAAATAGTTTGAATATTCTGTCACCAACAGTTAATCCTCTTTTAGATTTTAAGTGACGTGCTAAAGCGTCCAGTAAGGTTGAAGTTATCAAAATATTACAATATTTTTACTTCATAAGAATTCCACAACTGTAAATTTTAATAGGTTTAGAGAATAAAAAAACATATATTTTATTAAATGGTCATGTCCTAAGCTTTTACAGGATTGTAATGGTTAAAAGAATATTAACTCATTGTAACTGTTTAAATAACACAATACTACATATTATAATTACAGTAATATATCTCATGTATTCACAATAGTTTTTTAAAATATGCTATTAGTTGAGAATACAAAATGATTACAATTGTAAAGCTTTTTTTAGCTGTTTATGTACATGCAATGGTAGATTAAGAGTATGGGTAACCCTGCACTCATGTTGTTATGAATAAGTGATAATATGGCATTTTAATGACAACCTTCCTTAGAAATTTCTACCATTTACGGTTTACACACGTTGTATTTTACTTTCGATCTGTATCAGAAATAAATACAAACATAAATCTATTGTTGAAATAGTGTTATGTTGTAAGGAATAATTGGTCATAATGAACTAACGTCGTAATAATAACTTTTATGTTTGTGTTGTAAAGATTCCATCATTTCTTAACAACTACTTTTGAAAATTTTTGTCTTGTTAATGTTATCAAAAGTAATTATTCCTAAAATGTCCTTTGTTGTTATTGCTTATTTATATATATATATATATATATATATATATATATATATATATATATATATATATATATATATATATATATGTATATATATATATATATATATATATATATATATATATATATATATATATATATATATATATATATATATATATATATATATATATATATATATATATATATATATATATATATATATATATATATAAAGGGTGGGCCATTTCTTTTGAAATTGTCATAACAAAAAAAATGTTTAATATTTTTTAAAGTTTTTTGTTTATTAAAAACAATAAAGCTTCCAATTAATTATGAAATATAATTTTATTCAAATGGCTACCATGATTGGCTTGACAGTCACCTATCCTCTCAACCGAATATTTCCGCACATTTTCAATGGTTTGTGGCTATCTTTGGCGAATAGCTCTACGGATATTTTCCTTAAGTGCGTGGATTGTTTGTGAATTGTTGGAGTAATAACGGTCCTTAACAGTTCCCCATAAAAAAAGTCTAACGGTGAGTCAAATCGCAGCTTGGCGGTGGCCATCGCACACCTCAAAAGCCGCTGATCACATGATTGCCGAACTTAGATTAGTTGTGTCATGGCTGATGTGGCATGTTGCGCCATTCTGTTGGAACTGAAGATCCTTTCATCTCCAAATTGTCCAATTGTTGCCAGAAAGAAATCAGTTTTTATGCCTCTGTAACGCACTCCATTGATGAAACGTTGTTGTCAACTTCATCTTCAAAGAAGAAAAGGTCGATAATGCTACCACTCCACACACTACACCAAACAGTCACTCTTTGAGAATGCATTGGCTTTTCTACGACTACGTGTTTCGGCAATTTTGCTTGTTTACGTATCCTCCGAGATGAAAATGAGCTTCGTCCGAAAAGATGATTTTGCGAGTAAAATCATCCAAATTTTTTTTTTAATTTCGCACGGTTAAATATATATATATATATATATATATATATATATATATATATATATATATATATATATATATGTGTATATATGTGTATATATGTGTATATATGTGTATATATATATATATATATATATATATATATATATATATATATATATATACGAGGCTGGTTTGAAAAGTCCGTGCAAAGTCGAGAGATGGCACCACCGCCGCACGTATCGAGGTCATGTTTAGTTAGTAGCATCTCTTGCACACCAAATCGGTGTTTGGCATTCGTGTGAATCAAGGAAGTCCAGTGATTTTCAAGAAATGGACGAAAAAGAATTTCGTGTGGTGATTAAACATTACTTTATGAAAGGCAAAACGCCTCAGGAGACTAAAGAGAAGCTTGATAAACAATATAGTGACTCTGCACCTTCGATTCGAACAGTTTATACGTGGTTTCAAAATTTTTGGACTGGCCATATGGGCACAAGTGACGCTGAACGTTCTGGACGGCCTGCGGAGGTTACGACTCCAGAAATCATTGATCAAATCCATGATATGGTGATGGATGACAGAAGAGTTAAGGTGCGTGAGATTGCTAGTGCTGTGGGCATCTCGACTGAATGGGTACATAATATTTTGCATAAACATTTGGACATTGCTCACGCTTGACCAAAAACGGAATCGTGTGAAGTGTTGCAAGGATGTGTTCCAGAAGAATCTAAGGACTTTAAGCGTCGTTTCGTCACTGTGGATGAAACATGGATACATTACTATACTCCTGAGACCAAACAACAATCTAAACAATGGGTTACCAAGGGGAATCTGCACCAAAAAAGGCGAAGACCGTTCCTTCGGCCGGAAAGGTTATGGCGACTGTCTTTTGGGATTCGCAAGGGATAATCCTCATCCACTATCTGGAAAAGGGTAAAACTATTACAGGTGAATATTATTCATCGTTATTGGACCGTTTGAAAACCGAGCTGCAAGAAAAACGCCCGTGATTGGCCCACAAGAAAGTCCTTTTCCATCACGACAACAACGCACACCTCAGCAGTTGTGGTCGCAAAATTAATGGAAATAGGATTCCAACTCGTTTCACATCCCCCCTATTCTCCAGACTTGGCCCGCTCGGACTACTATTTGTTCCCCAATTTGAAGAAATGGCTGGCGGGACAAAGATTTTATTCAAACGAGGAGGTGATTGCAGACACTAATGGATATTTTGCAGACTTGGACAAATCCTATTATTCGGAAGGGATCAACAAACTAGAACATCGGTGGACGAAGTGTATAAGCCTAAAAGGAGACTATATCGAAAAATAAAAAAGGTTTACCCCAAACACATAAGTAGTTTTTATTTTTGCACGGACTTTTCAGAAAAACCAGCCTTGTATATATATATATATATATATAGCAAATATATATATATATATATATATATATATATATATATATATGCAGTAGTGGTTTTTCGGGTATCCCGTGTTAGCTTAAAGTCCCTTGATGGACGGTTTCGCTGACGTTTCGATGGAATCTCATCCATGTTTAATCATAAACCTCGATATACGCGAATTTCAGTTAACGCGATTTTTTTCGGAATATATATATATATATATATATATATATATATATATATATATATATATATATATAACAAGTAGGCTGAAAAGTTTTTGCTCCAGCTACTTAAAACACATTTTTTTTGCAAAATTCGGCTTTATTTATCAATACAATCAGTCCAACACTTTTCTAACATTTCTATATCTTTCTTGTCGAAGGATTTGTCTTTGCCTTCAAAATAGGCCTCAGTTTCGGCGATAACTTCTTCATTGGAGCCAAATCTCTTTCTCGCGAGCATTTTTTTGAGGTCTGCGAATAGATAATAGTCGCTGGGGGCCAAATCTGGAGAATACGGTGGATGAGGAAGCAATTCGAACTTAATTCATGAAATTTCGCCACCGTAATCATTGACTTGTGACACGGTGCATTTTTTTGATGAAAGAGCACTTTTTTCTTGTTCATTTGAGGCCGTTTCTTTGCGATTTCTACCTTCAAACACACCAATAACTTTATATAATATTCGGTATTGATAGTTTTTCTCATTTCAACATAGGCGATGAAAATTATTCCATGCGCATCCTAAAATACAGAGGCCAAAACGTTCCCAGCTGACTATTGTATCTTTGGTCGCTTCGGGCGGCTTTTATCGGCTGCTGTTCACTCAGCTGACTCTCGATTTGATTCCGATGTGTAGTGGTGGATCCATGTTTCATCCATTGTCACATATCGCATGAAAAAATCCTTTTTATTGCGCTCAAACAGGTCCAAACAGCGCTCAGAATCATCAACGCGTTATTTTTGGTCCACTGTGAGCAAACGCGGTACCCATTTCGAACAGAACTTTCTCATGCACAAATGTTCATACAAAATATAACCAACACGTTCTTTTGATACCTTTAGGGTGTCAGCTATCTCACGTAATTTTACTTTACGGTCATCCAAAACCATTTTGTGGATTTTTTTTATGTTTTCCAGTGTAACCACCTCATTTGAACGTCCAGAGCGTTCGGCATCATTTGTATGTGTACAACCGCATTTAAATTCAGCATACCAGTAAATGATGAGTGATTTCCCAGCAGCAGCTTATCAAGCCATTGCTTTGCTTGAACGGTATTTTTTCCCATCAAGAAACAGTGTTTAATCATCACACTAAATTCGATTTTTTCCATTGTTTTGAAAATATCAAAAGTAGCGTCACTAAAACCACTGTAACTTGTAAACTAATCGTCGAAATGTCATAAAATTTTTACACGTATCGTTTGAAGGTTAGTACTTCCTAAAATCATATGAATTTTTTTGAAAAGGGCGACACTTCTATGTGTCAGACCAAAAACTTTTCAACCTACGTATATATATATATATATATATATATATATATATATATATATATATATATATATACACATACATATATACATATATATATATATATATATATATATATATATATATATATATATATATATATATATATATATATATATATATAATATATATATATATATATATATATATATACGAGTATATATATACATATATATATAATATATATATATATATATATATATATATATATATATATATATATATATATATATATATATATATATATATATATATATACATACAGAATGTTATGAAATTCACTGCATATATTGAAACGGGTGACTTATGGGATTATTACATTTAATATTGTTTTTCAAATTCTAAAATTTTTGAAAAATTAAAAAAGAGACACATCTGGATTTTATCAGCCCAACCTACCCCCTCCTGAAAGGCCGTCTAACCTGAACTAGCTCAAGCCCAGGCTTGTGTTGTCAAGCGTACGATTTTCTTTAACAATTACAGATTTTCAAATTTCAGGTAAAATTAATCTAATAACATAAAAATAATAATAGAAAACATAAAAATAATATTTAACTATAATTAAGGAAATTTTTTATCTGTTATTTGGAAAGAAATAATTCCTTGGTAACGCACGCGAACTGGATCATTGCCCCTTAACAGCTGATTTTGACTTTTATGTCAACAGCTGATTGGGTTTGGGCAAAATAAAAGCAGAATTTCAAGTAAGTTTTTCTCTTAACTTTTCCAAGATTAATACCGAATTTCTTGTAAGAAATGTAATTTTTTTTTTACTGCTAAAGGGAAAAAACAAAGTAACTTTAAAAACATATTTGTGTGTTATTTTTATGTACCTTAAATATACAGTCGATCTCCATAGGAGATATCCTAGGTTGTAAGTGACATATTTATAACTAAACCAACTGTATCGAACGACACGAACAATTACACTTGCTGCTATATTCTACACTTTCAACAAATTTCTTAATTAACACCACTATATTAGTCTCTGGATCTCTTTAAAAAAATCTGCAATAACATTTGTCTTTACCTCACTTTACCCACGACATATTGCAAAATTTGTAAACGTTGTAAATAAACCAACTAAACGTGAATTTGACGTTTTGGTAAAAGGCGTTGGCACTTGGCCACCGCTAAGCAGATGAGAGTAGGGTAAATCGAACCTTAGCTTAAAAAAAATCGTAGATAAAAATACATTGACGTCTACAAAAATATTTAACGTTAATGAAAGTGGATTTTTCACCGTTTAGAAAAAATGCAAAAGTTTTAAGATCAAAAAGGAAGAAACAAATTGGGCAATCACAAGCGGAGAAAGAGGAGTTAATTAGATTGGGGAATCTTCTGAGACTGTTGTCACCATTTCAGACACTGGCTATATTTACTCGAACTTACTTGTAGAATGGATAAAGCATTTTATAAGCGTGCTAAAGCCAACCCTAGAAAATAAAGTATTACTTCTGCTTGATGGAAATATAATGCATTTGAAGAACCTGGAAGTGTTGAACATAGGAAAGGCTAATAGGATAATAATGTTAGCACTACCAGGCCTTACTACTCACCGGCTTCAGCCACTGAACATCCCTTTTTGTTCAACCTATGAGCAGTTATTATATTCAAGCAACAGAAAAATGGTTAAAGACAAATCCAAGTAACGCAATATCAAGTTGCAAGTTTATTTGCAGAAGCTTACCGAAGAGCTGCTATCATTGGTTACATATATATGTATATTATATATATATATATATATATATATGTATATATATATATATATATATATATATATATATATATATATATATATATATATATATATATATATATATATATATATATATATATATATGCATATATATATATATATATATATATATATATATATATATATATATATATATGTATATATATATATGCATATATATATATATATATATATATATATATATATATATATATATATATATATATATATATATATATATGCATATATGCATATATATATATATATATATATATATATATATATATATATATATATATATATATATATATATATATATATATATATATATTTATATACATATATATTTATATACATATATATTTATATACATATATATATACATATACATATACATATATATATATATATATATATATATATATATATATATATATATACATACATACATACATACATACATACAGACATACAGACATACATACATACATACATACATACATACATTCTTACGTACATATTTCATTTCATGAAATTAAATTCATATTTCATTGTACATTCCAAAGTTGCCACAACTATTCTCACACAATACATAATAATATTTTTTGTACTTTGGGAAATATAACAAATATTTCATGTTATGTGCACTAATTTGTTGACTGAAGGCAGATTTTATATTTGTATTACTTTGGTTTCTATTTCAAAAATATGATCATATTTGAAAAATAAGATATGCCGAAACGTATGATTTAGTCGTTTTCCTATATATTATCAAATATTGACTTTTACTTGATCACTTATCTCTCTGTACCGTTTTATTTAAAACTGTCTACTGATAAATGCATGCTTATTACAAGTATTACATCACGTTTTACTACTGATGTGGCATGTAATACACCTTATTTCACTTAACAAGTAATATATGACAAGTTATCCAATTATCATATCTCTTAGGGATAGCTGTTTTCATTATAGAGTTTTTGTCTACGTCGCTTGATCATATTTTTGTAAATTCCAGAATAGTCAACATGTATTTTGTAATTATTTACAATGTTTATACTTACATACAACTAGATAGAACATACGAATGTTTTTGATTCTAAGCGGAATAGGAGAAAATTTTATTGTTTATTTATTTATTTATTTATCTATTATTTTTATTTTTTTGTCTAATAGTGCGGGATAATAGTCGCTGGGGGTCAAATCTGGAGAATACGGTGGATAAGAAAACAATTCGAACTTCAATTCATGCAATTTTCCCATCGTAACCATTGACTTGTGACACGGTGCATTGTCTTAATGAAAGAGCACTTTTTCTTATTCATTTGGGGCCGTTTTTTTGCGATTTTTGCCTTCAAACGCACCAATAACTTTATATAATATTCGCTATTGATGATTTTTCCCTTTTCAGCATAGGCAATGAAAATTATTCCATGCGCATCCCAAAATACAAAGACCAAAACCTCCCAGCCGACTGTTGTGTCTTTGGTCGTCCACTCAGCTGACTGCCGATTTGATTCCAGTGTATAGTGGTGGATCCATGTTTCATCCATTGTCACATATCGTATGAAAAAATCCTTTTTATTGCGCTTAAACAAGTCCAAACCACGCTCAGAATCATCAAAGCGTTGTTTTTGGTTTACTGTGAGCAAACGCGGTACCCATTTCGAACAGAACTTTGTCATGCCCAAATGTTCATGCAAAATATGACCAACACGTTCTTTTGATATCTTTGGGGTAGCAGCTATCTCACACAATTTCACTTTACGGTCATCCAAAACAATTTTATGGATTTTTTTTACGTTTTTCGGTGTAACCACCTCATTTGGGCGTCCTGAGCGTTCAGCATCATTTGTATCTATACGAACGCGTTTAAATTCAGCATACCAGTAAATGATGAGTCCCCGTAACACTTGTCAAGCCATTGCTTTGCTTTCCCATCAAAAAACAGTGTTAAATCAACACACGAAATTCGATTTTTTCTATTGTTTTGAAAATATCAAAAGTAGCGCCACTAAAACCACTGTAACTTGCAAACTAATCGTCGAAATGTCATGAAATTTTGACACGTATCGTTTATAGCACACGTGCTGCAGAAAAATCCCTAAAGCGCTACAGGAGCGACGCGTGTGCGAAAAGGGCAATTCGCGTTGTTTGAATCGCTGTAAATTGTAGTCGGTGCGAAACATAGTCCTGGGCAAATCATTCCCAAGGGATGAAGTTCTCCATATAAAAGACTGCTTGGAAAAGAATGTACGGGGAGTGACACGCTAAACGTCATACGGATATGCACCATTTTGTGAGGAATTAAGCGGACTACATCCATCGAACATTTTCCATAAAAATACTTATAGAATCGACCCAAGTCGCCAACCGTTCTTCGATGTTCCAAGGAATCAAGATTGCTAGTCAGTCCTGGGCCTCCAATCATGCACATAGCTCTCTTCCGACAATCTAACAAATGCAGTACATATTTGAGAGCAGAGCCCCAAAGTAGGTTTCTATCGTTGGTCGAATTTGAGCTTTATAGAAAATTAACCGTTGTTGTGGAGTGTCTGCTATAATTGCTCGCTGCGTTGAGCTAAAGAATTTGCGAAGGACAGTAGGGCCAGTATATATATATATATATATATATATATATATATATATATATCCCTTTGGAATGGCTTACCCAGGACTGTGTTTCTCCCCGAGTACAATTTACAGCGATTCAAGAACATCGTGAATCATTTTTTTCGCACACGTGTCGCTCCTGTAGCGCTTTAGGGACTTCCCTGCAGCACGTGTGCTAGACCCATAAAATATATATATATATATATATATATATATATATATATATATATATATATATATATATATATATATATATATATATATATATATATATATATATATATATATATATATATATATATATATATATATATATATATATATATACATATATATATATATATATATATATATATATATATATATATATATATATATATATATAAATATAAATATAAATATAATATATATAATATACCCTCCTCTTTCAGGATCACAGAAATACATTATTAGTTTCAGTAATTCAGAAAAAAAAAACCGGTCAAGTGCAAGTTGAACTTGCACAATTAGTGTTCCGTACGTTGATTGTTTTTAAAATAAAAATTTTTGTTAGGGTGGTATAAAATGATCAGTGACTTCACAAAACACACCCCAAATGAGTTTTCAACAAAGTTTGTTTCCAATCTGGTGACCTTGAAATTTTGTTTTTTTTTATATACCAAATAAATTATTAAAGGTAATGCACTCGTGATAATTTTCGTTCAATCTATACCCCGTAGAGAATATTCCAGAATTTTTTCAAAATTTTTTGATCAGTACTTTTCGAGATAAGGTAGGGGACAGCGATTTTTTAAAAGTAATACGAAGAAAAGTGTGCGCAAGTATTACATTATATATATATATATATATATTTATATATATATATATATATTTTACTCGTGTTTTCACAAGCTTTCATTTGACACCACACTCGATGACCTAGTAAAAAAAATTTTTTTTCACTTCCGATTTCACCCCTCAAAACGAACCCCTTAAGTCAAAATTTATGTTACGGTGGTATAAAATGATCAGTGACTTCACAAAACACACCCCAAATGAGCTTTCAACAAAGTTTGTTTCCAATCTTTATCGAAATCTGATGACCTTGAAATTTTTGTTTTTTTTTTATATACCATATAAATTATTAAAGGTAATGCACTCGTGATAATTTTCGTTCAATCTACACCCGGTGGAGAATATTCCAGAATTTTTTCGAAATTTTTTGATAAGTACTTTTCGAGATAAGGCCCGGAACAGCGATTTTTTCGCGAATTTTTAAAAATAATACAAAGAAAAGTGCGCGCAAGTATAATATTATATATATATATATTTTTTACTCGTGTTTTCACAAGCTTTGATTTGACTCCACACTCGATGACCTAGTAAAAAAATTTTTTTTTCACTTCCGACTTCACCCCCCAAAACTAACCCCTTAAGTCAAAATTTAATTCTCAAAACTACATGGCTCTGATGAGGCCATCAATTCATATATTACTACCAAATTTCACCTTTCTACGTCAAATAGTTTCGGAGAAAATAGGGTGTGACAGACAGACAGACAGACACCGAAGTGATCTTATAAGTGTTCCGTACGGAACACTAAAAAGTACTTACTATCTGTAGCATTAAAGATTAATATTATTTACAACCTTTCTGGTGTTGAAATTCGTTGAGCTAAAGAATTTGCAAAGTACAGTATGGCCAGTGTTATAATTTTTATTCTTTTCAAAATAAGACTAAATCCTTTACATTACAAGGATGGTGTGTTATCTATCCTATTTTTTATGATAAATAATAATACCAATATTTGAACAGAAATTGTTTCCCCCGGAAACCATGACATGATTTACGTAACCTTAGTGGTTAATTATATCTATATCTTAACAAAATTTAGATTGACCGATAAGTATCGCTTAGCATAATGCAGCGACCATCGTTCAGACTTAACGAGATCATTTTTTTTCTTTTAAAAAAATTATTGCAACCAAATCATAAAATGCTGCGTTTATGACCCACATGCTAAGCATTAAACCTAATTATCAAGTTAGATTTCTGCTAAAACATTAAAAACTTACTCACATTGTGGACAAATTCAGTAGCAGCTGGATACCACTTTATTTTATGGGTCGTTTAAAATGTCTTTAAAAAAGTAAACTGTTCCTGGGACAAGCTAAAAAAAGTATGTTTGTAATGTAATTATTTCACACCTTTGAGTAAACCGTTGACCTTAATTTAAGCAAATATTAACTTATTGTCTTGTGTCCGTTTAACAGTTTGTGTCAATGAAGTGTACATTTTAAGGATCGGTAAAAAATAAACGACGTTACATTCAGCTTTAGGTAGTACAGGAAATGCTATTTTAAACTCAAATTCAACTTTTTATTATTATTAATAAAAATATTTGTATACTTGGTATTTATAAATGTACATACAGAATGTCCGGTTTCGCATCTCAAAAATGAATCAAAATATACGAAAAAAAACCTAAAAAACATATGGTCAAAAATGTACCGTGTTCGCAGCATAACTAATCTATACACTTTGAATTCTAATCTCGTACCATTAACCATAAAAAGTCACTATTTTCAGTTAACAACGTGCCGCTTTTAGAAAGAGAACAGTCGTCATCTTGAACAATTTAGAACAATTGATACAATAAATTTTTGAAACAAAATTTTTTGTTTCATTTTGTATCTGCAATCATTACAATACATTTAAGATAAAAAGCATTTTCGTTAACAAATACGATCAGTTTTGTTTAGAAATATTCTATCATTCCTTTTAAAATGAAAGTTGTGTTACTGGCTAGGAAATAGTTTTGAGAAAAATATGTTTCTTTCAGAATGAGCTGACGATTTTACCTAAAAACCAATTTCTCTTCCTAATTGTGGTATACTGTTAATTGACAAGGATTTTTTTAATATCTAATGGTGAAAGTTATTAGTAAGTATTCGTTTGAGATAGATTTCATCAGTCTAAAGAATAATTAGTGAGTTATGCCGCAGGAACCAAAGTAAGCCAATTTTTAGACTGATTAAAAAGTTCTCATGGTCACTGACCATATGTTTATTAACTTTTTTTTCTTATATTTTGACCCTCTGTCAGATACCAATGCCTCCGGACATTGAAACTGGCGTTATATTTCAAAACTCCAGACCTCATAAGTTTGAAAATCTATATTCTCATAACCAAGAACTAAGATTAAAATGCCTATATGCTCTTTAAATAAATTAAAACACTATTTAACCCTTATAATAAAAATATTTTAGAATCCTGCAAAATAAATAGAGATATAAAAATACAACCAAGGAATATAACCGGACGCCAGAAAAATCATCATATAATGTTTGGCTCTTTGGTTTCCAAATGTTAAATGTTTATAACTTTGCTTTTCACCCTTAGTCCGAAAAGTTTACTTCCCCCGATATTCTCTGTATAACGTCATACTACCTTTCGATTGGTGTTATTTTTTTTTTTATCGTTCACCTCCCCGCCTGAGTAGGATTTTACAGTTTTCATACCCTAAGGAAATCGGCGAGGATGTCGTAATACCCGTCAACGAAAACATACATTTCTGTAATTAACGGCACCTTTTAGACAACGCGGTAATGCTGCCTCGGACGTTATTGCATTTCTGCGAACAACTACTACCTATGTACGTGGCCAGGCCAAATATACTCAAATCTATAATATATATAAAATGCAACGTCTCTCTGTCTGTCTGTCCGTTAGTGCACTTATCACTGGGAAACCACTTATCCGATTTACGTACTTTTTTTTTAAAACATCTCTGGCCAGGTTATAGGCTATATTTTATTACGATAGGTAGCATAAGGAATGAGCAGTGACGTAAAATAGTGAATGAAGTCGGAAAAAAGTTTTCCACTAGTGCCTTGGTTTGCAATACACAGCCTAAACCATTAAATATGGAACAATATTATGTAGCAGAGAATATCTATAATCTATAATATATATAAAATGCAAAGCCTTTCTGTCTGTCTGTCTGTGCATTAACGTTTATCACGCGAGAACCATTTATCGATTTACCTGTCTTTTTTAAATTCATACATATATTCTTTGGCCAGGTTATATAGTAATAATAATAATATCTATAATATATATAAAATGCAACGTCTCTGTCTGTCTGTCTGTCCATTAGTGCGCTTATCCCTCGAGAACCACTTATCCGATTTACATGATTTTTTAAATTCATACATATGTTCTCTGACCAGGTTATAGATATATATTTTATTACATCTATAATATATATAAAATCCAACGTATCTCTGTCTGTCTGTCTGTCTGTTCATTAGTGCGCTTATCACTGGAGAATCACTTATCCGATTTTCGTACTTTTTTTTTAAAAACATGCATATGTTCTCCGGCCAGATTATAGGCTATATTTTATTACGATATGTCGCATAAGGAATAAGCAGTGACGATAATAGTGAATGAAATCGGAAAAAAGTTTGCCGCTAGCGCGTTCTCTTGCAATACACTGCCTAAACCACTAAATATGGAACAATATCATGTAGCAAAGGATATCTATAATATATATAAAATGCAACGTCTCTCTGTCTGTCCGTTTGTGCGCTTATCACTGGAGAACCACTTATCCGATTTACGTGCTTTTTTTTTAAACATGCTAAACCATTAAATATAGAACAATATCATGGAGCAAAGAATATCTATAATATATATAAAATGCAACGTCTCTCTCTCTGTCTGCCGTTAGTGCGCTTATCACTGGAGAACCACTTTTCCGATTTATGTGCTTTTTTTAAACATACGTATGTTCTCTGGCCAGGTTATAGGATATATTTTATTATGTTAGGTGACATAAGGAATAAGCAGTGACGATAATAGTGAATCAAGTCGGAGAAAAGTTTGCCGCTAGCGCGTTCTCTTGCAATACACTGCCTAAAGCATTAAATATGGAACAATATCATGTAGCAAAGAATTTAATATATATATATATAATCTCTATATCTCTCCGTTATATATATATAGAACCATATATATATAATGTAAGGTCTCTCTGTCTGTCTGTCCGTTAGTGCGCTTATCACTCGAGAACCACTTATCTGATTTACGTGTTTTTATAAATTATACATATATATAATCGATATAAGATAGGCCTTAATGGGGATAAGGTGAGACAATGGGAAATAAGTATAATGGGAGATAAGCAGAGATAAGTCTAGATAATGGGAGTTATGGTGAGATAATGGGAGATAAGGAGACATAGTGGGAGATAAGGAGAAATATTGCGAGATAAGTCGAATAAGCCTAGATAATGGGAAATAACGTGAGGTAAGGATAAGGAGAAATAATGGGAGATAAGGAGAAATAATGGGAGATGAGCAGAGATAAGCCTAGATAATGGAAATTATGTAGAGATAATGGGAGATAAGGATAAATAATGGGAGATAAGTCGAGTTTTGGTGAGATAATGGGAGATAAGGAGAAATAGTGGGAGATAAGGAGAAATATTGCGAGATAAGTCGAGATAAGCCTAGATAATGGGAAATAACGTGAGATAAGAGAAATAATGGGAGATAAGGAGAAATAATGGGAGATGAGCAGAGATAAGCTTAGATAATGGAAATTATGTAGAGATAATGGGAGATAAGGAGAAATATTGGGAGATAAGGGGAAATAATGGGAGATATTTTATTACGTTAGGTAACATAAGGAATAAGCAGTGACGATAGTAGTGAACCAAGTCCACGTGAGCGGAGCTGCGGGCCCCGCTAGTAAATTAATAAACAGGTATACCGACCTGCGGGATTGAATCCTCGACCTTCTGCACAGTAGCAAGGTACTATACCACTGAGCCACGGCTGCCACGTTAGCCATTAATACTCAACATTCATATGATTATAAGAAGTAGTGAACTTTATCACATTTTTAAATATTGGTGTTTTTATTTATACTTTTAAAAAAATTGTCTAGTTTTAAAATGACGATCAAAAAATTATATGACCAGTAAATCAAGTAATTTCACATAACTTCGAAAGTATGTTCGAAAATAATGGTAAAAAACGGTAAATTTGTTCGTTATATTTAGATAAAAAAAATACAGTTTAAATAACTTGAATGCTGTGAAATTATTTTTTTATTAGCATGCTGTACTTGAAAAATCATCTCTCTAAATATAAAAAAAAAACACTGCATTTTTGTTGTGAGTAAAACTTTTGGTTATAAATTAACATTACTTAGAACATGCTAAAAACCTATTAAAGTAGCTCAGCCAAATTAGTAATAATATTAAGAAGAAAAAGCTCTATTTATGCAAATAACAAATAAATTAACAGTTAATATATAAAATAGAAAATAATAATATTTATAGTTAAACATATTTAAAGAAAACAGAGATGACAATAACGCACCAATTGTTTGAAATGGGTGAAATTTTGATTATTAATGAATCATTCTTCCAAACTGACCAGGCGTGGATAATTTTTACATTTTGTTTTAAATAAAATGTAGTTTCATTTTTTAAATTATGCAGTATACTATTATAAATTAATTACCAAATATATGTACACGAAGATTTTAATTTCTTCGTTTGAAACACAGATATTTCCGAAGTGTTTTGATTTCTTGTGTTAATAGTATTAGACCAAGAGAGCGACCCCAAATTTTAACCTGTCGACTAACCGTCTGCCTAGTTGTTCATTCTGTCGGGCGAGTCGAATAAAAGCCTTTAACGTTGATTTTGCGGCCCCTGTGCCCTGGAAATGGACTGTCGTTTAATCACTTGAATCAAGTACCATAACATCTGCTGACACTAAAAAAGTCGAGCGCCCCAAAGGGCAGATGCCGCCGAGATCGAACCCAGTTTTAGGGCCCAAAAAACGTCGATCCAAAAATGGACTGTCATTTAACCATATAAAATTTAGTTTGTTCCTGATAAAATTAGAGGAAACCTGCAAGAGTTCAAAAACTCGAAAAACGGCCGTTTTTGACTGGAAAAAGCGGGTCTACCTTCGTCATCCGGTATTGGCGGCGTCTGCCTTTTGCAGATTTCCTTTTATATTATTGTATATTATATATATTTTATCAAGATTACTGATTTTATATGCTACTCAGTATATATCACCACTACACCAAACATTTTATGTTTGCACTCGACGCGCGTCTCGCTAACCATGTTAGCTTCATCAGGAGCGATGATTGACTAAAGCTAAACAACGGTCAAGTAACCAGTAGAGGGGACTATAAGGAATGGGCCCTCTGTCTTTATTTAAACTACTTTTACATTTTATAATTTCCATACTTTCGTATGCGTTCAACAATCTAATGTTACAGTGTCGTCGGCTTCAAGAGCATGTTCGGCAATGCAAGAGTTTTCTGTTCTACCGTACTTTAAATCGTCTTTTAATTGACCTTTCAGTTTGCCCAACATACTTTTTGTTTCAATCATTACAACTAATTTCATAACTTCCACTTTTCTCACAATTAGGAGTCTTATCTATTGGAATTTCCTAAGATATTCTTCAGATTGTCTGATGACTTATAGACTAAGGTGAGGCCTACCTTATTAAATATCCTATAGAGTCCCCTGCTGTATTTCGGATTTATATGGTATGGAGACATACTTGGTCTTATTTACTTCGCGTGTAAAAAAGGTGGAATTCTGAGTATTTAACCTGAACTTATGTCTATTTATTAACTTGTTTACTCACTCATCGTCATAACCATTAACTCTAGTTATATTTCTAATACGATTCCTTTTATTATTGAAGTTTACTCTATTCAGAGGAAAAGTAACCAAACGATGAACTAAAAAAAGTCATGCGGCTTATTTTGTGTTGTTTGCAATGAAATAATTCACTAGGAATATATCTGTCTGTTACTGTGTCTGCTATAGGTATCAAATTCTAACCTATTATTATTCGTTTCATTGCAAACAACACAAATTAGCCGCATTACATTTTTTAGTTCATCGTTTGGTCACTTTTCGTCTGAATAGAGTAAACTTCAATAATGAAAGGGATCATATTAGAAATATAACTAGAGTTAATGGTTATGACGATGACTTAGTAAAGAAGTTAATAAATAGACATAAGTTCAGGTTAAATATTCAGAATTCCATCTTTTTTGTATGCGAAGAAAATAAGACCAAATATGTCTTCATACCATATAATCCGAAATACAGCAGGGGACTCAATAGGGTATTTAATAAGGTAGGCCTCACCTTATTCTATAAGTCATCAGACAATCTGAGGAATATCTTAGGAAATCCCAAAGATAAGATTCCTAATTGTGAGAAAAGTGGAATTTATGAAATTAGTTGTAATGATTGCGACAAAAAGTATGTTGGGCAAATTAAAAAGTCAATTAAAACACGATTTAAAGAACATTTAGCACATTTAAAATACAGCAGAACAGAAAAGTCCAGCGTTGCGGAACATGCCCTTGAAGCTGATGATACTGTAACATTAGATAATCTAAGATTAATTAAAAATGTATCTGACAGGAGATTGTTGAACGCATACGAAAGTATGGAAATTATAAAATGTAAACGTAATTTAAATAAACACAGAGGGCCCATTCCTTATAGTCCCGTCTACTGGTTATTTGACGGGAACTGAAGGCCTCGCCTATGCCATTAGTTCCGCCTGAGTAATTCAGGTGTTGGGCTAAGTATAAATAGGGTAGATTTGTAGTTTAGCGTTAGTCAATCATCGCTCCTGATGAAGCTAACCTGGTTAGCGACACGCGCGTCGAGTGTAAAAATAAAGTGTTTGGTGTAGTGGTGATATATACTGAGTAGTGTCATTGTACCAAAGATTCCACATTCCCAACATAGTGATTTTATATGGTTAAATAACAATCCATTTTTGGATCGACGTTTTTTGGGCCCGGTCTCGGTGTCATCTGCCCTTTGGGGCGCTCGACTTTTTTAGTGTCAACAAATGTTATGGTACTTAATTCAAGTGGTTAAACGACACCCCATTTTTGGAAGTAGTATTTTGGTCCTTATCTGGGCATTCCAGGGCACAAAGGCAGCAAAATCAACGTTAAATGCTTTTATTCGACTCGCCCGATAGAATGAACAACTAGGCAGACGGTTAGTCGACAGGTCAAAATTTCGGACGCTACCTTGGTCTATATAAATGTTATTTTGTAAATTTTATTCTACAAGACAAGTTAGATGGACTTAACGTCTAATCTGTAGTTTTATCAAGTTATATTGATGCAATATTGGTGATATATAATTGTATTTTTTTGAGCCTTATTGAAAATATGCTACAATTATTTTGTAAAATCTAGTTTTTGTTTGTAGTAAAATTTGATACTTTTGTGGCAAATAATGCCACAAAAACCTAGTCCACTCATAAGAATAGAATCTACTATTTTATGTTTTGATTGTTTTTAAAATAAAAATTACGATTAACTTTAAACTTTGACTGATTCTTTATTTTTGTGTGTAATGTTTTTGAGCCTATTAAAAACAAATTAGTTTTGGCTGGCTTCCTATATTTTTAAGCCATGGTCATGTATGATTCTAAAAATATTTAAAAGAGGATCATTAATTAAGGAAATTTTAAAAATAATTTTAGTTGACTGGATGGGAAATTTGAGTGTCGTTAGGAAAGGCTAAAATATTTCCATGTTTGATTGAGATATAAATGTCAAAGTATAGGGGATCAATAATAGTGGACCAAGAGCATACCCTTTAGAAACACTTTTTATTACGGGTAGAGAAGTTGAAATATCGACTACATATTCGTTTCTTATTTTTTTAATCTGATTTCTATTTGATGGATAACTCAGGCACACAAAAAAAAAATAAGTTTCTGTCCGCGATAACTGACCCCCCTTCCCCCTGTATTTTTGGTCGTTGAACACGATCCCGATGTTGGATTTCGCCCCATCACATCACATTTTTTTTTTAACCTCAAAAAGAGGTAAAAAATTGTCACGAAACTTGTAAAAACCCGAAAAATTGGACGTATCCTTTTCCACAACTCTGATATGGGATGTCAGTGATTAATATGGTATGATTCGACATATTTTCATCTCCATTCCGTTATAGTTCAAGTCGCTGAAGAATTTAGAGAAGTTCAGTTTGACCAGTTTCGTCAAAAATAGGGTAAGAAATCCACAAATCGCCCATATCATTTTGCATCAAGTGAATATGGGTGAGCAGAAATTGGATATCTAACATATATTGAAATATGTTTTCACCTGTATTTCTATGGACTCGAAGTTGCTGAACAGGAAATAAATATTGGTTTTGATAGTTCATGTCTTTAATTTTTCCATATTTCACCAGGAAAATAAAGATTCAGTTGTTTCAGACGAGAACCATGGTGCGATGCTAGCTGTCAGAGCTAACATTTAGTTCCCGTTCAGCAACTTCGAGTCCATAGGAATAGAGATGAAAACATTTCAATATGATTTCCAATTTTTGCTCACCCATATTTACTTGGTGCAAAATGATATGGGCGATTTCTGGATTTCTTACCCTGTGTTTGAGGTCACCAGGAAACTGTGACACTCCAGGTGAAACTGAACTTCTCTATCTTCTTCAGCGACTTGAATTGCATCGGAATGGAGATGAAAATATGTCAAATCATACCATGTTAATCACTGACATTCCCTATCAGAGTTGTGGAAAAGGATATGTGCAATTTTTCGGTTTTCTACAAGTTTTGGGACAATTTCACCGCCTAGTTCATCATATTCTTTATTGAGTGAGGGTTCAGTGGCTCGAAATACAATAGATGGTACTATATCAGAGTGACCATTTTCAGTAGCTGTAAACCTGTACCCACATTGTGGAACATGACAAGTAGAATTCGTGGATTTTTTAGCTCTTTTTCAGGTCAGAAAAAAACTGTGATGTTATGGGGCAAATCCAACATCGGGATCATGTTCAGCGGCCAAAAATGCATGGGGGTAGGGAGGTCAGTCATCTTAGACGGAATTTTTTTTGTGCGCCTGTATAATTAATAAAATCTGACAACTTTTTAAATTAATATATTTCAATTTAGCGATAATATCTCATAATTTAAAGAATCAGAAGCATTAGCTAGATCAAAGGAAACTATATTAGTGGCAAAGATTGAATCCTAATTCATCAATAAAATTAAATTTGCAAAGTACAATTGTTGAAAAATTTGTCCTAAAACCCGATTAATTAGTAGTTAAACTACTTGATTATACTACTGGTTCCAAGATTTAAGAAATTACTAATCTAAGAATATTTTCTTTGTTTCATTTTTTAACTAGTGTTTAGTAAGTTGTAAATTTAACCATCTCAAGTTAAAAAAAAACACCTTTTCGAATATAAACAACTCAATATTTGAGTTCTTCTTACTTCTAATATGTTTAATAGCAATTATTATATGAATATAATATACTATATTTATAACTAAAATTCCTGGAAATTGACTATGATCCTTGTTACAATACTGGGTCACTAAATTGCATCAGTATAAATCATATGTTTTACCTAAAAAAGCTTGAAGAATGTCACGAGTAAGCTATATATATATATATATATATATATATATATATATATATATATATATATATATATATATATATATATATATATATATATAATTTAACCAATATTGTAAATGTTTTATTTGAATTTCATTGAATTAATTTAAATAAATGCATAAATTTTGTTTAGTCATCAAAGTTGACCTATGGTCTCAGTAAGATTTTTCATAGATAAGTAAACATCTGCACTAACAGGCGGTTAAAAACAAAGAACTAACAAAAGGAATAATATACAAAAGTGCCATGAAAACAAGTGAGCAAGTGTGGCCACAGCTATCTTGATTCTCTGACCCGTAAATTATTCGAGGATAGGACGTCATAAATAAATAGCTACATTTATGAATGCGGATAGCATTGATAGACACCATTCATACTGTCTTTTTATTTGCCATGCCTGATAACCGACTGTGTTAATGTATTTAAATTCTCGGTTTTGATTTATTTTTAAGATTTGTTATTTTAATATCGGAACATAACCAATTTGTCAAGATGTCGTTTATATTTCGGTGACTTTTAATTTACAAACTTTGCAAATTATATCATTTTAAAAATATAACGAATAATTATACAAATATTCGACAATAATCAGGCAATAAAATACAGCAGAATAATGTTTAGTGCTAATTAGGACAGGTGGCTACAACAAATTAATCTTAAATTCATTTAATTGATTATTTTATACTATTTCATTTGTTTAAGGTACGTCTTAAATTGAGTGATACTACTTTCTGTTATATTTATAATCACTAAATATCTTCAGAATAATATGGTTAATAAAATTATAATTATTTAGTCACAAACAAAAAAAAAACTTAAAATTTCAAATACTACCTACTATACCATTTGGGCCTAATTCGGAACTATACGGTGATTGATTTCAGTAGTAAAATAGAATCTGGCTAGCTGGTTCCAGATATATATTTTAGATAGGATATCAGGCGGATGCTTCTTATTTTTGCTGTTTTTAATTGCCTACACTATTTTTCAAATTTTGATCATGAGACTTTCAGAGCTCTCATTATATATAATGTAATTTTTTTGGGTGAGAGATGTCATAGTGTTTGACCTAGTTACTTCTGATTCGCTTTTTCCAATGCTAAAAAAATTACATATACAGATCTTTCCTTCATTGGCGATTTCCTGATGTTTGTATCTCCTTCATACACTTCGAACTTCACTTGAAACTACATCTTGACATATGTGTAACTTCATGGAAAGCTAAGTTATGGAGACGGAAAATGAATCTCGAGTGCTAGTCTTTTCTTGAAAATGAATTGCATAGGTACCCTTAACTAAACTACTCGCATTATACCAAGACTGTTTCGAGAATTATGACCCCAAAAATATATATCTGTTTCGAACCTGTACAAAGCTGGGTGAGGCAGATAACTTAGATAACCAGCAAAAAAATATGGCACTGTGTAAAGCTGTAAATAAGTTATTTTCTTTTTGAGAAACTGCTGACACACAAGAACCAATAAATTTTTTGTAGTATGCTAATATGTGGTGTAGTTATCTAAACAGGTTTTATTTATTGGCTTTTGAACAAAATAAATATGCGCAATAAAACAAAATCGAAAAAATAAAAACGGTACATTAACATTACTATTATGGGAGTAAAATGTTTATAAAAAGTTAAAATATCGAGATATTATGAAACATTTTTATGTCATTCATTTAGTAGATGTCATAAAAAAGTCATAAACCCGGTGATGTTGTAGATATATAGCAAAGGAAACGGCAACAACTTATAACAGATCTACATATTATTATTTTACATTGAATATACCACTTAAGAAACTGTAAATTTGAATATCATCAAACTTTTAGTGACCAATAAAATGGATGATATGAATATTAAGTACTTAGATTAAAACCTAACTATATGTAACTTTAACATAGTTATAAAATCATTTAGCATTTTATGAGTCAGCTTTTTTTTCTATAAGGCTATTAATTTTTTACTTCATATTTAGTTCAAGAAATAATTTTATTAAGAAAACATATTTGCCCTATATAAGTAGGAAACAAATTGCTTAAATTATTTTATTTGTCGTACACACGTGGAATAAATCTACATCTTGTTGATGTATTAAAATCAAGTTTGTACAATATTGTTATAACTTTCCACGTCCACGTTTTCAACTTACAATTAGCTCGTTTCAGTAATAAAAGCAAATTAAATATTGTAAGCATATCTAATAACTAAGCAAAAATTGCATTTTCGGTAAAGATCCTATTAGTGAGTAAAGCCTACTACTTGGAATCATCAAAATATTTGGTTTAAATGAAACCAAAAGTACAATTTTATTTAATTTAACAATAAGAGACTAAAGAAGGAAAAGTAAATAAATATACGCTGTCAACATCGAAAAATTATTGTATGTGTTCAAAATATGTATTTTTAGTGTTCCGTACGGAACACTTACGGGATCACTTCGGTATCTGTCTGTCTGTCACAGGCCATTTTCTTCGAAACTATTTGATTTAAAAAGTTGAAATTTTGCACAAATACGAGGCTGGTTTGAAAAGTCCGTGCAAAAATAAAAACTACTTATGTGTTTGGGGTAAACCTTTTTTATTTTTCGACATAGTCTCCTTTTAGGCTTATACACTTCGTCCAACGATGTTCTAGTTTGTTGATCCCTTCCGAATAATAGGATTTGTCCAAGTCTGCAAAATATCCATTAGTGTCTGCAAAATATCCATTAGTGTCTGCAATCACCTCCTCGTTTGAATAAAATCTTTGTCCCGCCAGCCATTTCTTCAAATTGGGGAACAAATAGTAGTCCGAGGGAGCCAAGTCTGGAGAATAGGGGGGATGTGAAACGAGTTGGAATCCTATTTCCATTAATTTTGCGACCACAACTGCTGAGGTGTGTGCTGGTGCGTTATCGTGATGAAAAAGGACTTTCTTGTGGGCCAATCGCGGGCGTTTTTCTTGCAGCTCGGTTTTCAAACGGTCCAATAACGATGAATAATATTCACCTGTAATAGTTTTACCCTTTTCCAGATAGTCGATGAGGATTATCCCTTGCGAATCCAGACAGTCGCCATTACCTTCCCGGCCGAAGGAACGGTCTTCGCCTTTTTTGGTGCAGATTCCCCCTTGGTAACCCATTGTTTAGATTGTTGTTTGGTCTCAGGAGTATAGTAATGTATCCATGTTTCATCCACAGTGACGAAACGACGCTTAAAGTCCTCCGGATTCTTCTGGAACAGCTGCAAACCATCCTTGCAACACTTCACACGATTCCGTTTTTGGTCAAGCGTGAGCAATCGCGGCACCCATCTTGCGGATAGCTTTCTCATGTCCAAACGTTTATGCAAAATATTATGTACCCGTTCAGTCGAGATGCCCACAGCACTAGCAATTTCACGCACCTTAACTCTTCTGTCATCCATCACCATATCATGGATTTGATCAATGATTTCTGGAGTCGTAACCTCCACAGGTCGTCCAGAACGTTCAGCGTCACTTGTGCCCATATGGCCTGTCCGAAAATTTTGAAACCACTTATAAACTGTTCGAATCGAAGGTGCAGAGTCACCATAATGTTTATCAAGCTTCTCTTTAGTCTCCTAAGACGTTTTGCCTTTCATAAAGTAATGTTTAATCACCACACGAAATTCTTTTTCGTCCATTTCTTGAAAATCACTCGACTTCCTTGATTCACACGAATGCCAAACACAAAGAAATAGACCAATATGGCTGAAACTTGGTGTGCGTTCATTCAAGAGATGCTACTAACTAAACGTGACCTCGATACGCGCCGGTGGTGCCATCTCTCGGACTTTGCACGGACTTTTCAAACCAGCCTCGTATAGGAAGGAATTAATGGTTTGATTAGAGCTGTGTAGTTTTGAAACTAAATTTTGACTTAAGAGTTTAGTTTTGGGGGGTGAAATTGGAAGTGGGGGGTCAAATGAAAGCTTGTGAAAATACTAGTTCAAAAATATATATTTCGCGCATTTTTCTTTCTATTATTTTTTTAAAAAATTGCTACAAATCGATGCCGATCTCGAAAACTACTGATCTGATTTGTGTTCGTTAATTTACTAAAATAACATTTGGAATATATATCTGTGGTATACCCAAGGGAGACATATGGCCCTCTTCCGCCTATATGGATATAGAAAGGAGCTCTTTCAGACTTTTTTTTTAACTTAGGGCAACTTGTAATGATTTTTTGGTGACAAATACCCTCTCTCTGGTCATCGATTTTAAAATTGAATTTAAGTAGCTCCGCTGTAAAGTAGTTTTTGTTTCTGAAAAATCTCTTCCTCCCCTTTTATCGATTTTTAAAACGAATTTTTATAGTTGTATGAAAATATTATCAGTTTTAAATTCACCGTGTTAGGAAGGGTTTAACCATTCAGAGTTCTCGTGCAAGAGTGGATTTTTTCTTTACGGGACTGCGCACCTCGGTTGGCGATTGACGCTCACACTCCGTTTGTCAATTCCTTCCCTCCTCTAAAAGCAGGTTCGCCTTTGATGTTCTCCTTTTTCAATAATTTTTTTCATTAATTTTAAAATTTAAAAAGTTCATCCTTTGCATTCATACATCCTCCCCGCCTCTTGAACTTTGACTTTCATTTGACTATTAAAAGTTAAAGTCCGCAAAAATGTTGCTAACACATAAAATATGTGTACGCTTTTTCTCGGAGTAACAAGGAATTAAGTAAAACTGATAATTTAAGTCGATCTGGCAGAAATACAAGAAAAGGCAGGTCTTTTTAGTTAGATATGTAACAATGAAAATGGTGGAAAAGGGTTTTTTAAATCGTCAAGGCTCCCCATGTTTATATTAAAACACGATAACACGTCTAATCTGGCCTGAAAACTAGCTGACATGCGAACGTATCCGACAAATGTATAGTGTTGTCAGACTTCCAGAGCAAACTAGTGGTGGGACTGATCACCGGATTGTCACCTGAGAGAACATTTACAGAAAATGGGTATCCACAATGGTCCCATAAGATACAGACTATGTGGTGAAGAGAAAGAAATCTTTATACACATTCCATATGAATGTAGGGCTTTAACTCGGGACAGACATAAACTGTTTGAAAATCTACATTGTGGCGATAAATTACCACGACGCCCATGTAACCAAGAGAGGGGAGCATGATAAGCCAAGGGGTTGCAGTGCACAGAGAGAAAAAATTGCCGACCCTGCGTACAACGAACCATCCAACCATACTTCCAAATCTAAAAAAAATCACTAGTTATTTCTGTGTCATTAAAAGTCCAATCTAATGAAGTGCCTAATTTTAACTAATAGAAAAGAAGTAAATAATGTTATATATATATATATATAAGAAACTGCTAAATTTATACTTTAATAAGTTATACGAGTATATATCCACATATAACTTGGTATTACAATTAACAGATATAAGTGACAACACCGGTACTTATCCACAGTAGATTTTACTACCAGAGCACGTACGATTATTCGGTTTTTTAGCGCTGTTGCACGAAAGCGTAGTATTTTTTTTTTTTGTATAAGACAATTCTGTCTACAATTTTCTACTTGTCCTTACCGTACTCATTGAAGTTTCTAATGGATAATTGATTTGGCGGGAAACGATATTATGACATACTTTGTCTAGTGGTAGAATGTTTTTGGCTTGCGTGATGTGTTTGTAAAATATTTAAGGAAACCATTACTACACTAACGTGTTCCTCTATACTAGTGTATGTTCTTATTTCTCTGAAATGTCATTGTTTAAGTTCATTTTTAGGAAATTTTTTAAATTGCAATTTCTGTTAGTAACTTATATATGTAAATAAAATCAGTCTTTATTGGCGGTATTACTTTTCGATAAAGAGTTTAGTATTTTATTAAGTTTAATAATAACCTAATTATACAGGCAATCACTTCTAAACGTGACTTTTTTTTTACCAAAATGACTTTTTTACTCAGTGGCATTTTGAATTTATCTTTCATTTTACTACTAGAACAAGAAATATGTCGAGATGTTGTTCTTATTCTTTCATAAAAGGAAACAACTGAGGCATTCAAATCATATAGATGTACGGAACAGTGTAACACTGGAAGTAATAAAATTATCTAACCTTGGATCAGAAGACTACAACAGATAGACTGAAGAGATATTTTGTTAACGTTAAAAATTAGAAGTAGCAAAAAAAATTTCTGTTTTGATTGGTGAAATTTAGACATTTTTGAGCGTTGTCAACTTGCAACATAAACCTTGTTCCTTATTTTGTGAAATGTATTTGTTTGAGAGAAAATAAGCTAATACTGTTTTTTAAGAATTT
Organism: Pachyrhynchus sulphureomaculatus; assembly: GCA_019049505.1. Taxonomy (NCBI): domain Eukaryota; kingdom Metazoa; phylum Arthropoda; class Insecta; order Coleoptera; family Curculionidae; genus Pachyrhynchus; species Pachyrhynchus sulphureomaculatus. The sequence continues at coordinate 109,423,112 of CM032446.1, read as the reverse complement.
CCCATGACATAGAAGGACTAAAATAATACTTTTTTATGGTCACAAGAATCTATGATTATTATGGTATTTTGTTATACTATACTGCTGAAATTATATGCTTTGATTACCTTTTGCTTTTGTCTTAATTTGATTTATTACGTTATAATTGTTAATAATTTTCTTAGTTCAAAAAATCGTATCGCTGATCATATTGTAAAATGTAGAAATCGCTATTGCGTTTCTCCAATGAATTTGCTAACTCTACAGAAAACAATTAACATTTCTAGCGTTAAAAAACAAATAGCATGATTAAAAATTAAGGGAATTCATTTAGAATATTTCTTAACGAATACCTAAATACATCTCTCACAAGTTCTTACTCGATAAGTGCCAGTTAGACTTGCGCAATAGTGTTCCGTACGTTGATTGCTTTTAAAATAAAAATTTTTGTTACGGAGGTATAAACTGATCAATGACTTCATAAAACACACCCCAAATAAGTTTTCAACAAAGTTTTTTTCCGATCTTTACTGAAAACTGATGACCTTGAATTTTTATATATATATATATATATATATATATATATATATATATACCAGATAAATTATTAAAGGTAATGCACTCGTGATAATTTTCCTTCAATCTACACTCTGTTGAGAATATTCCAGAATTTTTTCAAAATTTTTTGATCAGTACTTTTCGAGATAGGGGGGGGGAGAGCGATTTTTCGCAATTTTTTAAATATAATACAAAGAAAAATGTACACAAGTATTATATTATATATATTTTTGGACTCGCGTTTTTACAAGCTTTCATTTGACACCCAACTCGATAACCTGAAAAATGCGCGAAATATATATTTTTGAACTCAGATCTTCATAAGCTTTCATTGGACACTCCATTTCCGATTTTCACCCAAAAAAACTAACCCCTCTAATCAAAATTTAAGTTTCAAAAATACACGGCTCTGATGAGGCCATCAATTCCTATATTAGAGCCAAATTTCAACTTTCTCTGTCAAATAGTTTCGGAGAAAATCGGGTGTGACAGACAGACAGAGGGACAGACACCGAAGTGATCTTATAAGTGTTCCGTACAGGACACTTATAATACATAGATAATAATATTATGGTTGATATAGCAACATAAGGTTCCATGTAATCAATCCTTACTCCTACATAGCTTCATAACAGACTTCATTTTTAGTCAAGATTGTGCCTAAAACAAATTTTTTTTTAAAATAGTGAAAATTATTACCTAACTTAGCAATGCTGCCATCTCTACACTTGATGCTGGCGTACTTGGCTTTTCACTAAAAAATTAAGTCAAATAAATTATAACCACTATACCAAAATGTTTTCTAGGCAAAATGCATTCAAACTTTTTTTATTGCAGGAAATATTGTCTAATTTCTCAGTTTATGAGGTATATGTTCACGCACTGTTATATATTTTGATACATCTGTCTTTATACCAAATACTATTAGAATAACTTTATCTCCAGTAGTAGTATTACATAAAAAATTTGAAATTTTAGTTTAGTTGTAGGTATAAGGAATATTTCTAGTATCTCTAGAACAAACTTTGTCTACGATAATAACTCAAATTATATTCATTCCTTAAAGTGCTCAGTAAAGGTTTTATTCCTTAACAGTCAAACAAAAACTTTATTGCCTTAAAACCATTAAAGAAGCAGCATGAGGTTTTAGTTTAAAATATTCCGAATTCTATAACGAATGAAGTTGGAATTTTTGATATTTCCGTTGTGACTTTTTTGTTGTTTTATTTTTCACTTAATTCTGGACTTGAACCTCTCTCTTATATAACTTTTGATTTACCATATATATATATATATATATATATATATATATATATATATATATATATATATATATATATATATATATATATATAAATATAATATATATATATATATATATATATATATATATATATATATATATATATATATATATATATATATATAAATATAAATATTATATATATATATATATATATATATATATATATATATATATATAAATATATATATATATATATATATATATATATATATATATATATATATATATATATATATATGTATATATAAATATATATATATATATATATATATATATATATATATATATATATATATATATTACCTGGATGTATTATGTGATCATTCTAAACTGGTATTCAATTATTTGTTTAAAAAAAAAAATTAAGAAGGAATTGAAAGAAGGCAATTTTTTTCAATTCTTGGATTTAAGATCATTGCACAAATCATTTGCTCGAAAAAAAAAAAAGGATATTGCTGAAAAGTATCAGAAAAAAAATCTGGAGAATATGTTTTAAACATAACGTTGCAAGAAAATTGAAGTACAACTACAAAAACCAACTATTTTGAGCAATTTCTTAAAAATTTTACATTGCTCTTCACAATTGCTTTTTTTAATACATGCACTTATCTCCATAGGATGATTAATAGAATTTTTGATCAGTTGTCTTATGTCCTTTTCAAAAAGCGGATTTCAGCAACAATATTTTGGGCATCAACTTGGAATACCTTTGCTCTGAAAATGTCTAAAATTGGCTAAAATACCCTGAATATTAGGAAGGTTACTAAGAAAGAAATTGTTTTGTGTTTATTACCACAAAAAATGTGCGTTTACTCTTATATCTAACTGTTTATATTTCTCAAAATGCTTATCATTATGTGATTCTGAAACTGTAAAAAACTATTATAGTATTAAAAATATTATAAACTTTGCAGCATTTTCTTGTATGGCTTAAAAAAATTAAACAAAACAACATGAAGGTTTTCTTATTCCGTCCTGTTGTTTCGTTTATTAAATGAAATTGAAATTAATTACAATACGATATTTAACAATTTATTATACTCATAAAGATATCGGCATAATTCATATGTTCAACTAATAAATTTAAGAAATCTTACTAATTATAAATAAACATATTTTTTATTCTTACCACAGCTTTTGGGTGGCAATAATTAACAAAATCAAACGATATTTTTAATTATAAATGTCAAACATGCTAATTACTATAAATAAAACCAACCGGGTCCAGCATCAATCATTTTTATTTTTGAATCTGTCAAATTTAATTGTTATTCAGAAAAAGAAACAAATAATTAATAGGTCACTGTAATTAAAGCGTTTATTTACCACAATATATATGTACACAAAGCATTCTAAATATAGTTCATATTTGCACACATCTGTATGTACATATATTAAAAACAACGAATTTATTGCAGCTTCAACTAAAAAAAATTAAACCCTAAGAGGTATTAAAAAATAATACCTAATCTTGCAAAAACATTTAAGTATTTTTATAGAACTTTAAAATAATTTAACGTAAAATTACTAACTGTGTTGAGTATTATATTTTAAAATACTTCACGGCATTTTTAGTGTTCCGTACGGAACACTTACAAGATCACTTCGGTGTCTGTCCGTCTGTCTCACACCCGATTTTCTCCGAAACTATTTAACATAGAAAGTTGAAATTTGGCACTAACATAGGAATTGATTTCCTCATCAGAGCCGTGTATTTTGAAAGTAAAATTTTGACTTAAGGGGTGAAATCGGAAGTGGAAAAAAAAATTTTACCAGATCATCGAGGAGTGTCAAATGAAAGCTTGTAAAAACACGAGTTCAAAAATATATATAATGTAATACTTGCGCACACTTTTCGTTGTATTATTTTTAAAAAATCGCTCGTCCCCCCCCCCTTATCTCGAAAAGCACTGATTAAAAAATTTTGAAAGAATTTTGAAATATTCTCCACAGGGTGTAAATTGAACGAAATTGTGTGCATTACCTTTAATAATTTATCTAGTATATAAAAAAAAATAAAAATTTCAAGTTTATCAGTTTTCAGTAAAGATCGGAAAAAAACTTTGTTGAAAACTCATGTGGGGTGTTTTGTGAGGTCATTGATCATTTTATACCTTCGTAACAAAAGTTTTTATATTAAAAGCATTCAACGTACGGAACACTAATTGCGCAAGTCCAACTTACAGTTGACCGGTTATTTTATTATTAATCATAGTTTTCTTGATGAAAAAAAAAAGTACTAAAATTTGGAACCTTTTTAAAAAAAAACTCATTTACACGCTTATATTTTTTATTTTTTTATTGGGAGCTGATATACAAGGCTTCAACGAGTGCAATCAGTACACGAGTAAGTAAGCGATACTTCGAAGAATACTAAGTTTTATTAGCCAAAAAAGCAGATAACCTCTTATATCAAGCAAATCTGAGTTGTTGCTTTTCGTAAGCTTTATTGATTCTGCATATGAGAATACTTAAAAAAAAAATTAAACGATAAGTTCGGTTTTTCTCTGATATGTTGGAAAATTTTTACATGACTTTAATATTGATATTTTAGGTCACCCCGCCCACTTATTGCCCTATAAATATTTTCAGAATATTTTTCAGTTTCTTCAACGAATAACGTCAAATCCTTATGCCTTTCAACTGATAACAAACAACATTTGTTCTCGTACACTACTAACTCATGATTATATTTAAATAAACAAGCTATTTTATTTCTTATTATATTCAATAAGAGCGTATTAAAAATTACATCAGCTTTATTTTTAAAGCATTCTAATTAGTAAATGGTTAGGCGGGGCCATATGCCAGATATTTTTTAGACGAAATATATTACAAAATATGCGTTGATGATAAAACTGATTGGAAAATCGAAATGTTTCGAAATATTTATTTATGAGATGTTATATATTACACCTTTATTATTTGTACTGTACTAAATTTTATAGTACACCTTATGGTTTTTATACAGTGCGCCTCAAAACGAATATAAGATTAGTGTGAAGTTATGCTCTGATTTTTTACATCACTGGTTGAGTCGTAAAACTTATAAATAAACAATAATTTGTACTTTACGTTCGCCCCGACATCTCATCTTACAAATTGATTTTTTTTAATTAAAAAAAAATCCTATATTTTCGGTATTAGCAAGATATGGAAAGACTGGTAAACATTATTTATAATTTGTTGTAATTTGAGTTTATACGGGTTGCAGGATGTTTTAAGCCAAACCAAGTTTGTTCAGCACATCTTAAAATCCAGATTGTCATGTTCACTGTAGTCTGTTTGATGTCCTAATTGGGCGCGAACTTTTAGATTAGGTGTATTTGAAGCAAATTTTTAATTGATACGGGATTATAGGACTTCTTCCTTTGTCTAAAACAATAATAACTAAAAGACATACAACTTATGGGGTTACATACATCTGGACGCTGCTAAAAGTATGTATATTTAAAAAAATATATTTTAAGGTTATTAAGTGAATAATACAAAAGAATGGCGATTATATATTTTTATTGTACTTAAAATTATAAGAAAAAAAGTTTCTTTAAATATGCTTTACATGTTAACATATTTTTTTGGGTTAAATGAACCAGCATAAAGAATAAAAATCCGTAAAATAATCGAATTTTTGAAAATTCGAGGTGTATGTAACTCCTTATAGTTCTTAAAAGCAACAACCTCATGTTTTCGTCAGTTGAGTTTTGTTCAAACCCCTGTTTAGACACCAGCTTCGTCGAATATATTATAGGATCTTTTGTTCTATAAGAACTTAATTCTGAATTTCTAAAAAAATAAATCAATTTAAAAAAACACCAAACAAGTCATAATTAAATAAATAGTAGTTAAATTCGCTGCTACACGATCGATAATTAAAAATTTTAATTGTTTTTCTAATGTCACTGCTACTGAGATGATAGATGGAACTGTAATGTCCCAATTTATTTGCATAATTTTTGTTAGCCTATATTAATAACGCGGGGCCACAAAAGAAAAGTTTCCTAGTTGAAAGTGAGATAGCATACTATATGTTTTTTTGGTATGCTGAAAACGAATCCGAGGTCACCCAAGGATTTTGAAGTAACCTCAAAAAACACCTCGAAAATGACCAATAAAATACTTTTACAAATAAATTAAAAATGTAAACGAGCAAACCAACATATCTACGTATTTTGGAGTGCTGAAATTGAATCCAATATCAGAATTCACCCATCTCGTCAGAATTTTGACATAAACTCAGAAAATACTCCAAAAATGGTCAGAAATACGTCTGTAAGTAAATTAAAAAATTTAATGAACAGACCACCACATCTAATGTATTTTGGGGTGCTTAAACCGAATATGCCAAGAGAATTGACCTAGTAAGTCCAGATTTTGAAATAACCTCAAAAAGTCTAGTCCTTTCATTCACAAGTTGCTGCATTAAGATGGGTCTCCCTCGCTTCTCGCCCACTGGATGCTTTATTAAAGTGCTTCCACTAGGACACTCACTTGAATAAAGCACTCCTATGATGAGAGGCGATGGGATTCACTTAAACAAAGCACCCCGAGGCTAAAAAGCGATGAAACCCACCATAATCCAGCATCCTGTGAATGAGAGAAGTGGACTAATTAAGGATATTTCAAGATCCTGACGTAATAGCTCAATTCTGTTGATATATTTGCTTTCAGCTACCCAATATACCTATAGATATGGTGGTCTACTCATTTTTTTGCATTAGGTTATGTTATGGTTATAGTTTAACGTTCTTGATGTAAGTCTCTTCTATTAGGTTATGTTAGGTTTATAGTTCTTAGTGGAAAGTTCTTAGTGTAAGATTCTTGCATTAGCATATGTTAGGTTTAGAGTGCCTGGTGTAAGCTTCAAGTTTCTTGCATTAGGCTATGTCAGGTTTAACGTTCTTGGTGTAAAGATTTTGCTGTAAGTTGCTTGCATTAGGCTATGTTAAGTTTAGCGTTCTTGATGTAAGTTTCTTACATTAGGCTGTGTTAGGTTTAAAGTTCCCGGTGTAAAGTTCTTGGTGTAAGTTTCTTGCATTAGGCTATGTTAGATTTAGATTTCTTGGTGTAGAGCTATTGATATAAGTTTTTTGCATTAGGTTATGTTACGTTTACGTTCTGATTGTAAAGTTCTTCCATTGGGGTGAGAGGCGAGGAGACTCACTGTTAAACAGCTTGTAATGTGTGAGGGGAATCACTTTCATAAAGTATCCAGTGAGCGAGAAGCAAGGGGACTCACCTGAATCCAGCAACCTGTGAATGAAAGGTCTGGACTTTTTGAGCTTATTTCAAGATATCGACTTAATAGGTCAATTCTTTTGGCATATTCGGTTTAAGCACCCCGAACTACGTATACATACAGTGGTCTACTCATTTAATTTTTTTAATTTACTTACAAACGTATTTCTGACCATTTTCGAAATATTTTTTGAGGTTATGTCAAAATGCTGACGTGATAGGTGAATTCTGATCTTGGATTCGATTTCAGCACCCCAAAATACGTATGGATATGATGGTTTGCTCGTTTACATTTTTCATTTATTTGTAAAAGTATTTTTGGTGTTTTTTGAGGTTATCTCAAAATCCGTGGGTGATGAGTCAATTCTGACCTCGAATTCGTTTTCAGCACACAAAAAACATACAGTATGGTACCTCGCCTTTCAACTACAAAACTTTGTGGTTCTGTGTGATTTATACACCCTATGAATTTTCTCGACTCTGTTAATAATAAAAAAAATTGTCTGAGTAAGCATAAAATATACCTTCATATTCTAAATATTGTTTTCTTTTTGCAGACATCCGCTTTTTCCTTTACTCGCCCTTATTTTTGAAAAATGTGAATTAGCAACGTGTACACCAAGAGAACCTGGAGTAGCGGGAGGAGATGTATGTTCATCAGAGTCATTTAATGAAGATATAGCAGTTTTTTCTAAACAAGTAAGTACTGTTGCTAGATATTAAATATGTTCTGATTCCAAATTTGATGATACCGAGTTATGCGGTAGTTTTTAAAACCTTATAACTAGAAGTTCAACCTAATCTCTTAGAGACATTAATTTTCAAATATTTATAGAAAAAAAATGATAAATAAATAAAACCTTTATTGTATGTGAAACAACAATATTTTATTGATCAATGCTTGATACGTCGTTACCTTCAGTATAATTTACCAAAAACATAGATAATATAATAATATTACCTGGCGACTAAACCAAGTTTTTTTTTTCTCATTTGCCACTATTTGTTCCTCAACAATAAAAAGAAACAAATACTGTAGCGCCTGCAACGTACATATGTTTATTTGTTGCCCCAGCATAAGGAAGTCATCTACTTGTTTATAAAGCAATAGCGAGCCCCTGAATTAAACATTGTCATAATAATTATTATAGAGCAGCCTTTATAATATTTTATTACATTTTATTTACTTTTTGGTATCTTAACGTTGGCTTATCATCCTGGTTATGCTTATCTAATGTGATAAACATAAAAACACATGTAAAACATCTACAAAATTTATATTGTACTCGAAAAACGATAAGAGCGTACACGCATTGAATTACTTATGTTGACTGTAAGTCTATGCGTATTATATTTATTTACGTCTTTTCTAAGCAACGTGTCAAGAAAACGCTGTTACAAGAAAGAAATATAACAAAAATACGTTCCTTGTATTATATTTTGTTAATATTTATTTACGGAAAAACTAAAAACATTTTATCGAATATGTATACATTTTAATGAAATAGTATTTTATCACCTAAGAACTATATTTGAACCTTCTGCTAAAATTAGAAAAGTTCCAAGTACTAACACTTATTACTAGTTTGATAGACCAATGAACAAATTCTCCGTTGTCTTTTACTTTCACATCCAACTTATTTACTAAATGAAAATTGGTTCTTTGCCAATCAATACGACAATGCTATCGGGCTCTATCGATCCTCGTTTTATTGTAGTTTATCTGGACAAGAGTATATAAAATATAGAATTGTAGGGTGGGTTTTTTTTTGAATAACTTAAAAATTATTTTGTGTGATTTTAGTCAGTGACTATCACCAGGTAATCAACTGAAAAATCAATCAAATGGGAAACTATTTGATATACAATTCTTCAGAACTCCAATTTTCATTAAAAAATAGTTTATAGAGAAAAAGGAGATATTAGGTTAAAGATAAAAAAATGTAATTTTAAAAGCCTTGAGAAAATTAGGTAGAGTTGCTAATATTATTTTTGAATTTCCTGCATATACGTACTTAACGCCAAAATTTTATTAAAACACATTTAATGGTTTATAGGAAATAAATCGTTCCGGTTCTTTCCCAAAATCCGGGATCTAAAAAATATAAATATATTGCACAAGTTTCAAATTTCTTTGCACACCTAAACGTATCGGCTCAATATTTTTGCACTAAAATAGAAATTTTAGTAAATATCTTGTTAATAGTCTTGTTTTTGAGCTTCAAGAAGGAGAGAAAAACTATGTACTATTATAGTTGTAAATGATAATTACAATTTTGAATTCGCTTGTTACTCTATATGCCGAAGAGCAGCATGAGTTAGTAATAGGTATACAATCTTATTTTTGTGACCATTGAGTAAATGAAATGAAATAAATTTATATCAAAAAAATTGTTAAGTGTTACAGAAATTCGTTTTGCAACGTTCATTATATTGAAGAAATAAAAACAAAAAAATACATTTAAAGAAATAAGATAACTCACATTGATAATAGAATGGTCGTCGCAATAGGTTCATTTAATAATAGACCAAGTAGTTAAGATCTTATGGGCGATAAACGTTGGAAAACCACTTTAATATGTTTTATTACACAATATCACTTTTAATTTACTTTAGACTTTTCTATCTTTAATAACGAAGGGGAAGTATAAATCGTCATTAACGAACAGGTAATGGTTGCTCTGTAGCAGTAAACTTAAATAAGATAGATAGGAAAAATATAGTACTAAGTAATTAGATTAATAAAGATATTAAAATTATATCATTATATTAAAATTTACAAACTACCTATAAGTTAATTTTAAATTCAAAACCAAACACACCATTTAAAACCAAAGTTAATTTTTACTGATAGAATCAAGATAAATCAAACAATGATACGTAATAAAAAAAACTTTTATTTAACTTTGTACAGTCGAATTACTCATGCTTTATTTCTACACAAAGTAGAATTTTAGATTCTCTAATTCCTAACATAAAAGATAAATTATATATGGGACCCAAAAAGATTAAAAACCCCATGACGTCGAACAAGACAAAGGTCACAAACGTGTGCTTTTCCCATCCGCTCACAAGCAACCTAAAACTATTTTAAAAACCCCGCTTAACTGTAACCGGAAACTCTCCCTTGTCGATCTCTTTAACAGCTGAACGTGTAAATTTGCCTATGTTTATTTATTCCTTTATTGTAATTCATTTAAATCGTAGAACGCATTCAAATTTATACCCCCTTGATCCGCGTGAGCAAACATCGAACCCTTGTTATATTTAAAAGTCAAAAAGCAGTGTGGTTCACAGAGAAAATAACGCAGAGAAAGTTTAAATATATTTTATTGTGGCAAATATGCACGGAAAGCATATTTCTATGAATTCTTTCTGAAATTATGTTCTTATTTCTTCTTCTATTCCTTTTGCTCATGAGGGCGTCGGACTTTCCTTGTTCGTTCTTCCACCCATTTCTTCCAGTTTTCCGGTCACCGGCAAGTATCTTCATTTCATTTAATGTTTTTCCCTTTCGCCTTCCTATCTCCTCCACCTGTTGTATCTATGTCTTTCACGGTCTCCCTCTCCTCTTTCTCCCTCCCGACCTTGCTTCCAATGCTTTTGTGCCAATCTATTGTAGTCCAGTCTTATTACGTGTCCAAACCAGTTCAATATTCTCTTGGTTTTCTTTCCTTCTATGTCTTTCTTCTTGATTTAGTTGCGGCCTGATGTCCTCTTTTCTTATTCTATCCATCCTTGTCTTTTCTGCTATTTTTCTCAGTTGTTTCATCTCTCCTGCTGTCACCGCACTCTCGTGTTTGTTTACACTCACCCCGAACTCACATCTGTATAATAGCGTTGGTACTACTAGTTTATTGTATATCTGGAGTTTTACTTTTGTTTCAATCTCTTTTTTCCCAAATATTGTATTATTCAGAGCATAATATATTTTTTTGGTTTTCCTTAATCTGTTTGCTATCTCTAGATCTATTTTCCCCATCATCTGACATCAAAACTCCTAGGTATTCATATGCTGTTACTCGTTCTATTTGTTGTCCCTAGCGTTTTATCCCCTCTGCATCCATTGATGTTTTCTGATTTAATATCATATATTTAGTTTTTCCTATATTATCCTCCATCTTCATTTTTTCTGTCTCTTCCGTCCAAATGTCGATCAGTGTCTTCATTTTTCTCTTTGTGTCCGCGATCAGCACTATATCATCTGCGTATAGTATTCCATCGAGTTGGATCTGCAGTATCTGCCTGTATCCTATGTAGTCTTATTGTTCTTTTCATTGTATTTTTCAATGTGTCCATTACTAATATAAATAATAGTGGGCTAAGACTGTCTCCTTATTTTATTCCTCTTCTCATCTCAAATTTTCCAGATCTTTTCCCATTCAGTATTACTAGGCCGTAAATTTTATTGTAAATGCTTTTAACTATTCTATTAATTTTCCTTGGGGATCTCATCTCATCCATTATTCCCTATATTACTGACCTCTCCACCGTGTCGAACGCTGCTTTCAAGTCTGAACGTAATAAACAATTCTTCATAAGCCTCGTTCTTTTTTTCTATCAGGTTTCTTATTACGAAGATATTATCCGCTGTTCGTCTCTCTTCTCTAAATGCTGCCTGTTCTTCGCCTATTTTATATTCCACGAATTTTCTAATCCTTCCTTCTACTATTTTTGTGTATACTTTAAATGCTGAGGACGTCAGACAAATCGCTCTGTAATTTTCACATTCGAATTCATTTCATTTTTTTGTCTATGGGAACTATTAAATTCTCCTCTCATTCTTTGGGGATTTTCTCGTTATTCCATGCTGTTCTGCACATCTCTCAGAACCACGTTCTGCCCTCCTCTCCCATCCATTTAATCATTCCCGGGTCTATTCCGTTAGATCCGCATGCTTTTCCTAATTTGATCTTTTGAATTCCCTCCTCCAGCTCTTCCCTGGTTATTTCTTCTATTTGGCCCTCGATCAGTTCCTCTGCTTGTGGAATTGTGGCTTCGTCTTCCTGTTTAAATTTTTCTTCATAGAAGTCTCTCCATACTTATAGTATCTCTGTTGTTGCGGTCTTTATTTGATGTGTTTTATCTTTCACGCCCCTCCTATTTCCTCTTTCACTCTTCTTATCCTGCTCCAGAATACTCTATTATTGCTTCCGTGTCGCTGTTCTTCTCCAAATTTCCTCCAACTTTTTGCTTCTCTTACTTATATTTTTACTTTGTGTCTCTGTTTGATGTATTCCTTCCTAACCTCCTCTGTTCTCGTACTGCTGTATTTCCTCCATGTCTCTTTCTTTTATCTTATCTTTGCTTTCAATTCTCCATTCCACCATTCTGTTCTTTTCTGTTTTTGGTTTGTTTTCGTGTTTCCACAGATCTGTTCTGCCTTCTTGCGTATTACTTGTTTAAATAATTCCCACTGCTGTTCCAGTGTTCTATCAGGGTATTTCTCCTTCAGTTGTCTAAAAACTTGGTCCGTTTCTTCGTGATATCTCTTTCGATTATCTGTATTTCTTAAGCTTTGAATTTTAATCCTCATGTGGTCGCTTTCTTCTGTCTTTTCGTTGAGTTCCAATTTCAAATCCGCCCTAACCAGTCTGTGTTTCGTTGCTATTTTGTGCATCGGCCATTGTTTTTACTTCTTTAAATAGTGTTCTCATTTCATTTGTATATACTGTAAAATCTTTTATGCTTCTTGCATTCCTTCCTGTTTATTCCCAAAATGTGTTCCCAATTAATAAGTCGTTTGATTGGCAAAACAGTAGCATTTTTAGGCCATTTCTATTGGTGGTCTTTTCCCCATATTCTCCCCTGCAACCCATGCCCTTGTCTACGTCATCCCCAATCCTTGCATTCCAGTCTCCCATTATAATTATATACTCGGCTGATTCCCTTATGTTGTCCAGGGTTTTTTGTAGTTCCTGGTCATTTTTGCTTCATCAGTACCCTCTATTGGAGCGTATATCTGAATTATGCGTATTTTCATCTCTAATTCTGCTGTTATCCACATTATTTTGGACGATACCGGCGTAAATTTTGTTATTCTTTTGTCCATTACATTTGTCACTATCATTTCTACCCCTTCCTTCGCTCTCTGTCCTCCTGGTACTCCAGAATAGTATAGTGTGTGATTTTGTGATAGTTTTCCTGAGCCTATATTCATTCATATTCTTTATCGTTCAATGATGTTATATTCTATATACCAATTTTTATTTCCGTTATCTTTATTTTCTTATTTAAAAAAAAAAAATAATAATAATACCAAATTTACCTATACAGTTTTATTTCTCTCGCAAACACACATAAATACAGTATTGTATTTATGAATAAATCACCCTAAGAGATTTTAGAATCTCTTCACGTTTTAGGGTTCCCAATCACGAAAACCATGATTTACAATTTTTCTTAGTGTGTCTGTTAGCACGAACAGTTTAAAAAAAATGATATTGATTGTTTTATATACCTATAATACCTGAAGTAAGAAAGGAATCTTTAATTTTTCAGCGATACTGCTTCAAGGGAAGAAGGCGGAGATGTTGTTGTTGAGTTTCAGTTGTATTATGACAATTTTTCTGGTTTAGATTGCGATAATGAACCACTTAAACATAATGATTTGTAGTGAAATATTGTAGACGTTAAAAAGGCGAGGAACGAGTAGGGAGTTACTTCAACAAAGCATATTTAAATTTATAGAGTCCTATATTTTTTTACATGTCAAATGGGAATTTGGAATCTTTGACACGGCAGTACTCCTTATATGTCACCACTACTCCAAACACGTTATTTTTTGCATTCGACCAGCGTTTCGCTAACCATGTTAGCTTCATCAGGAACATCATCATTACTCCTGATGAACCTAACATGGTTAGGGAAACGCACGTCGAGTGCAGAAATAAAGTATTTGGTGTAATGGTGATATATACTGAGTAATGTTATAAATTGAAGTTTGATATTTCTAGTTTTCCTAATTTACATTTTACCATTTTAATCTCTGTATACCCAATCTAAAATTTAACTAAAGAAAGTTAGCTACAGCTACATGCAAAAACTTTTTCTGTCACAAGTTCATATGATGCAGATTATTGGTGATATTGTATACGGAGAGTTCTCTAAGTCTAGACAGTATTTATAAGAGGTTATAATCCTCAAGAAGTAAGTTACTTCGCCCAATATTACTTAAATGATAAAGACAGACTGTTTTCTTGAATTTGAAGTTCACTTTTTAAGCTGTCTGTGCGATCCCGTGTATTTCTGAAAAGCCTAGAACAATAACACCAAAAACTAGTTTCTCATATGAGAGCGACATAGGGTGAATGAAATTTGTGTATTTTAAATTAAATTATTTTCTATTGTATTCACCTTATATTGCCTAGGAGTATGCACCATCGGCTATTTAGGGAAATTGTTGGATTAATGATTGGATTAATGTTATTATATATATATATATATATATATATATATATATATATATATATATATATATATATATATATATATATATATATATATATATATATATATACATGCTACAAGAGGATGTGAACGTCGTACTAGATACAATCTTATAGAATTTTTAAATGTCAGTTTATGTTTTGAAAATCGCTAATTTCTTCTGATATCTATTTTACAGTAAGTAACAAGCACCTTCTTAATAATCCCAAATTTTATAGTAAAAATACAGCCTAAAAATATCACTGTTTTTATTTAATTAGGCAAACTTTAACAAGAACTAACTGCCACTAATCTTCGGCAGCATTATTAAAACACTCAGAGCACCTTTTATTTTAGCAGTAGGTTTCCAGGCGTAATCAAAAGGTATTCTCTGTGACATTTTCTTTTAAAACTCCCTCTGTCTCTCATTTAGGCATTCCAATGTTTTACGTAGTCCAGTAATTTATAAAATTTTCAACTATATTCAGATTTAGTAAAAATAAGTTTTTTTTATGGGTTATCTCCCCGCCTGAATATGGATTACCCTTTCTAGATGGATTTCGGCAAGTATGTCGTAATATCTGTCAACGTTATCCAAGTGCTGAAACACATTTTTGATTTCACGGCACCTTTTAGACAACGCTATAGTGCTGCCACGGATGTTATTACATTTCTGCAACAACTACTACCTACATATATATGTGGCAAAGCCAAAAATACGTAAATAAAGTACATTGACCTTTTAGGGATTGTAACCCGAAATCTTTGATACCGTATGGCGACAGGATATTACAGAGCTAAGGACGCCGTATTAGGTTTGTCTCCACTTGATACGGGAAGTAACCTATTTCAATATATAAAATTGTTTTTGTAACATCCTCCATGTATATATATATATATATATATATATATATATATATATATATATATATATATATATATATATATATACCTATATCCAAAATGTTAGAAAATGTGAATCGATAGATAGAGATAGAGGCATGTGGCGTTAGTGAGTACAAAGAGTATTTAGAAATCTAAAAATTGGCCATTTTAGTCTCTCGATAGGTTTTTATCTATAAGAAATTAAAAATTAAAATCTTTACACTTTGAAAGTGAGAAATTTCTTCTTTTGTTGTAATGATATCGACGACAAGAACTAGCTATGCAGTCCAAAATGCATTTATTGCACTTGTACTGTTTTATTTTCGCTGACATAATTTTAGTATGACATGGTACAAAACACAACATTTTCCGGTAAGAAAAAATAAGTAGAAATAAGGAAACCCGGGAAGACGTAAAAATAACATCAAAAGGTGCTTGTTTTCCGTAAACCGCAGGGAAACTGTTATTTAATGGTTATGCTGCCATCTTAAACCCTGACAAAAGGGGTGGAAAAGTGATTCGGGATAATGGTCCCATTATTATTTATCATGCCGAGTATAGATTTGTTTAGTAAATGAGAGAGGGGGATTTTGACCCCTTAGAAAAGCACTTTAAAAATTAAAACATCATATAATACTTTCTGTACTTAAATTACTGTCATTGTTTATATATGTATACTTATAATTTTTATTACTTTTGACATTTTCTTACGGAATAAAACTATGTTGAGTTTTTACTGCAATTTTCCAAAACTGTATCGAAATACGAGTAATGAATAGGAACTTCCTTTGTTGGCTCATTTTGCTCAAATACATAAACTTACAAAATAATTTATTTTATTTTTTAATCCTTGTTTTATTTCTATTTTACTTTCGAACTATGCCAAAAATCAGTACTTTTGCTCTCTAGAAACTTTTTTTTTTTTTTTTTTTTTTTTGCTGCCCACTAGAAATTTCTAAATTTTAGATTTCTCATAATATGTACCAAACAATTAAAGTGTACATTGTCTTTCTTTGAAAAAGTTTAATTCTAAAACACGACATAGGCTAGTAATTTAACACGGATGATTTTCAGTTGGAACATACAAAACACAATAAAGTGTTTTAATAAGTATACAACATATATGTTATATTTAGGTTCATAAAAAAATATACGTACTTAGTTGAAAATTCACCACTTTGTCACCCGTTTGCTCTGCTATAAAATAACTAACCTAATCTAATATGTTGTTTTATATGTAATTTTAGGAGTACAAGTTGCGTTGAAGTTTGTTGCTGTAATATTATAAAAGTATAGAAACTTGATAACGATCTTACTTGACTGTCATAGTCGTAAATTCTTCTTGTTATGTAAAATTGTAGGTTTCAAAAACGAATAAAATCAAAAAGTAGATTTATATATTTTATGTAATTTATTACTAAATTTTTAAAAATATAGATTAAACACAAATAAATTATTTCATGTAATTTATAAAAGGTGCGATTTAAATAATCAGTTACAACAAATCGTGTGCATAAAATATTATGATTAACTCAAATTTTGGCAGTCCTAAATACGTTCTTAATTAATTAAATACAACACCACGAAATAACTACAGCAAAATTCTTTTGATATCATAAACAACCTTCTCAGGTAAGCATAACCGTAATCTGATTCTTAATTTTTTAAAATTTAGTAGTTTCTTAAATAACTTTAAAGATTAATAAAGTGAACTTTTTAGAATATTATTTTTATTTTGAAGAATATTCGATATTGTTTCTGTCTACAACTTAACGATGCTTTACTAGTTTTTGGCAATAGAACAAAAATTTAAATTCCGGCAAATGAAATATAACTTAGTAATTTTATGAAATTTGTTATTAACGTTTTTAGATTATAAATTACTTACAAGTTTTTTAAAAAGCCTACTATTTCACTTTCTTAAATCATCGTATAGATAATTGATACCAAAATCCTTTGCTTTAAAAGAAGTTTAATTTAGGATAGAGAAATTAAAAAATAAACCCGCTCTGCAAACGGGCTGTGACACATAAACGGAAGATAAAAGTCATATTTTTCCATTTTTGATATCCAACTATTTCTAATGAAGTTGAAATTAATTTTTTTGATAAAATTATATAAATTTGCATTTAGCTTTCTATATACAGGACAGTAGCGTAGGCTATAACTACATAACTGTTTAAGTATACTCACATTACTTATTTTAATTTTAATATATCCGAGTGGAGGAAGGGATATCAGCCTAATGGCTACATCACCCGGGTAGGCCCAATTTATTTGGATTTTAATGTTTATGTTAATATTAAACTGATGAATTTTAATGCATTATAAAGATGATCAGTCCGAGTTGGTTACAAAAACTGCGTTTTTAAAATTTAAGGAAGAGCTACAAATCCTTGCATTTAAGGTCCTGGCGAAAAGTACAACGTCGAAAAAACATAGGAAAACTGGATTCGTAAAACCTCTCCTCCATTTATCTTTCTCTTAATATTTTAAATTAAACTTAATGTGGTACCTTATCTTCGATTAATGGTATTAATAATATATATAACACACTTTTGAGATCACTGAAATATTAAGAAATATATTAAGAATCGAAATGTGCCTTAAATAAGTTGTATATTGTTTTAAGATATGCAAGACAGAGTAACCCCAGCAATAGATTTCAGTGCTGAATAAAATGGTATAATTAAGGTCTTCTGTAATAAAAAAATCTTATGTTAGTAAATTTTAAATATTATTTCATATCTTAACCAGCTTCTAATTTAACACCTAGACTTTGGCTCATTAATCTCTGATTATATATTTTATAATTGTTTTACCAAAATTAATTACCCGAGCTATTTGAACGACCAAATTAAAAATTTGTGCAGTAGTCTATTTTTAACACTGTTGTAATAATATAAAAGAAATAAAATTGTTAGTAATGATATTTATATGTACAGAGTGACCAACAGAGTTTGCAATAAATAGAAATCTTTTTTATTTACAATTTTCTCGTTTTCATTAGTTTTGGTATATTAAGTAAAACCCCGTCTGGCATGAAACTATTCCAAAAAAAGAACTTAAAGATGTGAACAAATAAAAAAATAATGATCTAGTCAGAAATATCTTGAGTTGCCATTTTTCAAACGTAAGTCAAAACCTATCATTTTTCTATGGGAGTGATAGCTACACAGATATAATTGAATCTAACAACTGATAATTTATGATTTTAATTCTGCTCTTTCAAAAATGACAAATTCAGATTTTATCAGAATACATTTTTTATCTATTCTCCATCCTGTATATATTTTCACAAATTATTTAAAACCAAACAATTTTTTCTTAATGTACTAAATTTTTCTTAATATACTAACTTTGATTTCAATGTGGCCTGAATAATTTTAGAATTAATCCTAAAAAATGTTTGAAAGTAAAAATATCCCCTCTAATATTAAAAATATCACATTACCTAAAAGCATGTGTCTAGTCCCCGCATTTCAAGGTATTTTTCAAACCTATTCATCGAGGGTTGAAAAGTGATGTCTTAAAGGTTCACTGCTCTTTCTCTCTCGCACAACCATCAACCCCCAGCATTTCCCAGAAATACATCTGTTACAACTTAAAATATCTCCGCAAAGATTATTTGAAGTCCTCGATAAGAAGAAAGAAAGCTAAGAAACTTTTCTCAGTAAAGTTCAGGAACACCCATTTTAAAATTGCCTTTTGCCAGTTCAGAACCGTACTATCACTGTTTACACTACAATATCCGTATAATTTATAGGAGATAAAAAATTTACAACTTTCATATTAATTACTTTGTATTTTATATCGTCTCATTCTACAGATAACTTAAATCGACAAACTCTATAATATTTTAATAATCAACTTTTCAGGTTACTTAAATTATTTTTTAAATATAAGAGCGTATTAATATTAAAGTTAAAAATAATATATAAAAAATTATGTGCGCCATTATATTTACTTTATTGACTTCTCAGTTAGAAATCAATCTCCTAACCTGAACTACTTTTGCAAATGGAATTTTAAACTAATATATACTTTATACATATATATATATATATATATATATATATATATATATATATATATATATATATATATATATATACGAGGCTGGTTTGAAAAGTCCGTGCAAAGTCCGAGAGATGGCACCACCGGCGCGTATCGAGGTCATGTTTAGTTAGTAGCATCTCTTCAATGAACGCACACCAAGTTTCAGCCATATTGGTCTATTTCTTTGTGTTTGGCATTCGTGTGAATCAAGGAAGTCGAGTGATTTTCAAGAAATGGACGAAAAAGAATTTCGTGTGGTGATTAAACATTACTTTATGAAAGGCAAAACGCCTCAGGAGACTAAAGAGAAGCTTGATAAACATTATGGTGACTCTGCACCTTCGATTATAAGTGGTTTCAAAATTTTCGAACTGGCCATATGGGCACAAGTGACGCTGAACGGGACGACCTGTGGAGGTTACGACTCCAGAAATCATTGATCAAATCCATGATATGGTGATGGATGACAGAAGAGTTAAGGTGCGTGAGATTGCTAGTGCTGTGGGCATCTCGACTGAACAGGTACATAATATTTTGCATAAACATTTGGACATGAGAAAGCTATCCGCAAGATGGGTGCCGCGATTGCTCACGCTTGACCAAAAACGGAAT
The DNA here is from genome assembly GCA_019049505.1 of Pachyrhynchus sulphureomaculatus. NCBI lineage: Eukaryota > Metazoa > Arthropoda > Insecta > Coleoptera > Curculionidae > Pachyrhynchus > Pachyrhynchus sulphureomaculatus. The sequence goes on along the minus strand of CM032446.1, from coordinate 109,403,047 downwards.
CGTGTGAAGTGTTGCAAGGATGGTTTGCAGCTGTTCCAGAAGAATCCGGAGGACTTTAAGCGTCGTTTCGTCACTGTGGATGAAACATGGATACATTACTATACTCCTGAGATCAAACAGCAATCTAAACAATGGGTTACCAAGGGGGAATCTGCAACAAAAAAGGCGAACACCGTTCCTTCGGCCAGAAAGGTTATGGCGACTGTCTTTTGGGATTCGCAAGGGATAATCCTCATCGACTAAAAACTATTACAGGTGAATATTATTCATCGTTACTGGACCGTTTGAAAACCGAGCTGCAAGAAAAACGCCAGCGATTGGCCCACATAAAAGTCCTTTTCCATCACGACAACGCACCAGCACACACAGCTCAGCAGTTGTGGTCGCAAAATTAATGGAAATAAGATTCCAACTCGTTTCACATCCCCCCTATTCTCCAGACTTGGCTCCCTCGGACTACTATTTGTTCCCCAATTTGAAGAAATGGCTGGCGGGACAAAGATTTTATTCAAACGAGGAGGTGATTGCAGACACTAATGGATATTTTGCAGACTTGGACAAATCCTATTATTCGGAAGGGATCAACAAACTAGAACATCGTTGGACGAAGTGTATAAGCCTAAAAGGAGACTATGTCGAATAATAAAAAAGGTTTACCCCAAACACATAAGTAGTTTTTATTTTTGCACGGACTTTTCAAACCAGCCTCGTATATATAAATATAATATATACAATAACAGTGTCCTATAATATCTTAGGATAGGTGTCTTGGTAATTGGATTGACGGCCTCAAATTTCTCGGCGTGGCGTTGCCTCAGAAAAGGGAGTGGATGAGTAGGCTCCTCAAATGGTTGGGCTGGAGTGTGTTGTAAATTTCTTAAGGAATTTCTTCAGCTAGGTGCTCATGTAGTCAAAAAGGACAGGAATCTGTAAATATCTCTTAATGATTGTTGCTGAGAAACTACGAGACTTAGGTGAAGGTGCATACGACTTTGTGCTGGACTACCTGTAGCGAAGTTCTGCTTGTCATTGACACCTGACTCCAAGTGTGGCTCTAATATATGATTGGATATTGGCAGGCTTGACCATGCCTTTGCAGTGATCAAACCAAGAATTAAGGCTATTCCGATAGGGCTTAAGGCTGCTTCTTGAGGAGGAAGCGCTTATTACCATATCATCCGCGTGGTTGATGTTGGTGTGATGTGGTTTGAGTATATCTGCCACGAAGTGGTGGCCCCTGGCTCCGTGGCGTAGTACCTTGCTTACGGTGCAGAAGGTCGAAGGTTCAGTCCAGCAGGTCGGTATACTTATTTATTAAATTATTTAAGTATATTTGGCCTGGCCACGTACATAGGTAGTAGTTGTTCGCAGAAATGCAATAACGTCCGAGGCAGCACTACCGTGTTGTCTAATACAAAAAAATGTATGTTTCGGCACTTGGACAACGTTGACCGGTATTACGATATCCTCGCCGATATCCTTAGGATATAAAAAAGGGTAAAATCCCTACTCAAAAGGGGAGGTGAACGATAAAAAAAAGATATTGAAGATAAGAAAAGAGAGAGAAGCCTTATGGGACTCCAACCAGCAAGGTTCGGCTTGTGATGAAAAATATGACTTGTTAGGGAAGGAAGGGTTACTGCCCTAATGGGGTTACTCCCCCAATCAGTTCCAAGAAAATTTTAAATTCAAACAAATTTTACCTAAAAAAGGATTACTCGTATTTCAAAAAATATTTTATGGTAAGTTAAAATTTCTTGTTTTAGCTTGAAACAGTAGGGGAATTCTACATTTACCCAGAACTCCTCCATACTATACATACATAGTATATCCCTTACTCGTGATAGGATCCTTGCGCTTCCTATAATAGTCGATTAATGTATGCTGCTTTCCTTGTTTAGTATATAATTAATTTAAAACTTTTTCTCAATACAACATCCACTCAACAAATTTAATATTTTACTATTAACAGATTTTAATATTGTTCTCTTAACATCCTTCAGTTATTTCTGTTTCCCGATTCTAGATTATATTTTGTGTAAAAAGGTAAACATTTGCTTATATATATATATATATATATATATATATATATATATATATATATATATATATATACGAGGCTGATTTGAAAAGTCCGTGCAAAGTCCGAGAGATGGCAGCACCGGCGCGTATCGGGGTCATGTTTAGTTAGCAGCATCTCTTGAATGAACGCACACCAAGTTTCAGCCATATTGGTCTATTTCTTTATGTTTGGCATTCATGTGTGATTCAAGGAAGTTGAGTGATTTTCAAGAAATGGACGAAAAAGAATGTCGTGTGGTGATTAAACATTACTTTATGAAAGACAAAACGCCTCAGGAGACTAAAGAGAAGCTTGATAAACATTATGGTGACTCTGCACCTTCGATTAGAACAGTTTATAAGTGGTTTCAAAATTTTCGGACTGGCCATATGGGCACAAGTGACGCTGAACGTTCTGGACGGCCTGTGGAGGTTACGACTCCAGAAATCATTGATCAAATCCATGATATGGTGATGGATGACAGAAGAGTTAAGGTGCGTGAGATTGCTAGTGCTGTGGGCATCTCGACTGAACGGGTACATAATATTTTGCATAAACATTTGGACATGAGAAAGCTATCCGCAAGATGGGTGCCGCGATTGCTCACGCTTGACCAAAAACGGAATCGTGTGAAGTGTTGCAAGGATGGTTTGCAGCTGTTCCAGAAGAATCCGGAGGACTTTAAGCGTCGTTTCGTCACTATGGATGAAACATGGATACAATACTATACTCCTGAGACCAAACAACAATCTAAACAATGGGTTACCAAGGGGGAATCTGCACCAAAAAAGGCGAAGACCGTTCCTTCGGCCGGAAAGGTTATGGCGACTGTCTTTTGGGATTCGCAAGGGATAATCCTCATCGACTCTCTGGAAAAGGGTAAAACTATTACAGGTGAATATTATTCATCGTTATTGGACCGTTTGAAAACCGAGCTGCAAGAAAAACGCCCGCGATTGGCCCACCTCAGCAGTTGTGGTCGCAAAATTAATGGAAATAGGATTCCAACTCTTTTCACATCCCCCTATTCTCCAGACTTGGCTCCCTCGGACTACTATTTGTTCCCCAATTTGAAGAAATGGCTGGCGGGACAAAGATTTTATTCAAACGAGGAGGTGATTGCAGACACTAATGGATATTTTGCAGACTTGGACAAATCCTATTATTCGGAAGGGATCAACAAACTAGAACATCGTTGGACGAAGTGTATAAGCCTAAAAGGAGACTATGTCGAAAAATAAAAAAGGTTTACCCCAAACACATAAGTAGTTTTTATTTTTGCACGGACTTTTCAAACCAGCCTCATATATATATATATATATATATATATATATATATATATATATATATATCTATATATATATATATATATATATATATATATATATATATATATATATATATATATATATATATATATATATATATATATATATATATATATATATATATATATATCTTTCCATAAATAATTGCTGTTCCAACATTCTACGTTATATTCTAATCAAGAATCTTTTCTTCTTAGCTAATATCTAAATTCTATCGATTTACTAATCTCTTTAATATGACGTGAGGTCAGTATAATACCAAATAATCCCAATTGGAATTGATACGGTCCTGGAGCGTTCTATCCAAAATATACCAAAAAGAAAGGGTAGCTAGAAATGTAAAAATAGTGGGCCAAAAGTTTCTCCTTCGCTTCATTGTTTGACAGACATTTACGACACCATAAATTTCGAAAAAAAAAGGAATATGCCTACAATAAATTTAAGTGTCTGTTTTTATTAGTGACGTGTAGCTTATAAAAGTCTCTAATGTGTTCAGTTATAGTAGACGTTGATGATTTTTAAAATTTGAGCGTTTTCTCTTTATGACAGTTTGGGACGTTAATCTCAATTTTATTTTCTTTTTATCAAAAAATAACTATTCTAACAGCAGTAGTTAAATCAAAAGCTCAGCTTAAATTCATTTAATGATTTAATACTCGGATAATTATTAACCAACAATAGTTGGTAAACTTAATGACCATTTAGTTTTCAAAATTGCTAGAAACAACATCCCTTCACGCAATAATTACGTCGGTGCCTGAAATCAACTGTTTAGTTTGACTTTTTTAAAATAAGTATAAAACAACGAACCTAGGCAAGAATTTTGACAAAATATAAGAAACTACAAATAATTGACACACTGTTTTACAGAAGCACGAATATTAATTAGTCTAATTATATTTAATTTTATTCTATTTATAGATTTTTTTTATATATTTTTATGATCTTTACATGGTAATATAATGTATTTTTCAATTAATTTTTTAACAACAGTTACACTAGTATGGTAAGTGTTTTTACAGTGGTATAGTACTGACAATATTTTAAACGCTTTAGGGAAAAATATAGAAGATCTATATGGCTTCTGTTGTAATGACGCTTGCAATGTTTTTGCTTTATAAATTCGAATGACGTTCACACAAGTCGGAAAAAGTGGCTATTTTTTGGAAATATTCGATAAAAATAATAAAAAAACTATAAAATCTAAGCAAAATAAAATGATTTTCCGAAAAAAAATTATCACAGTGCTGTCTATTGAATCTAAGGAGTGGTAAAAGAAATCGCGATGATTCAGACATAATTTTTTTTTTCGAAAAGTAACGTCAGTAAAATACGCAACTTTTAATAGAAATTTGCAAAAAAATAATGATAAACAAAAATGCAACACAGGGAGAATAAGACTCACATTTTGTTTTAATATAATAAACATATAACGTCTAATTTATAGCAGAGATTAGAACAACCCAAACACTATTATCACTTATCACTAACATGGAATACAATCCACACCACTTGATTCTATAAGAAGCATAATAACTTCCAAAATTCGAAACTGTAACCTAGCAAACAAATATTTAATATATGCGTTAATCTGTTATCGATATGCGCAAGAAACTTGTTCGAGATTAAATCGGCCGTAACATTTTATGTTTATGACGTCACGGTTGCCATAAAAATTTAAGGCCATATTATACGCGTTTAGTTGTGTCGAGGATTTGAAGAATTACTTTCAGAAGGGACCACTGTTTTTGTTTTTTGTTTGTTATAGAACAGTCAGCCACTGTCCTATGTTCTTGTGCCGTTAAAATACTTTTCACAGAATAAGAAAATAAGAAGATAGAGATCTTTAAATGATTTCTAAAAAAAAATCTAGATGAACGAAATAAGTCGGAAAAGTAGATTTCACTTTTGGCAGTCAAGCAGTTCTGTAACATGCTATCTATTTTCTGACAATTTTAAAATCTTATTTTTAATAGTGCCAACTTATTCGAGAATTATGTCAAGTGCATAAGCAAACAAGCGTTAATAAGGCTTTCAGACAATATGATGGTATCGTTATGGCATAGTGTCTTTCTTTAAAAGTAACGTATTTTTAAAGAAGATGTGTGATCCTAAATGGAAATCTAGATGATATCTAAATATGATTTATTCTAATTTAAGAATAAACAAGGATGATCCTTATTTGATGGCACGTTAATAACATTCGTGCATGTTCGGAAATAGTCGAGATTCGATCCGTCTATTTCTCAACCATTATTTTATGTGTGATGATATGAAAAAGTTATATAGTTTCTTATGCTCAGGCTTCATTCGATTTTATGTATGTTCGATTTTCTAGGTAAAGTCGTCAGTTGACAAGTTAAGATCAGCATTAGAACGTAAATTCTGCAAAAGTTTATTTTGCAATGTTTGTCATAATTCTTCATTTACTAAAATAAAAGGGATTTTAGAGATTTTAAGGAATTCGACCCTTTATAACAACATTCCTTTAGACTTAGTTGCTTTTCATCATGATGTTATTTAGTTTTATAACAAAATTATAATATTAAATGTAAATCTAATGTCCAACAATTCCCCAAAATGTCCTTGTAATGCTGACTTTCAAATACCATAATGCCGATAATCTTCAGACTGAATGTCGTCTTTTCTAGAATACCTGTAGCGTATTTGTCAGTAACAGGGAAGGATTAAAGTAAATGCACAATCACGACAATAGCCACCTCCTAGGTGGAGATTAACGAAGCCTATAGAGTTGCTCATTTGGACGCTCTCCACGGGCGTCCGACTGACGTCACTTTATTGAACGCCACTCAAGCAACCAAAAAATTACCAACAATAACAGCATGTAGTTTATCGGTCCCGCATCTCCCTACAATGCAGGGTCGGAGGGGATCCTAGCCCATACAATACCTTCATACAGATCTGGTGCAACACAATGAAGTTGGCAACCCTGCACGTTTACGCATCACTTGAGCCGAAACGATTAAACTAACTGACAATTCTGGGCCGCATCTGCATTATAATAGCCAAGTCACCTGAGTTTTAAGCTCCCCGCATCAAACGGATCAGTTTTTGCATCTGTCACTATTTTGTGTCGATCTGCGTTTAGATTATGTGAGATTTATATTTACATTCGTTTAGACGGCTTGATGTAAGATAAGATTGATATTTGTTAAATTACATTTATTGTATACAATAAAGAAGTAATGCCCAGTTTATTATTGTTTATACTATAAAATGGTGGAATAAACCTATTTTATATTGTTGCATGATGCTGAATATTTAATAATAATTCTTTTCGTGTCAACTATTTCATATTAACTTTAGTTTTGACTAAACAGTAGAAAAATTATCTAGCTCTAGCTATGCCTATATTCAATAATGAGGTTGTATAAACAAAGTAAGTTGAAGTAACGATCTTTTTTTTAATGTTTTTATAGTCTCTCTCACTTAGTACTGAAGACATTAAATAAAGAAATATTGAAATTAAACAAAATGGATTTTTCGAAAAAGGCACATAAACATTAATAGTCAAGCCAACCTAAATTCTACCTGAACAGAAAATTAACTTTACTCACCTTTTAAATCAATATTCCTTCTAAGAAATACCAAGTGGCAATTAAAAATTTTAACAACCTTTCTGGAAATAAAGATTTTACCCATTAGTGGTAGCCACACGCATTAAGCAAATGAAGGTTACGGAATATCTTAACATAAAAGTATGTGTTAATCATATTTTTGCATTCGCAATAATGTTGCTTTAGCAATCGAGTCAGAAATACTGAAGATAAAGAAAGTAAATTTGCTTGTCTCATAAAAGTTGAACGTAATTAAATGTATCTTATGTATGATGTCAATCTTAGTGCCAGTATTAACAAGAAATTTTTATAGGTTATAAAATGGCCGAGGTGAGTGAGTCAAAATAAATTACTTTTGTACATAGTTGTAGTTCCACCTGGTGATCGTTATGGTTGCAAGGAACTAATATGATGTTAATATTTTGTTGTGTTGATAAACATTAAATCAATAGACTTGATGGTACTACTGGCACTAATATGCGAACTTTGTTAAACCGCCACCCGTCGTTATATATAATGCGGCAGTGGAGTCAAAGTACACTCTTATAAGTATGTGGTTCTTCCAAAACTTGATTTTCCGGGTAATTTCAATTTTTAAGTTGCTAGAATATACGGTGTTTCGGTTTGATTACTTTTATTAATTTAAAGTGGTAACCCTCTGATTAATAGAGAGAATTAGGAACGAAACCCTTAGACTTGCAATACCCTTATTGTTGCACTTATGCTAGCAGTCCGCACGTTTCTTTCTTTATTTTTTGAAATGCAGTAGAAAGGTTGGTTAATAAACGAAAATACAACATTTAAGGTACAAAAAATACTTTTAAGTCATATATACATATATATATATATATATATATATATATATATATATATATATATATATATATATATATATATATGTATATAAAAATACTTTTAGTATATATATATATATATATATATATATATATATATATATATATATATATGTGTATCGCTGCTTGAAAGTATACGAATTTTACTTGATAAGTGTCTAATGCAAGCAAGAATCCCAGATAGCTGGCAAAAGGCAGAAGTTATCTTATTGTAAAAAAAAGGGATCGAGATAATATAGAAAATTATCGACTCATCAGTTTGCTCTCCCATTTATATAAACTACTGACTAAAATAATAACAAACAGACTATCAAGCAGGTTAGATCAATATCAGCCCTTCAAACTAGCGGAATTCAGGAAGGGTTATAGTATCTTCAGACACTTCGTACTTTCATCAAGAAGTGTACAGAATACAACATTTCTCTATTTATGGTCTTCGTTGACTACCGTAAAACTTTTGATTTGGTAGAAAACTGGGCAATTCTGAAAGCTATGGATAATGCAAAGGGTAGACTCTAGATACTCAAACCTAATTAAATATATATATGATCATTCATCGCTGCAAATAACGATTAACGAGAACCCAAGGACCGATAATATCCATACAGAAAGGAGAGTACGTCAAGGGAACACAATTTTACCTAAACTGTTCACCTTAGCGCTGGAAGATGTGTTTAAAAATCTGAACTGGCATGACAAAGGAAAGGCGTACGACTCAACCACTTAAGGTTCGCAGATGACATTGTCATTATTAGCGAGGCAGCAGAGGAACTTCGAATCATGTTGCAAGAATTGAGGCTTCCTTAAAGGTCGGATTAGAAATGAACCGAAATAAAACCAAAATGAGTCCCCGAGACATAGATGTGACTATTGCCAACAAATTGCTCGAAAACGTGCCCTCGTACATATATTTAGGACCCAAGATCCAATTGGAAAAAGATGCCGAAATCTCTAAACGAGCAAGTCTTGGATGAGCAGCATTCGGTAAACTGGGACATATAACGACAGTCACATCTTCGGTGTTTTTATTCTAGACTATTGCATAAGAAAAATACGACTTTTTTTTCGAAAATTTACAGTTTGTCAGTGGCTTTATAGTTTCAGTTATCCCAATAAATCTTAAAAGGAAAATCTTTAAGAGTTGTATAATGCCTGTTCTCACTTATGGTCTAGAAACTACAGCACTAACTCGCAAGTTGGCTAGTAAGTTCCAAATCACTCAAAAAGCAATGGGAAGAGCAATGCTTGGAATTAAACCTTAGAGACTGAATCAGAAACCAAGATATCCGAGAAAGAATAAAAGTACCGGATCTAAAAGTGGGCTAAAGTGGCAATGGCCACATTGCGAGATAAGATCCGAATAGATGGACTAATAAATTATTAATATGGAGACCAAGAGAAGTGTGGGAAGACCACAAAAGCGATGGCGAGACGACATCTAGAGGATTGCAGGAACGAATTGGATACAAGTTGTAATGGATAGAAGGCGCATATATATATATATATATATATATATATATATATATATATATATATATATATATATATATATATACATACGAGACTGGTTTGAAAAGTCCGTGCAAAAATAAAAACTACTTATGTGTTTGGGGTAAACCTTTTTTATTTTTCGACATAGCCTCCTTTTAGGCTTATACACTTCGTCCAACGATGTTCTAGTTTATTGATCCCTTCAGAATAATAGGATTTGTCCAAGTCTGCAAAATATTCATTAGTGTCTGCAATCACCTCCTCGTTTGAATAAAATCTTTGTCCCACCAGCCATTTCTTCAAATTGGGGAACAAATTGTCTGGAGAATAGGGGGGATGGGGGGGATGTGAAACGAGTTGAATCCTATTTCCATTAATTTTGCGACCACAACTGCTGAGGTGTGTGCTAGTGCGTTGTCGTGATGGAAAAGGACTTTCTTGTGGGCCAATCGCGGGCGTTTTTCTTGCAGCTCGGTTTTCAAACGGTCCAATAACGATGAATTAGATTCACCTGTAATAGTTTTACCCTTTTCCAGAGAGTCGATGAGAATTATCCCTTGCGAATCCCAAAAGACAGTCGCCATAACTTTTCCGGCCGAAGGAACGGTCTTCGCCTTTTTTGGTGCAGATTCCCCCTTGGTAACCCATTGTTTAGATTGTTGTTTGGTCTCAGGAGTATAGTAATGTATCCATGTTTCATCCACAGTGACGAAACGACGCTTAAAGTCCTCCGGATTCTTCTGGAACAGCTGCAAACCATCCTTGCAACACTTCACACGATTCCGTTTTTGGTCAAGCGTGAGCAATCGCGGCACCCATCTTGCGGATAGCTTTCTCATGTCCAAATGTTTATGCAAAATATTATGTACCCGTTCAGTCGAGATGCCCACAGCACTATCTCGCACCTTAACTCTTCTGTCATCCATCACCATATCATGGATTTGATCAATGATTTCTGGAGTGGTCCACATCTCTCGGTCACTTGTGCATATGGCCTTCCGAAAAACCAGCCTTATAAACTGTTCTAATCGAAGGTGCAGAGTCACCATAATGTTTATCAAGCTTCTCTTTATAGGCGTTTTGCTTTTCATAAAGTATTTAATCACCACACGAAATTCTTTTTCGTCCATAAAATCACTCGACTTCCTTGATTCACACGAATGCCAAACACAAAGAAATAGACCAATATGGCTGAAACTTGGTGTGCGTTCATTCAAGAGATATATATAACTAAATGACCTCGATACGCGCCGGTAGTGCCATCTCTCGGACTTTGCACGGACTTTTCAAACCAGCCTATATATATATATATATATATATATATATATATATATATATATATATATATATATATATATATATATATATATATATATATATATATATATATATATATATATATATATATATATATATATATATATATATATATATATATATATATATATATATATATATATATATATATATATATATATATATATATATATATATATATATATATATATATATATATATATATATATATATATATATATATATATATATATATATATATATATATATATATATATACGTATATATATATATATATATATATATATATATATATATATATATATATATATATATATATATATATATATATATATATATATATATATATATATATATATATATATATATATATATATATATATATATATATATATATATATATATATATATATATATATATATATATATATATATATATATATATATATATATATATATATATATATATATATATATATATATATATATATATATATATATATATATATACTTTTATTCTGATAAAATAAAACCTAGTTGGCTAATATGAAAACAAATTAAGTTTAAAAACACCATTCTTATGAATAACCAAAAGTGCATATTTATTTAGTATTGAATATGTCTTTTAGTGACAAATTTTAACCATGTTAATTCGTTTATTAATGTAACGTTACTATGAATGGCTATAACCTACGTCAACAAAATCAAAGAAAATAAATGGTTGCCACTAAAAAACTTTTCGAATATCTATATTTATCTCCAAAATGAAAGGTATCAAAATCGATCATTTAAAGCCAAGATCGTAAATCATACCTTTCTGGGTGCATTGGGACACCCGTCCAAACATTTTAAAAGGGGCATTTTTACAGTTACAACTGAAAATAAAGTATAGACCCGAGCACAGGTAAAAGTTGCGATTTACTGACTTTTCATTACCTTCTGTCGAATTTTGATGTTTTTGGTTCCGTATTATCTACAATGTTGCCACTGTATGGTCATGACAATATTATATTGTTAACATCGGTAATATTAAATTCAGTTAACATTGAGGTTGTGAATAAATGATTTTTTTTACTGTTGATATGTATATTTATCCTATTCCTTCTTTAGACGGGTACGATTGCCTGTTTATAATCGTCGTCACCTATCCGGTCGCTTCGATATTTTTTGGGTCTACCCATGTTTTTCCCTTTTTGTCTTGTAATTCTAACTATTCTTTTTTCTGTCATTCCATCTTTACATTCATATCATTCTATCTTTCTGTTTACCACTCATTCATTTATATCACATATTTAGCTTGACTGTATAATATAGTTACTTCTCACTCTATCCAGTAGAATATTTTCGGCTATTCTAGGCAGTACTTTCAGGTTTGCTTTTTCGAGTATTTGTTCTGTTTTTAAAGTTTCTCACTTCTAATTTTGATATCCTCAAAACTCAGTATGCATCTTCGGAAATATTTAAAAGTTATTTTTTATAACATTTTTTCGTCAGCATCCATTTTGCATCTTAATGATGTTTTATATTAAAAATTGTTATTAAACTATTCGCTCGTATTAACACAGTGTCGTCCTATATAACTATAGTATTTTTACATCTTTCTCTTCCACTCTAAACTGCTCAGCTTACGATTTTGTCTAATTATTTATCCATTATTGCATTGCAAAGTGGTGAATACCTTGCGAATTCATCTTTCTAGCTGTATTCGTTCTGTGAGCGAACCGTTAACTTTAGTTAGTAGGGGTATTTAAAATATCAAACTTCGTTAAAGTTGACATAAAACTAAAAAATTAATAGCGTTATGGATAACAAGACTTAATTAACATACAAACAGAGTATTATATATAGACAACAGTTAATAAGCACAACTTTCATAAAGACATAATATCTCCTGAAAACATTTTCAACATAAGGGCTGCGGTTTCCATAGGTTCTCATACCATAATTTCTGAAAATGTATACAATTAAATCTAAAAATAGTTTATACTTATACATTACATCTCACGATTATAAAAAAACTCATAAATAAATATGCCAAAATATATTATATATAAATAATTTCACTATTAGATAAATCAGTTATGTTAAGTTAAAATATCTAATTACTTAATCAATAATGAAAAACAGAACCTGTTTAATATATGTATATATTTCTAATATATACATTCATTCACTGTACGAAAATACTAGTGTCCGGTCCTGTACATGTAAACTTGTTTGAGTCCATATAAGAGAGGAAATTGTTGTATGCGTTCAATCCAAAAGAATATGGTAAAAGACCTTTAGATATGAAGGACAAGCGTTACATCATGCATATACATTCTCAACATCACGAATCAAAAAACGTATGTACAACATGAATATTTAAATAAGTTACATAGTGAAATACTCCATTCTTTTTTGGTTAATATTCTCTTGTGAATTTTATTTGCAACAAAAGAATAAAATCGTCAAAATTCCCTAAAACTAACAGAAAATTTAATATTTTAAAATTTGAACCTATGGAATAAAAAAGTAGCCAGAGATGTTTTACTTTAATTAATATCCTTCAAATTATTGCTTATTGAGGTAAATACAAAAGTTAAGAATAAAAAAGACACAAAATTCTCCAAAGAAAACTGAATCATTGTTTAAAAATTTTCGGCAAAATATGCATCAAATTTTGGGGAATTTTAATATTGGGGAATAATTTTTTAAAAAAAAAAAGTGTGACCCTTTTACATCTAATTGGCGGAAAGAATTTGGTATTAATTATTAAAAATAAATATATAAAATAATTTTTAATTATTTTCCAACCTTGCCTATATCTTAAGCAATGATAAAATTGTAATCGTATAGATAATTTAAGTTGTATTGTTTGTTTTAGTATTATTGTGCATTCTGTACTTCAAAATACTTTATTTTCCTATTGCTAATTTTAAACAGCGTTAACAACACTCCTAAAGATTTTTAGTTTAAGTAGTTTAAACCGTTTATCTTCTTCACTTCACCTAATCTAAATAAACTGAAAAACACCTTACATTATTTGCAAACAACATGATGAACCAGCTATAAAACGATAAAAGTTGCAGTAACTCACACTGTTAAATATCCTTTTAATGTTAATATATTCATGTTTATTTAAAAACGTTTATAATTCTTTAAGATCATTAATGGATTTTATAAAGATGTTGTATCACCTACATTTTAACTACTAAAAGAACTTCGAAAGATACATTTTTATTGAATGGAGACCAAATGTAATCCCGCAACTATTTATGTCACCACGACTGTAAATCCGTAGGTGTATAAATATTTTGGATTATGCTGTAAAATATAAATTGGAGACACTACAACGATATTTTCTTTTGCCAAATTCTCAAAAGTATAAGCAGATAGTCACAATTAATGTAAATGAGTATTATAGAAAGATCTTTTAAGTTTTAACAAACAATACTGCTGCCAAATTTAAAATATTTTCTTAATGGATTTAATTTATTCTGGGATTTTTCAACGCTAGAATATTGTTGAGTTTCTCGACAAATTTTCTTGTTGAAAGTAGGATTCAAATTATTGGCTAAAAAATTTTAGGCTGCACCATTTTAAAAATTTGCCGTTTCCTTTTTATAAGTAGGTTATTCGCTCATTAGAATTTGTTTTGACATTACTATCATTAACTTTTTAGACAAAAAACATTATAACCATTTTATTACCAAAATAACATCGCAAATTGATCATTAAATTTCAAGTTTATCTTTTTATTTTCGTACTAAATATTTTTAAAGAACTAATAATATATAATTTAAATATCGAAGATTTAAATTTTATTCATAGTAAAATAGGCACTAATGAAATATAGTTTTATAATAAGGGCCATATTTCTGTGATAAATGCGACTAATGGGTTTTTTTCTACTCCAAACTATACAATATTAACTTGATACTCTTTATTGGGTGCAGCAATTAAATTTTACACAAAACTAAATACAAAGGAAACACACCATGAAGTATTCTTTCTTTGTATGTAAAAAAAATAATAATAAAATAGTGTTTAAAAAACAAGTAATAACCACACTGTTAACATTTCTTGCGAGAATGGTTAGAGTTTGTCAAACTTTCCTAACCTCTGACATCATTAGTTAGTACGAAAATGGCTAACCATACTAACTATTAAAGCTATAGTTTGTGTAATCAGAGCAGAAAAAACCTCATGATTCCAATGTACGATGTTATTATTTTAGTTATTAAATAGCTACACGTACCATTTTTAAAACACTAGGATTTTGCAACGCTTATTGTGGTAACTGTCTTTATTGTTATTTGAAGCATGCGCAATAGTAAAGGGAAGAAATTAAATAAAGGGACTCAGCTTTTATCGTTACTTGAAGCATGCGCCCACCTTTATTAAGGGTAACGATTATTTAGAGATGTTATTTGAAGTTCGTTATTCTTATCGCTATTATGGTACGGCATATATTTTTTCTACTTACGTATACAAACCACTAAGAAAATACAGTAATATTGAAATTATAATCTTTTATTGCAAATAATACTAACAGTTAGTTACTGTTCAGATTATGTTGGGATTTTGCAATCTCTGGCACAATGGCATTACAGAATAGTTATCACCACTACAACAAATACTTTATTTTTGCACCTGCTAGACACAACTTTAATTTAGAACTTGGCTTGACCCATCAAATACTAATAACCGGTGTGCCTGACCTTACTTTTGTTTTATTTTATGGCAATTCTGCCATAGTGTGTCACGGCAATTCCTTCGCGTTAATACTGCGCATGCTTGAGATCTCTCTATTATAACGATAAGGATAAAAAGCATGTGAAAAATAAGCGTTGTAAGATCTCTCTATTATTAGTGTGTAGTGATTAAAATTTTACCGTATTTTACTTACTATAAATAGTATCATTGATCAAATCCATGATATGGTGATGGATGACAGAAGAGTTAAGGTGCATGAGATTGCTAGTGCTGTGGGCATCTCGACTGAACGGGTACATAATATTTTGCATAAACATTTGGACATGAGAAAGCTATCCGCAAGATGGGTGCCGCGATTGCTCACGCTTGACCAAAAACGGAATCGTGTGAAGTGTTGCAAGGATGGTTTACAGCTGTTCCAGAAGAATCCGGAGGACTTTAAGCGTCGTTTCGTCACTGTGGATGAAACAAGGATATATTACTATACTCCTGAGACCAAACAACAATCTAAACAATGGGTTACCAAGGGGGAATCTGCACCAAAAAAGGCGAAGACCGTTCCTTCGGCGGAAAGGTTATGCGACTGTCTTTTGGGATTCGCAAGGGATAATCCTCATCGACTATCTGGAAAAGGGTAAAACTATTACAGGTGAATATTATTCATCGTTATTGGACCGTTTGAAAACCGAGCTGCAAGAAAAACGCTAGCGATTAGCCCACAAGAAAGTCCTTTTCCATCACGACAACGCACCAGCACACACCTCAGCAGTTGTAGTCGCAAAATTAATGGAAATAGGATTCCAACTCGTTTCACATCCCCCCTATTCTCCAGACTTGGCTCCCTCGGACTACTATTTGTTCCCCAATTTGAAGAAATGGCTGGCGGGACAAAGATTTTATTCAAACGAGGAGGTGATTGCAGACACTAATGGATATTTTGCAGACTTGGACAAATCCTATTATTCGGAGGGGATCAACAAACTAGAACATCGTTGGACGAAGTGTATAAGCCTAAAAGGAGACTATGTCGAAAAATAAAAAAGGTTTACCCCAAACACATAAGTAGTTTTTATTTTTGCACGGACTTTTCAAACCAGCCTCGTACATGCAGATGCGCACAATCTTCAAGCATATAACGGGATGTGAAATGGAAAAAATATGTTTGTTTGTCCAGTTTAAATAAGTAAATGAATAAAATTTAAAAACTCCCTTAATTTCTGCTTCATAAATGATACCAGAACCTATATGAAACTAAGATGAAACATATAAAATGATAGAATGATAGGCGTAGAACATGTAGGGACTTCTCAGGACTTTACAAAATTAAGTTCGTTTATTACATTAAACTTTTCTAAACGATATTTATTATGCAAGAGAGCCTGACACAGAATTACATGTGTTGTGCGGCAGTTTTTTGCTCTCACATCTACAAGTAAGAGTCGTTAAAGCATTCCTGCCATTCTCTAAACAAACAGAGGAAAAAATGTTTAGCAGTAAACGATATAGAAGAGAAATTCTTTAATATATACATTTGCTTTGATATTTCCGCTGAAGCTTAAACCGTAGTTAATTTAATTATTCCTTGTGACTAGTCAACCGGTACCAGAAACCATTAATATATTTTTAACTGAGTGAACATTATCGGAACATTAAATTTAGTTACCGCAAATTTAATAAAAAGGAATTGATTTACTTAACATTGACACGACAAGCTTTTGTTTTTTGAAGAAAATATTGTTTGAGGTAAACCATAAAACAGCATTACTGGCTAAGATAAAGCAAAGGAATCATCATATGAGTTAGAAATTTAGTATATAGGGTGACAAAACAAGTTCCTAACATAGTCGCAACATATTTATTTTTAATTGCAAAGGAAAGCCGTTCTTTTCGGAAAGGTCAGATTTCCTAAAATTTCTAACTGATTTTAATTATCATCCGTATTTATTCATTTCATGATTTTTCCCTTATTCTCATTCTTTCAGCATTGTTTTTATTTGTCGTTTCCTTGCTATTTATCATTATTTTATGCTCTGCAATGTCAGTTCAAATGTACAATTTTTTTTTATGCAATTACGAACAGGAAAACTTCAAATTCCATATGTTACATTTATACCAATTACAGCAATTGGATATATTCGGCCCTGAAGAATACTATATTTTAAAAATTATAAAAAACATTTTTTTATAGATAATTGGGCAAATTTTTGGCACGTCCAATGTAAAGTTGTGTCCTACGTGAGCATCTTGCCGCGAGCGACTCGAGAGGTGCGGGCGTTGCAGACGACGCGGGAGATCCGATTGACGCGAGCGTTGGGACCTGGCTATCCTACATAGCTGCAAAACTTATAGCCTTTGGCCAAAAATTATAATATTAAAAGGTTTATTTTTAAAACTATTAGTGGCAACTTTGTTAATGTTTATTCTGTGGCAAAATGCTAAAAATATGCCAGTAACTAATAATTTCAATACGTAGTAATTAAAAATAAAAACTGTACAAGCTTATGAAAATTTCTTAAAATCTTATAGATTCTAACGTATACAAGTTTATTTTGTTCCAAAATTAGCGCATATGAAAAATATTTTATTAATACCAAAACGCGGCTACGAAAAGTATGAAAGAATAGTTTCTTGCCAATTTTTATCCAAAATACATTTATTTACAAAAAAATGTGCTCTTCAACACACTGGTAAGATATATTTGGACATTATGGATATTCAAAGTACGCGTATAAATAGTTTACTTCTTAGATGTCAGTATCTCGGAAACAGTTTCTTTTTCGATATATGATTTTAGAATTAAAATTTTACATAGGATTCCAGAAATAATAATATATAGTACACTCCATTAAAAGAAGTTTCTTTTTACTCGATTTAGAATATTCGGCTAATCCCATTCAGAATTCTTCAAATACTGCTTTATAGCCAGCCATAGCGATCAGCTACACATGCATAGAGAAAAATAGGAAACAAATAAAAAATAAATTGACTTTTCGGCCCTTGACAGCAAATTTTTCAGACAAGCCGTAAATTTTTTTTATTTTGATTTATTATTGTTGAGTATGTTCTTAAAAGATATGTACAAACCATACTATATTACATTAATAAATTTTCAATCCGTGTACGCAAACTTCAGCTCTATGCAGGAACAAAATGTAAGTGAAATAATAATCCGAAATTTTCAAATAGGTAGTATTAATTTGGAAAATTTGTTTGATAAATAGTGCGCTAATTAATGTTTTTTATAATTATACTCCGTTTTTGTGACATAAAGGAACTTCTGTTAAATTCAAATAGCATATGACGCGAGTCACGTGATTACGGTAATAAATGCACTCCCTGTAGATGGTTCAAAATTCACTTTCATCAGGCTGGGCACATACCATATTGTTTCTACTTAGGACGTCTACATCTAAATTTATTGTTTTGATCTTGTCTCTCTTAAAGATGCTTACGTAGAACACGGCATAAGATGATCAACAATGACCTACCGATTAGTATCACAGGCAAGTGATTATACAATTTGAAACCAACATAAACTGTAGCAGATTCACATTGTTCAGTTTCATGTTTGTCGATAACGCAATTATATATATTACCTGTAATATATAAATTCAAATAATAATTAAGACTATGAGAACTGCTTTTAATGTACAATAATTTATACATGTATGAAAGGGCAAAATAGAATACCTTGCCTTATTACAAATAAACTAAAATGTGTGTTTAACTATGATTTAGGATCAGGTTGTTTGTCTCAGATCATAATCAAAATTCTGTTAATGCTCAATCCACATTATGCTTGAGTTCCTGAAGTCAGTCAAAAGCTCTTGAAAAGATGAAAAAGAGCTCTGTCATATACTCTTCCAAATTCATGTCTTGATAGATCGTCGTCGATCTCCAATCAAAAACCAAATGAATATTAGCCAAAAAAAACATTGTTTTACTGGACTGTTCCAAAGTTACCCAAAAGCTTTAAGTGGTTTGTCAAATATATAAAAGTTTTAGATTTAGCTATTGTAACACAGAGAGCAGTACAATTTACAAACATAAATTAACTTACCATTGGGCTGATTACCGGCCTGTACAAAAGTCAAGTTTTGGCTGACAGCACTATAATACATAAAACACGTAATTTAACATGGGGTCCAACACAATGTATCAAAATTTGAGGTGGTGTCATAAATCACTTCAACCCTGCACGGTTATTATGGGAGAATCGGTTGGTCCACTAATTAAAAATGTGTGGTTAAAAATAACGAATACCACTTTAGGGCAAATGTTTTCTCCTTGGTAATTACATAATTATTGTTTTCATTAAATTGGATAATAGTTTTGTAACCAGATGGTAAGCAAAAATTATTCCCAGTTGATTTTTAAACTACCATAAATATTTTTCTCGTACACTAGTTTGAACTCACCACTTTACACGCATTAAACGTGCCTTGCATATGTACATTAAAGATGATCATTTGAGTATATATTTTTACTTCGCTATACACCCAATTTTATCATGTATGTATGTATGTATGTATTGGAATATCACAAATTATTGACAGTACGTAAATGCCTCTTATGATATTAATGGGTTACTACTTTAATGTGTTTTGTTTTGCTCGCATTTTTTTTATTGGTTATGTGACACCAACATGGTGCCTCATTATTATATCCTATATGAATTTAAGGAATACGTAAGTTAAAGTTGTCCTCTTCTAAACGAATTTTTAAAATCCATTCGGTAAAAATTATTGTTTTTTTATGATACACCCTGTATATAGTTTCTCAGTATAAAATATAACCTAAAATTTGCGAAGATTTGTTCAGTTATTTGTCGAAAAGTGCGACATTAATTTTCGGGTCTGGCGCTGTGTATCATAAACTAGTGACATCATCCCACAAATTTAATATGTTATTTTATAGGTACGTCCTTTCCTGATTTTTAATTTAAAATTTAGCGAGAGATATTGACTGATAACTGAGATTTATTTAACAGTCAAAAAATCAGTACGTGGATTATAACATGGAACAAAGAGTTGTAAATAAATTTCACTCAAACTTGACACAAAAGTCACAGAAACATTCAAAGCGTTGGATAAGTTGATTGCTTATCAAAAATACAATTTTTTGAATGAGATTTAAATGCGTTGCGATGGCAAAGCTTCATTGAAAATGATGGAACAACCGCTAAACATCAACAAGGGATTAATTGTGAAAAAACATCTTCCAACATTTCAAGAAAATCATACGAGTTTCTAAAAACAATCCAAATTTCCTGAACTCGATTGTTACTGATCATGGAGTATTACAATATAACGCAGAAACAAAGCCTCAAGGCGCCGAATAAAACTCAAGGTTATCATCACAAGTCAAAAAAACACAAAAAGTTAGAACAATGTTAAGTGGTTTGTAAAACATCTTGAGTTTGTTCCAAATGATCAAACTCTAAACGGTAAGTGCTATTTATGAGTATTGATAAATAAAATTCGTCGTATTCAACTTAAATATAGTGATGCTCAAGTTAGATCTCACCCAATATTCGTGAATTTATGGACAAAATCAAATATGTGTATTGAACCATTCACCGATTCACATCGTTCGGCACTGTATGATTTTCACTACTCGCAAGAATGAGATTATAGTTATGTTTTTTCGAGGACAGAAATCATACAAAAGATTTATTTACGAGTTTTATAGGTAATTCCGTAAAATTGCTAGAAAATTCATGGAAATCACTACGAAATCGGTGTACAATAAATTTTGGTCTGGCGACTTAAAACACATTTTTTTGCAAAATTCGACTTTACTCATCAACGTAGTCTCCTTCAAGAGCGATACAATCAGTCCAATGCTTTTCTAACATTTCTATACCTTTCTTGTAGAGGATTTGTCTTTGCCTTCAAAATAGGCCTCAGTTTCGGCGAATAGTCGCTGGGGGCCAAATCTGGAGAACACGGTGGATGAGGGAGCAATTTAATCTTCAGTTCATGCAATTTTGCCATCGTAACCACTTGTGACACGGTGCATTGTCTTGATAAAAGAGCACTTTTTCTTGTTTGCGGCCGTTACTGTGCGATTTTTGCCTTCAAACGCACCAATAATTTTATGTAATTTAATGTAATTAGTCAATGAAAATTATTCTATGTACATCCCAAGATACAGAAGCCAAAATCTTCCCAGCCAACTGTTGTGCCTTTGCTCGCTTCGGGCGGCTTTCACCGGCTGTTGTCCACTCAGCTGACTGCCGATTTGATTCCGGTGTGTAGTGGTGGATCCATGTTTCATCCATTGTTACATGTAAAAAAAATCCTTTTTGTTGCGCTTAAATAGGTCCTAACAGCGCTCAGAATAATCACTACGTTGTTGTTTTTGGTCCACTGTGAGCAAACGCGGTACCCATTTCGAACAGAGCTTTCTCATGCCCAAGTGTTCATGTAAAATATGACCAACACGTTCTTTTGATGTCTTTAGGGTGTCAGCTATCTCACGCAATTTCATTTTATGGTCGTCCAAAACAATTTTGTGGATTTTTTTATGCTTTCCGGTGTAACCACCTTATTGGAGCGTCCAGAGCGTTCAGCTTTATTTGTGTCTCTACGACCGTGTTTAAATTCAGCATACCAGTGAATAATGAGTGATTTCCCAGGGGCAGAGTCCCCGTAACACTGATCAGGCCATTGCTTTGCTTGAACGATATTTTTTCCCATCAAGAAACAGTGTTTAATCAACACAGGAAATTCGATTTTTTTTTCCATTGTTTTGAAAATATCGAAAGTAGCGTCACTAAACCATTGTATCTTGTAAACTAATCTACGAAATGTCATGAAATTTTGACAAATATCGTTTGAAGGTTGGTACTTCCTAAAAATCATACGGATTTTTTGAAAAGGGCGACATCTATGTGTTAGACCAAAACTTTTCAGCCTACGTGTTATTTACGAGTTTCACAGGCAATTGCGTAAAATTAACTAGAAAATGCATGGAAATCACTACGAAATCGGTGTACATTAAATTAGAAGAATATATTATATTAGGAAAAAGAGAAAACTGAAACAGCTGGTTTCAATTAATTATTACAGCATTAATTTGGAAAATTAATAGTCGCACTGTCTCTATACTGAATAATACCTGTCAATCCCTATTTCGAAAAAATTATATATAAATATGCAGACCCAATATTTCTACTTCAGTAAACTGTATCGATGTCGCAGCTGACCCCTTATACAAAATTTTGTAAATTTTAAAAATATTTTTAACTTTG
Organism: Pachyrhynchus sulphureomaculatus; assembly: GCA_019049505.1. Taxonomy (NCBI): domain Eukaryota; kingdom Metazoa; phylum Arthropoda; class Insecta; order Coleoptera; family Curculionidae; genus Pachyrhynchus; species Pachyrhynchus sulphureomaculatus. Next base: position 109,380,464 of record CM032446.1, on the reverse strand, counting down.
TAAAGTTTCATTGTTCAGGAAAATGTTGTTAAAACAGTCTTGACGTGGCCTGAAAAAGGTTAAATATTTGGAGAATTTTGCTTATTAACAAGCTTCATATATTTTTTAATTACTACATTATTACATGAGTAAAAAAGTATGTAAACAATATTTCTTTTTAAATTATTAATTACAAATTTTGAACTTATTTAAAACTTCGGCCTTTTATGTGAGATAAATACAGTCGACACTGTTTATAGTGAAACTCTATATAGTGAAAAACTCTTTATAGTGCAATTTTTTCAAGACCTAGAATATCTTACATACATAGCAATATATACGGATTTTTTCTTTATATAGTGAAAAACTCTCTATAGTGAAATTTCGGTCAACATTTTGGTCTTTCACTATATAGAGTGTCGACTGTACTGTTAAGACCAGTCAAAAATTACCTTGTAGTTGGATTTGCATAATTACCGACTTATTTTTAATTAAGGCACTTTATACAGTAGTACCTGTTACCTATTTTTTGTTACTTGTAGACATAATATAACGAAAGGCAAGCGGGATACTTACCAAGTTTATCATTATTTTGTCTCTGAGTATACTCTGGTATTTGGTTTAAGAATTATTTTTTATTAATGTGGCATCCTAAAAACTCCTTCCTATCTTTTTCTGGAATCTATACTCTAAATATTATAAGTGACTTTTAGAAATATAACTTTCAGTCAATTATGTCGTTTTGTAAAGATCTTAAGATCACCATGTCGTTGTTTTATGGCCACAAACAAAGACAATTACTATACATATATTTAAGTTTTTCAGCCCATAAGTATTTTTTTTTCCTGAGAACTGCCCTGGTCAAACTTGTGTATTAGCCACAAAATACTGTTGTATTTATAATATATAAATTAGATAATCACAAAAATGTATTTACTAATAAAAATAAATCTGATTATTTGCCAACTGTATATAGCTAGAATCAAGAATGTCGGGTAAGCAACTTTTTAACATTACTTGAAAAAGTCATATACCAACTTATATCGAGTTATTCCAACAACGTGTTGTTAGTGCAAATTAATTTGGAATTTTTAATTCTTGTCTTGCAAATACCACCTAAAGTTGTAGAATTTCAATGAAATCGAGAATCTAACACTGCGTGAGACTACAAATTCCCATGGTACAATATTTTTTTATATTTTAAAATAAAGCTAACATGTAACTTTTATTTACGAGTTATTACAAGCATAAACAAATGAAAATATATTTCAAGTGTGTTTATTTTGACACTAGAAAAAAGATTTACCTGACTATAAGATATTTTACTTCTCTTGCTGAGAGCCGCATTATATTCATGAAAAAATGACCCTACAAGATTTTTACATTTCTTCACGTAGATAAGTCCGTTGATCACGAATAACAGGCTCCCGGTTCCGTCGGTCGATAGATCTGTCTACCTCTTTGCTGATTTGTCCTCTACTAGAACAGTAACTCTCGAACGAAATAACATATCGATTTAAAAAGTTGCTCACTTATAATACTTGAAGAAGAAACATGTCGTTTTTAAGCAATATCGATTCAGAAGAAGTGGGAAAAGGCCGAGTATCGACCCACGAGTTTTAGTATTGTTATGAAATTTTTTCCTAGTTTTTAGTTAGAATAATGAAGAAATCATATAAGGGGGGAGATGGGAGAGAGAGTTAGAGGGGTTGACGGTTTTTGGAGTCGAAGAGTTATTAACAGTTTTAACTAAACTAGCTTCGATTAAATTGTTTGTCGGCATAAAAATATCAAATCAGTTTTTATTTTTCAAATGCATGGTTTCATAAGAAGTTCTGGGTAAAGTACTTTATCGATTTTTAATTTTCGTCAAATAATTCTTCCAATTGAAGCAATTTCCAATATACCTTTTCTGTATTTATATTAAAATGACTCTGTAAAGTCTAGCCTCAAAGTATTAAAAAGATCTTTTTTCCTAGCAATTGTCGTATACAACTATGTTGTCGACTCAGAAGAAATAATTTTACATCTGCACAGACTTCACTACCAACAGTCTTCTAACCTATTATCTTAATATAAGGTTTATACAATACAATGTAAATTATTATTTACGGAGTAACTGTTATTATTTGGAGTATATAACGCTATATTGCTTATGCACTCATTATTTTTAGGCAATTAATAATAATTTATTTTACAAATCATTTAATTATAACTACATTATAGCAGAAAAAACTTATTTCAATGATGAGTTTTTTTTATTAAAAACAACTAACAATAAATGTATTATTTAAGCGCATTATTAAACATGCAGAATGTTGCTTTGCAGCAATAATGTTTACACTAGTGTAGTCGCTTAATATTAAATCCTCAAGAATAACTAAATGAAATCACTGGATACTTTTTTATCTCCAAATTACATTTTATAATAATTTATACTCACGAACTTGAATCTAAGAGTACGCTATCGCCGGAACGATAAAAGAAATAACTTCAACATTACACAGAAATTATCTCAGAAAATGTTCTAATTATATTCTTGGTAATAAAGAAAGGATCTGCTCTGATTCAGCAAGTTTTTTTTTATATATTGCAATAGCATCTTGTATAGAAATATGTCAACGACGTGTTTGCAGTGCAAATTAATTTGTAATTTTTAATTGTGTCCGGTGTAGGTACGAGTTGTAGAATTTCAATTGAGAGCTTTTGTTTCATTGAAAGGCGTCCAACGGTATCAAATTACAGCAGAGGGAATGCTTTTGTTTTGAAGTTTGGCCGCCTGAACAATATCCACAGAGGCACAATTAAGTATTATTTTAGAATTAGGCATTCATATTTGACTATTAAAACTCGAGCTACAGCATTTTATAGAGCACGGATAATGAGCGTAGGGGTGGATGAAGGGGTTGGTCTTTGTTTTCTACATACGTCGTTATGACTGAACTTTAACCCAAATTACAAACAAAAGTTTGCTGCTTTTCTGAAACTTCAAAAAAGTCAAAAGTTTAACTTCGTGTTTGTGACACCAAAATACATAACAAAAAGTTTAATATTATTATGGTGGACATTAAAAAAGTCAAGTCTAATATTAACACAGTAAACGAGAACATTGCGGCAGAATTGTTCTTTAAATCTATTTTTGTTTATATCTGTGTTTCCAAGTCAGAATGAAATGTTTATGGATAGTACTTACATATCCTGAACACTATTAAATATTATAAATTAGCTTAGTTTTTAGTATATAGTAATCGTGGCAATATCTTTAAGAAAAGTATTAATAAAAACCGGCCAAGCGCAAGTCTAACTTGCGCAGTTAGTGTTCTGTACGGTGATTGCTTTTAAAATAAAATAAAATACTAGACTAAGTTAATTATATCCCTGACATGCATAATAGTTAGAGCATCTTAGCTACCTAATAGAAAATAAATCAATCTCTAGAATCTAGACCTCATCCCCCAAAACTTAAGTCAAAATCTAACTTTCAAAACTACACGGCTCTGATTGGGCCATCAATTCCTATATTTGTGCCAATTTTCAACTTTCTATGTTAAATAGTTTCAGAGAAAATCAAATGTGACAGACGGACAGGCAACGAAGTGATCCCATAAGTGTTCCGTACGGAACACTAAGAATGATCGATCGGTACAGTGGTATATCTAGTACTTCTCTTGCAAATATGCAGTTCTAAAATGAATTCTGAATTTGGCTTACTCACATTAAAGAATCACTTAAGTCAAGTTATTCCATTAAAATTATTAATAATTAAAAATAACCGGCCAAGTGCAAGTCGGACTTGCACAATTAGTGTTCCGTACGTTGATTGCTTTTAAAATAAAAATTTTTGTTACGGAAATATGAAATGATCAATGACTTTACAAAACACACCCCAAATGAGTTTTCAAAAAAGTTTTTTTTTCCGATTTTTACTGAAAACTGATGACCTTGAATTTTTTGTTTTTATATACCAGATAAATTATTAAAGGTGACACTCGTGACAATTTTCGTTCAATCTACACCCCGTAGAGAGTATTCCAGAATTTTTTCAAAATTTTTTGATCAGTTTTTAAAAAATAATACAAAGAGAAGTCTGCGCAAGTATTATATTATATATTTTTTTGAACTCGTGTTTGTGCAAGCTTTCATTTGACACCCCACTCGATGACCTGATTTTTTTTTTCCTTTCCGATTTACACCCCCAAAACTAACTCCTTAAGTCAGAATTTAACTTTCAAAACTACACGGCTCTGATGAGGACATCAATTCCTATATTAGTGCCAAATTTTAACTTTCTACGTCAAATTTCTTCGGAAAAAATCTGGTGTGACAGACATACAGCGAAGTGATCTTATAAGTGTTCCTTACGAAACATTAAAAAACATAATTTTCAGAATCTTCAACTCCAAAAACGAAATAACCTCTCTAGCCTCTTCCCGGTTCCTTAAATCCCCCATATGTGTAACTATAAATAATTATGCCCAAAATTTATTGACGACCTCAACCAAAAATTAGGAGAAATTCACATAACTCTATTGGCCCTTTCACCTGAACTAATATCGCTTAAAAACTGTAGGTTTCTTTCCTACTTGAAATAGTATACGTGTACCAAATTTAAAATCAATATCGAATTTCGTTTAAAGATTATTCCGCCAATAGCCAGACAGACAGACCGATGGATCGATGGAATTGGGCTACTGTTTTTTGTGATCCAGGGACTCTGAGACATGAAAAAATGCGCACCAATAAAATACTTCCCTTTGAAAGGAAAGTAATGAGTTACTTGTCAGTATGAAAATTATATTTTTTTTCACTAATACATTTCCTCTTCATACATACAATAAACAAATAATTATTATTATTGTATTTTAAGCTTAACAATTTCTATTTTCACTCAAAAACAATGTTAGAAATTGGAAGAAACTAATTTCATCCATCTGAGATAATTAGTCCTTAAGACACATTAGCGTTGACTATATAAGATTATATATTAACGGTAATGACATATTTAATAATATAAAATAAAAAGTCTTTGATTATGTTCTTTTTAATTTTCTTGTTCTTTTTTGCTTACCCGCACATATAAGTATTATTTCTGTAAAATATATCAAAATGTCATTAGTTATGTACTTATATAACATTATAATTAATTTTAAAACGTTTAAAAAACTATCAATGAGAGCTATGTAAATTTTATATACGAACAAGACAGAAGCTACATCAAAATAATTGACTTATTGCGGTTTAACAATTACAAAATGTCATTATTCAATATTAAAATTTATGATGCGTCGATCAAGGTAACAGATGATTAGTTACTATAAATAATTACGGTTAGCAGTCGGAAGGAAATCAAGATTTAAATTAAATTTACATTAATATTGGCTACTTTTTTGTTACGTGTTTTGTAGAACATGTAAATAATATTTAAAGATTTATTTAAAATATATGGAGTAAAATCATGGGACTTAATCTTTTAGAAAAGACTTTTTATTTATTTCGTATAACACGTGTTAAAACAGGTTGGTTCGAAAGAGAAAATTAAAATTGTTATATCCTTGAGAAGATAATAGGTGAAGGACACTAAATATGAACTAACCAAAAAGCGCTCTCTATAGACATCAATAGATAAAATTGCCAAAATATCCAGCTAAGAATTATAAGGATTGCAATAGAATAAGTATAGAAAATAGCACTGGTCCTAAAACTTATCTGAATGTATATTTACATACGATTTAGTCGGCATGAATGCCTCACAAGTTAAGTGACAAATTTTTAATATCGCAAGAGATAGCGTAACTACACTGTGTCATTATTCGCTCATAGATTTTACATGACGTACAACTAGTCGAGAAGGAAGCCCTAGCGCAATCCATCGGTCTCAACTTTTTCTAGGGGGATCTGGTGCCAATCCAGGGGGAATCAATTTTTTTTAGAGAGATTTTTGTTTTCGGTAAAATTTTATTACAAGAAAGATTTTACCCCCCCCCCTCTGGGTTATCCATTTCGTAACCTTTTAAATTTTGAATGTAAGAGAGGATTTTTTTTTAAATCTTGCCCCCCGGCCATCGCTTTCAAAAGATGATAAAATTTTATTATAAGAAAGGTTTATCTGGGGAAAACTCCCCAGATATCAATTATATATAAAATTCATCAATTTCAGAAAGTAACACAGTTTTTTTGGAAAAGCTTTCCCCGGGTCATTCTTTCTAAATTCCATTGTAGGAGAAAGTCTTTTTTAAGAGGAACCCTTACGCGTCCATCACCTAATTTATAGGTAAATGGGAGCCCGAAAATTGAATCTCCCAGGTTTTTCTGCCTACGCCTCTGCGTACGACACTAATGTGAATAGTAAAAGGAAACATTCTCTCAACCAATCTCGTTTTCTCAACGTATTATTATTAAAACAGACTAAATCAACAATTATAGGTTAGTTGCTGAAATTGTTATTAAAATATCGTCATTTCTTTCAGTCTGGCAACATTGCATGCAATATTAAACCTCATATTATTTTTCAGTACCTCTAGAAAACTAGACAGATTCAAAGCCGATAGGTATATACGTATCCTTTTAAATTCGATTGGAACAAAGCATCTTTTAAATCGGGGACTAATTTTATAACCTGCTTGGTTGGAGCAAAAAAGGCATCGGTTGTCTTGGCCGTTCGTATCTCTATCTGGTTTGGCCACGTCGTGTACCATGTATGGTGCTTCGACTGCTTTGTTTGTCTGGGCCGACTTGATCCGACGAGCGAGGTCGAATAGCTCACACTTCTGAACTAACGATGACATGCCGATCAGTCCTTTAGACCGTTAATTGTCACCCTTTAATAACTCAGGTTAGTAAATTTGGTGTGCACTTCCAGTGCTCTACTGATACGTGACTTGCATCTAGTTGACACTAACGCCCTGGACGGACTTGATTGGTTTAAATTTTGTTTAGTGAAACAGTTTTTCTTTAAACGTTTACCAAAATTTGAACAGTTGCCAATGTAGGTGACTTCCATAATAATTAATGTATAAAGTAGGTGCCAATGAAAATATTTTTAGCATATTCTTAGATTTAAGAGCTTTTTTAGTGAAAATAACATCTCTAAGGACATATGGAGTAGACGTGTATAGTAGTTCTATAATGTTACATCATATAAAGACTATTTTTAGCAATACTAGTGTCGTATTGATACGTTCTTAATAATCGTAAGTTGTCATTAACGCCCGTAACTAGCTCAAACTTATTTTGTTTTATTGGAGAGAAAAATGTTTGTTTTTAGGTTTGATAATAAACTGTCACATTACGCTTGCTCGTCAATAATTTGAAAGATATGACCGCCAGAACGGTTTTATACTGTTTCAAAACAGTTTCATAGAAAGTAATTTAATATAATAGATAAAAAAAATTGAGTATATTTGTTAATAAGTATTTAATCTAGGATCAACCAGTTACTTCTGACACAAATTGTTTTGGTTATCGTCAATTAAGCTTTACACAGTGGCAGTTTATTTTAGGTTACCAGCTAGTAGAGCAGAGGCACTTCTAATGCTATAATATTTTTATTATATATTCTGTATATTACATTAACCCTTCTGGTAAAAATCAGCGTAATTGTTGGGAACAGCGGGATCTTTTTATTTGTTTTACATTCATCATCATCAGCTTATACGGTCCACTGCTGGATGAGAGCTTCCCTCAAGTCTTGCCACTTTTTTCTGTTCTGGGCCGCTTGTACCCAATTTCCAGCCACTCTTTTCAAATCATCAGTCCACCGACTTGGTGGTTACTTCTACTCCGATAGGGTTCGGATCTTGGTCGCCACTCTATAATTCTTTGTCCATCCTCCATCCATAAACTTAGCAACATGCCCAGCCTAGTTCCATTTAAGATTTAGAATGAATTTGACTGCGTCTTGTATCCCCGTTCTCTTCCTAATAATGTAATTTGGTATGCGATCTCTAAGAGTAACGCCTTACATTGAGGTACGTGTGAACCGAAAGTATGCATCGGTCAATTACTTTTTTAATGCATAGGGAGCTTAGATTTGAATAAATAGGCCAGTTTGCCATATGCAGCCCAGAAGAGACCTATTCTCCGCTGAATTTCATGTGTTTGGTTATCTCGTCCTATGTTGATTTCATGCCCCAGGTATTTATATTGGTGCACTTGCTCTACGTTATTCAGTTTTATAGTGTCGCTTAATACACGATTTGTCATAAACTGGGTCTTGGATAGATTGGTTTTTAGACCAACTTTACTTGAGGCACGTGCAGCATAGTTTGTGCTTCTTGCATTTTGTTTGTTATTCAGACAATCTCGTCAGCGAAACAGAGATGATTTAACTTTTCACCGTCAATGTTAAGTCCCATTCTTTTTCAGTTTATTAATTGTAGAATACTTTCTAGAAGTGTTACTAAAATCTTGGGGGAGAGAGTATCACCCTGCCGCACTCCTCTCTTGATTCGAAATTTGCTGGGGGATTGGTTAGTTTGTGTTTTAACATGAGCGGTGGCATTTTCATATATATATATATATTTAAGTACATTGGAATATCGATGATCAATACGACATTCAGCAAGCGCTTCCAAAAGTCTCTGCTGATTTACAGAATCAAAAGCCTTTTCGAAGTCCACAAATATGAGCACAAGAGTCTTATTACATTTTTCAATGAGGATTTTAACTGTAAGCAGATGGTCGTTTGTTCCATACCCCGAGCGGAAACCTGCCTGTTCTTTTAAAAGGAAAAACTCGAATTCATTTGCTAGACGTTTAGTAAATATTGTCGTGAATAATTTTTATACATAACTCAGGAGGCTATTGGGTCGATAGTTTGTAAGGTCTGAAGTATCGCCTTTTTTATGCGTGATGACGATAGTTACATTATTGCATTGCTCTGGGGTTATTCCTTCCAGGAGGCATTTACTAAATAACGTTTTAAGAGATTTGATAATTTGTTGTTCTCCTTGTTTAATTGCCTGTACTACAATATTATCTTCACCTGGAGCTTTGTTATTTTTCATGTCCTTTGTTTTACATTATTATTCAATAGAATATTATTTTCCCTTGCGTCATGTGTTTTTACTTATCAACCACAAGTACTTTTTTTATTTTAAAACGTTTACAATATATTTTAAAACAGAATTAAGTTCATTTCAACTTTCAAGCTGAAATAGAACAACGATTTTTTTCATAGTGGGTGTTTTCTATAGCAAATTAAAACCACATGTGTTCAGCGCCGGATAGTCTGCATATTTGCTAACATTAATATATTTCCAGTTAACGTGCCAACATTTGAGGCCAATCACTCTTTTAGCTACACGCCAAAGATTAAGAAATGTCATTAGCATCTCTACGTAAACTCGGGAGTATTTGTAAATTTTAATTGTATTTTTGAAAAAACAATCAGAATAAGACGACATTATATGAATTATTATTGAAAATGAAAAGCTTATGTGGATTATCATTCTTTTATAAACAGGGACATTTTCTTGTGTTGCTATTTGTATTCTAGGTATTATTTCCATGCAGGACAGTTTTCATCAACATTATGTTAATGTTCTACGCCAAGTCATAAAATATATGTTTGTTTAGTATTTCCATAATATTAATTATTCATTTTCAAGGTAACACAAATCAGTCTGGCATATGATTGCCAAAAGTTAAGATGTAAAGTAATATGATTCAATTTGGGCAATAGTTTTCGTTTATTTATTTATTATTGCAACTTTAAAAAAAAAAACTCTATTCCGCTCGGACTTGGAATTAAAGTTGGTCTTATAAATAAATCACATGTATTCACATTTATCTTGCTCACAGTATCAAATATTTATTATACTTTCGTTTTTATCAGATAAAGCCCAATTTTTTTTTTCACAAATCTTATGCGAGAATGTAATGACAACTAATCAAATTTATCAAATTTTGATTCTTCATGTTCTTTATTCTTCAAATTTTGCTTTTTCATAATGCTATAATATATTAAAAAGGTTAAGTTTTAACTGTCATGTTTAATAGCATATTTTTTCTTTAGAAAAAGAAAGATCTTTTTGAATAAATATGGATTTTCTTTTTCCATTAAACATTTGTAAAAAAAGGATCGAAAGAAAGTGATAATTGAATTGTTAACATCCGTTTGTTTAAAAATTAACCGTCTTCGTTTAATAACACCACTTAATTATAATGAAAAATATACAATGAATGACTTGTAGAGTCAAAATTCGACAAGTAGGGCGTTGTTCCGCTCAGAATGTCATATTTAATCGAAATAACAGAAACCAAAAAATGTGTTCTATTTAAAGTTCGATACAGTATCATTTCCAACTAAGCCGGAACTGTCCAATTTTATATCTTATAACAATTTCTCAACTATTAACTTTTTCCCTGGCTTACATGCAGGTAACTACTCTGAGATAAGAATAAGTTATAATGTTTCACTGCTTCTGCGTGTAAAATATTTAGACCCATGCAACGCGTGTAGTAAAGAAAATCCTCTCGTTGACATTTTTACTTTTGTATCCTAACCTTTCATTTCAATAATGGGCCTATTTTTTTAACTTTGCAACTTTTCCGTAAAATTTACTTCTAGAATAAGAAAATACACAAAACGCGTAGTATTGTGTTATTTTACTTCACATTTGTGTATCTATCTTTGTGTTACTTAATATCTCATATCAAATACCTAAAAGAATCACGTAGAAAAGAGATTCCGATTCGTAATGCAAATGAAAAAACTTGTCGCAGTGCCGTACTGGGACGAATTACGCTATACACGTCCGGAACTAACGGACCATCCTTATTTCATTGAACTTCCAAAGATGCCGCTCTATCCAAGCAACTCAAGAAAGTGATAGATAAATATATTATTATGGTGAACCCAATTAGGATTTTCTTTCCACTGTTCAAATTAAAAGAGTTATGATTGTATGATTGTGATGTCAACTCACATAACCGTAGAAATTGTATCATAATACTTTTTATTATATATGTATGTATATATATATATATATATATATATATATATATATATATATATATATATATATATAAATTATACATATACATTGATTTTTAAAAGAATCTCATCGAATTATTATCGATTACGTTATTGAATATACAAATAGTTGTTAGTTTAGGATTTTTGAGTTTTATTTTCTGACCTCATACATATTTTACGCCAGTCCAAGACGTTACGTTACATTGTTTTCTTTAATTCTTAATAATTAAATAAACGTTTAATTAAAATTATAATTAGTAAATTGAGGTAGATTGAAGTATTTTAAAGTTGCCCAAAAATATTTATTATTACTAGCATCTTCCGCTCCTCGATTTGCATTATTGAAGTCAAACAGGAACAAATTACAAAAATTCCATGTATCCTACTTTTTATCCCGTCTATTTACTACTGGCTCAAATAATTCTCCTGATACTATTTTATTTGCAATAAGAGTTACATAAGTAATTTTCTACGATATGTTAAGTACAAAGGTAGAAAAAAGAAGTTGATACACTTGATGATCCGCCATCTATATCATTCTTTATTAACTATATGCGAGATTTTTATATGTATTTCAGGTTGCACTGTTATATTTATAAATTTCGAAATAGTTTCATATATTATCTATTCTCCTACTTGTGAATTTTTAAAACAGCTTTATAGATTTGGCAAAGTGTAGGAGGTTTTAATGACGTTTACAAGAAAACACTTTGGTCTTATTTTTACAGTTTTTCCTTTATTTCTGAACCAACTTTCAGCAAATGCGCGAGGCAACAACAGACAGATGTTGGATTTTATATATCTAAAGATCTATTATATGCTTCTAATTTAAAATGTTTTTATTAAAGTCAATATGTACTTATTGCTTTTATTACTGAGAAAGCCTAATTTAGTCGGCTGTATGACAGTAAGAACATATTGGAATCAGTTGATTTTACAAATGTATATATATATATATATATATATATATATATATATATATATATATATATATATATATATATATATATATATATATAAACCAAATCATTTTTCGACTAAGATATATGTATGTATATAAATTTGTAATATTTTTCTTTATCTCGATCTTATAAGGACAATTTTTGTAAAAATATCAGAAAGTAAAATTTACTAATACTGCCTCTAACTTATATTTAATATTACATTGACGTTCTAAAATGAGCAAGATGTTTATATATATTTTCCCGAATCACCTATACCAAAGTTTGAGTTTTTTTTTTTATATCAGAAGATAAATAGAACGACGATTATAATTTCTGCTTCTTATATCATTTCAAATTAATAAAAATGAATTCAATTATGCAAACGAATTTTTTTATTGGTTTCTATTAAATATTTTCTTATAATATTATAGTCATAGCAGTTTTCAATGACATTTGACATTAAAAAAGTTATATTTCGACAACTACCTTCGAGACCCCTCAAAAATGGCCCTTTAGACTTTACTAGCTACGTCCAGAATTTAGGCTAATTGACAGTTATTTTAACAGCAGTCTAAAAAGTCAGATACTTAAAATATTATGGTTTAATAAATCCTAATCGTAAATATCAATATCTACAAGCATTAATCGGGTTTTACAGTACTGACAGCAAGGAATTACTAATCGCAAGTACCTGAAATCACGGCTTAATATAAATAAATTAAACGTCACGTACAAAGAATAAATGATTTCCTTCATTTATGTCGAAATATTATCGTTTTTGGGTTCTTAAAATCGATTATTTGAAAATAAATGGCAGCTGCCAATTGAAGGTAAAGAGATAATCCTTATTTTTAATAGTAAATAGTATTATCTTGCATTTACAAAAACAAAATTCTCATTTTTTATTCCAAAATCAATGAAATGTTTTAAATCTTAAGTCATCAAGAACAATTAATACTGTCATATCATATGAAGTGTTATTCAACAAGGGTATGATTATAAATTGATCCTTAGATGATGAAAAAATCATATTTCAGAAAGTTTTTTTTCTGCTTTTTGTTGGTTTATAATTCATTGAAGATAAAATTCTTTATTTTCATTCTTCATTTTGGGATAAGGTGCAATATATATATATATATATATATATATATATATATATATATATATATATATATATATATATTATATTATATTATATACACATATTACACCTTATCCTAAAATGAAGAATGAATATAAAGAATTTTATCTTCAATAAATTATAGACCAACAAAAAGCAGAAAAAAGAGGATTAAAAACTTTTTATTTACTTTTTCACTTATTTATACAATTAGAACGGAAATGAGAAACAATGTTTTTGTCTAATTATTACAGATCCACTAATGTAAACTTATCTAAGCTGGATTTCTTGAATAAACTATTTAATAAAATTTTTGATTTAAATAACTAAAAAAATAAAATAAAATGATAATTTTTTCAGTTTGGATATCAATAATTTTATTAAATAGTTTTAATCAAGAAATCCAGCTTAGATAAGTTTACATTAGTGGGTCTGTAATAATTAAGCAAAAACTTGGTCCTCAATTTCGTTCTATTTTTATAAATAAGTAAAAAAAGTGGAGAAAAAGTTTTTAATCCTGTTTTATAAAATATTCTTGCAAGTTTTTAGTAAATTTTTAATAAAAAAGTTTTAATAATAACTAGCCAACGTATTGGAAAATTATACACGTGATAAAAAATTATAATTTAATTAATAATTCATGGCCTTAATATTATCAAACTATTAAATAAAAACGAAGTGTGATCTGCATAATTAATGTTTCAGTGGGTTGTGTAATAAATATTAGAAGTGAAGTCACAATAACCATATTTCCTAAGCACGGCATATTGATAATCTTTATAATGTTATTTTGATTGACCATTAAATACACATAGTAATAAAATACTGATGTTGCTACCTCTTGAAATTTATTGCGCGTCATTACTGGCCTATTAACAAAATTTACCGTTTGTTTTTGTTTCCAATCAATACTTTTTAATAATGAATAAATGTAGAAAATAGAAAATACCTTTTTACACAGAGAAAAACTACTAAATCATATATATTATAATTTTTTTTAAACTATTTTTATAACGTTCGTTGTTTTACAGAGTTTTTTTTAATGAAGTATTGTTGAACAAGCTCACATTTTTAAATAACAATTAATGACCATATGTAAGTTTCTTCATCTATCGAGTCACTTGCTTTAAACGTTCTGTTGATATACGTTGGTGATCTGAAAAGTTCTTTACCTCGATTATAGATGACAAAACTATCTGCAAGATTTTTAGTGTTCCATATGGAACACTTATAAGATCACTTCGGTGTCTGTCCGTCCGTCTGTCTCACACCCGATTTTCTCCGAAACTATTTGACACAGAAAGTTGAAATTTGGTACTAATATAGGAAGTGATGGCCTCATCAGAGCCGTGTAGTTTTGAAAGTTAAATTTTGACTTAAGCTAATAATTTTGGGGGGTGAAATCGGAAATGAAAAAAAAATGTTTACCAGGTCATCAAGTGGGGTGTCAAATGAAAGCTTGTAAAAACACAGTTCAAAAATATATATATAAAGTAATACTTGCGCAGACTTTTCTTTGTATTATTTTTAAAAAATCTCGTAAAGTACTGATCAAAAAATTTTCAAAAAAATTATTGATTATTCTCCACAGGGTGTAGAGTGAATAAAAATTATCACGAGTGCAAAAAAAAAACAAAAAATTTCAAAGTCCCCAGTTTTCAGTAAAGATCGGGGAAAAACTCATTGTTGAAAACTGATTTGGGGTGTGTTTTGTAAAATCATTGATCATTTTATACCTCCATAACAAAAATTTTTATTTTAATAGCAATGAACGTACGGAACACAAATTGCGGACGGTCAGATTACACTTGACCGGTTTTTTTTCTTAAGTTGGTATATCTATCATAAGGGACTATGTAGAATTGCAAACCATTCTGTTCCGTAATTTATTTTCTACATCTGAAGTAGGGATGTTTGTGATAAATTCCTTTGTAAAGGAAGGTTCGACTCCAAATAAAATTCATTTGAAGTTCATAAAAATTCAGCTTTATTTTCAACAATTAAGAAATAGGTTACCGAATTTAAACGTGGCTGTACGAGCCTTGAAGATGATCCACATAAAGGACGTCCAAAAAGTGCGAAGCCATCAGAAATTATTGAACAAATTCACCAGGTGGTATTGCAGCAGATCAAAAACGTGTTTTGATAAAAATTTCTGAACAGTGCTTGAACCATTTTAGCAAGAACAGATTTGATTTTGTGCATCGATTTCTCACTATAGATGAAACTCTGATTTACCATTAAACACCGGAATGTAAGCAGCAAGCCGGTTGTTCAGCGTTAAGAAAAGCAAGGTTTGTACCATCAACTGGCATCATCGATATTTTGGGATGCTAAAGCCGTCTTGCTTATCGACCGATTTCCACAACTTAATGAGTTTTTCGCTGGACAGCGATTTTCTTTAAATCAAGATGTGATTGCAGCCGTAAAGAAGTATTTTGCAGATCTTACAAAAAATCAGTACAGAGATGGAATAATTGTGTGAATTTTACTATAAATATATTAGTGATGATTGAGTTAGGTTGTATGATTATTTTATAATTATAAATTCATTTATTCGTTGTTAGGACGATAACTTTTCAAACCACCAACATATTTACAGAAAATTGCCAAACCAGAGAAACAAATTTTATGAAAGTTCATTTTAGGAATTGTTTTCCATTATCACTGGATAATCCAAGTATCTTAATGAGGCAAACCTACAATTCTTACTTTAATTAAGATGTACCTAAACAATAATTCAAAGCATCTTACAGCTTACTAAAATATATATTTTTTTAATTACCGGCTTTAAAAGTGAGGTATGAAGATTCTATTAAAAATAACATAGTTATAAAGGCCACTAATCTTAATGTCACCACACTCGAACGACGAATTATTGAAGAAGCTTTATATCAAAACGCAAATATCTTTGTAACAAAATTTGATTTAGAATTATGGATGTAAAACACCTAATAAAATAATTGAATGTTGCCAAAATAAAATTCTATAAGGGCAAAAGATCATAAATTGTGCCTTACAAGGTTTTGTTTTAGTACACTCAAGTTTTATCGGTTGTCATTTTTAACTAGCTTCATGTTTCGTTTTTTTACTAGTGTACACTTTTTTTTTATTATTGTGTTTTTATTTAATTAAATAGCTCGTTGTATTAATGATGATGATCGGACAAACATTTTTTCTAATATGTCTAATAACGAAAATCCATTACCAGAATAAAAATTTAATTAGGGTAAATTGTCTGTCCTGTATTGACTTACAATAAAAACGATATTTTTGTAATTAAAGCGATGTTAGAAAAATGTTTTTGCTATTACCATGTGTATTTACAACCAAGGCTAATGGTTTATATTTTTAAACAACAGACTTTGAAATATTTTCCATTCGCGTATTATTATACATGTTTGGTTATCAAAAAGTTTAATAACAATAAAATAAATTCCGACAAAGGATGTTCACAAATTGTTAAAAACAATTACTGTTAGATAATTATTACAATAAATGTGAATTAAATAATTGTTACGATTGCAATAACTGCTAAATATTCATGAGTGCGTTGGATTTTATTTTATTATTTTTACATTATGAGCAGTAGTAAAAAGAATAATGCATAAAATAAATTTACGTTAAATTAGTATTTAATATATTTAAATAATATGGTTATATATAAACTCCTGGACAAAATTAACGCAACAATCTGAAAATTAATTTATCTTTTTCTTATGTCAATTTTAAAGTTTATCGAGTATTTGAATAGTAGGCTATGCATATTTTGTTTCGTTGTTCATGACAGAGATCAAAACAATTCGTTTAGATTTACAGTTTTGAATAATTTTTTAGAAGATAAACAATTTTCTGTAATAATGCGATAGATTTTCTTTAAAAGTAAGCTTATAAATTGTTCCCTTTTTCAAAGTAATACGTTTTTATGGTAGACTGTTTTATTTTTCACCCCGAAGAATTAGAAAAATGACGAACAAGGAATTTAACTGAACACGAGGTAGCGCGAGCCTCAGTTTTATTGGACGAAGGATATTGTCCGAGTTATGTTGCCAATTTGTTAGGCAAACATCGTCCCACAATAAGTCGTATGATAAGACGCTTGAATGAAGTAGGAACTTATTCTAGAAGGCTAGGGCAAGGGCGAAAACGATGCACTAGCGACCTAGATGAACGTTTTATAAGACAATATGCTTTAAGAAACAGGACTGTCACTAGTTCTATAATAAGAAACGAACTCGAAGCTGTTCGCAATGTCACAATTTCTTCTAAAACAGTTAGAAGACGGTTAAATGAAGCTGGATTAAACAGTAGGAGACCAGCCACTGCGGCCTTGCTTACTAGAGAGAACAGAGTTGCCAGGTTACGTTTTGCTCGAAATCACGAAAACTGGTCTTTGGATGATTGGAAACAAGTTTTCTTTACAGATGAAACTAGGGTTAGGCTAAAACATCCAGATGGTCGTGAGCGAGTATGGCGAAGACCAGGAGAGAGGTTTGCTCCTTGCAATATCTCTGCAAGGATTCCATTCGGCGGGGCATCTGCTTTGATGCTCGCACAGAGTTAGTTCCTGTCCGTACGAGATCCATGAATGCTGACTACTATCTTGAGAATATTGTAATAGAACATGTGATGCCTTTCGGTCATTTTGTGGGGCCCAATTTCCTGTTTATGCAAGACAACGCTCGACCTCACGTGGCTAGGGAGGTACTCTATTATCTTAATCAAGTTGATATACCGATTATGCAATGGCTACCAAAAAGCCCGGATCTGAATCCGATAGAACAGGTATGGGATCACCTTAAGAAAATTGTGAAACGTCGTATACCTGCACCTAGAAACCTGAGGGAACTAGAAAATGCAGTTATCACAGAATGGGAGCAAATTAATTTTAATTCGAATCTTATAGATAAATTTGGTAGCTAATTCACTTTTAAAGTATCCGAATAAGTTTTTTCTAACTTTTAGTGTAACCAATGTTCATAAAAATTATTAAAATTAATTCATTATAGAGATTTGTATGATTTCATATATTGTTGCGTTAATTTTGTCCAGGGGTGTATATATATATATATATATATATATATATATATATATATATATATATATATATATATATATATAGAATAAAGAAAGAAAGCAAAAAGTTGCCGTATCTACCAAAATTATTAAAAATACAATCTTAGTTGGGGAACTCGGCAAATTTGGGCGTGATAAGAGATCACACAATTTTCATTAAGCCGCCAATATTTCGGTCCTGGATTGGGACCTTCTTAAGGGCAGAACTGAAAAGAAGAACAGAGCGTATTCACTGATCGTGGCTGGGACAACTTTAAATTAATGATGTTATCATTAGGTTGTTATAATAAATAAAATTAGTGTAGAACAAGAATAAGATATTAGTCATAATAAGTTAAAAAACTCACATGAGAAGTGCAAAGATTTCGTTAGCCTGAATAGCCGTAGGTTATACATACAAAAGTTGTTACATATAAAAGTTGGTTAATCCATAAAATATATAAAATACACATTAAAACACTGTAGACAAAATTCTAAAAAACAAATTTAATACATGGATGTAATGGGAACCTTGGATGTTGAGAACATCGTTAATTATTTCACTTGTGACCACCACGTATGGCCACCGCCATTTTAGGAAAAATGACAAAGACGACAGGAGACAGCTGCCCGACAGAGATAAGGGGTTTAGTCAAGAAAACTCAATTAACCAGAATGCGGGGTCGACCCTGGAAGGAACCGATAGAAAAGGAAGTGCAAATATTGGACCCTAAGTGAGAGAGAGGTAGCCAATTGAGCGACCAAAACAACCCGGTATGTGATAGCGGAAGGATAAAACATCACCTAATTATAAGTAAATGGTGAGCGAGGGAGCGAGAGAGAGAGTGACAATAATGGGAGCAACGAAGAAGAAGATTATCTAATGAATTAATTATTAATTTATTAATTTCTTGTTGGAATCTGATTGAAGGAAGAGATTGTTGGCAAAAAACCAATGAAGACTGGAGGCACCAGGAAGTGTAAGAGGGGTGACGCAAGGTACTGTCAATGGAAGGAAGACAGTAATCGCTAGGTGCAAGAGATGGCCCAGATAAAATGGAAGGAATCTGTGGAGCCCAGAATCAAAGAGAACCGTAAATAGAGAGAGGAAGGAGGAGAGAAACCCTGGAACTTACGGAGATAAAAAGAGACGACCAACGCGGTTCAGATGGATCATAAAACACTTGAAGACAGGGAATTATTGTGTGAAGTTGATTTATCACAGGAGAGGAGGAAACTATATATGTTACTAAGACCATCCAGGTCGGTTCTTTTATTGATATTAAGGTGATTCTCCTGGATGTAACACATCTCAAGGAATTCTCTCTTGGAAAGATTATTGGAGAAATGAAGAATTTTGGGTTCCCTGAAATTAAAAGAATGACCATTGTCAACAGAATGGGTCGCCAAGGCACATCGGTGTGGATGGCATCTAGTGTCACTTTTATGGAGTGCAATACGACGATTCAAGGATTGAGAAGTTTGGCCAATGTAGATTGATGGACAATTGAGGCAGGAAATTGAGTAAACCAAGTCTGACATGGAAAGAACTGGCAGCGGGGCCTTCAGCTTGCTGAAGACACGTCTGTTTTTGAAGAAGTAATATTTAGCGATTTTGATGTTGGGAATGACACGCAATATGTGGACCAATTTGTTTGTAAGGCCAGGAATGAATGGTAAAGAAAGCAAAGACCAATTTATTTCGACTGGGGGAGTTAAAGGGGGAGGGGAGATATGCGGTAGGTGGAGGGGAGGGGATTCTGGGGGAATTTGATGGATATGAGTAAGCTTGTTGACTTCATCTTTGGTTTTTAGTAAGAGTTTTCGATTGTATCCATTATCTATGAAAAGGTTTGTAAGTGTTTCTTGTGACTGGAGTAAGAAATCAGGATGGACTATTATCTTCAGTCTTCTATATAGGCCTTTGATGACGTTGACTTTCACCTTCCAATCATGGCCAGAGTTTGCATGGATATATCTCCCAGAAGAAGTAGGTTTTCTATACCAATCAAGTTTGATGATGGTCCACATATTGCGTGTCATTCCCAACATTAAAATCATCACATGTTCTATTACAATATTCTCAGTAGTCAGCATTCATGGATCTCGTACGGATAGGAACTAACTCTGTGCGAGCATCAAAGCAGATGCCCCGCCGAATGGAATCCTTGCAGAGATATTGCAAGGAGCAAACCTCTCTCCTGGTCTTCGCCATACTTGCTCACGACCATCTGGATGTTTTAGACTAACCCTAGTTTCATCTGTGAAGAAAACTTGTTTCCAATCATCCACAGACCAGTTTTCGTGATTTCGTACAAAACGTAACCTGGCAACTCTGTTCTCTCTAGTAAGCAAGGGCCGAGTAGCTGGTCTCCTACTGTTTATTCCAGCTTCATTTAACCGTCTTCTAACTGTTTTAGAAGAAATTGTGACATTGCGAACAGCTTCGAGTTCGTTTCTTATTATAGAACTAGTGACAGTCCTGTTTCTTAAAGCATATTGTCTTATAAAACGTTCATCTAGGTCGTTAGTGCATCGTTTTCGCCCTTGCCCTAGCCTTCTAGAATAAGTTCCTACCTCATTCAAGCTTCTTACCATACGAATTATTGTGGAACGATGTTTGCCTAACAAATTGGCAACATAACTCTGACAATATCCCTCGTCCAATAAAACTGAGGCTCGCACTACCTCGTGTTCAGTTAAATTCCTTGTTCGATTCATTTTTCTAATTCTTCGGGGTCAAAAATAAAACAGTCTACCACAAAAACGTATTACTTTGAAAAAGGGAACAATTTATAAGCTTACTTTTAAAGAAAATCGATCGCATTATTACAGAAAATTGTTTATCTTCTAAAAAATTCTTTAAAACTGTAAATCTAAACGAATTGTTTTGATTTCTGTCATGAACAACGAAACAAAATATGCATAGCCTACTATTCAAATACTCGATAAACTTTAAAACTGACATAAGAAAAAGATAAATAATTTTCAGATTGTTACGTTAATTTTGTCCAGGATTTTATATATATATATATATATATATATATATATATATATATATATATATATATATATATATATATATATATAAAAGATTTGTGTAATCGTGACTGATTAATAAGACGAAAGACCAAAGATATTGGGGTTGCAGCCAGTGGAAGGCCAAATAAAAGTCTCTTTTGTTTAATAATCAAGCTTTCGAAAATTTTTTATTTTCATTATCAAGATTTCTAAAAAGATATAAAAGAAATGTAAGTATTTGATTTAATTCTATAAAATTATTTTCTTATAAACTTAATATTCCTTAAATTAATAATTATTAAAATTATACTTACAAACTATGAGATTAAAATTTTATAGAAGCTGCATTTTGATTAAGTGTTTCACCATAATGGTTTTAGTTTTTTGAAGAAGGTTTATTATTTGTTTATGAATACATTTTGTAAAAGAAAGTGATATATTCAGATTTGAACAATGAAAAATTTAGTTTTCCGGAACCACACTAACACATGGTACAACTTTCTTTTTTTTTTGATTATTGGCTCGGATCAGTGTCCATTTGCCAGCACTATTCTTTTTGGACTGATAGCGGCTATCCCAGTCCATACATATACACACAACTTTTTTATTAAACGAAACACAAACACCCAAGCAGACAGGCGGATTTGAACCGCCGACCTCTATATTCATAGTAGGTTTCATTACCTACTCCTCTAAAGGTACCCGTAGATACAACTTTAATTTCTTTGTCAGCGGTCATAACATTAATGAGGTTAAGGTACCAATATTAGTAGTGTGTCAGGTATTGATTCCCGTATGTTTACAGATTTTGAAGGAGTAATTATTGTGTGAGAAACTTTTTTGGTGTTTGTAAGAAGCATGTGACATTTTGTTGTAAATTAAGACAGAGAATGAATGGATGTGTTATTAGGCAGGCTTCTGTGTTTTGACAATTTTAAAATATATGAATAAATGTCACACAAGTCCTGTGTATCTGACCTTTTATTCATGTTAGAAGGAATATTATTTATGGCTACCATTTCCAAAAAGTTTCTCTTAGTGTAGTTTGTTTCGTTAAACAAAACTGATGCATTTGAATAGTCAATTCTATGATCATTATTAATGACATGTTCTGCTAAAGAGCATGAGGTAAACCCCGTAGGAAAGGTCACAATCACGACAGGGTAATTTATAAACAACATTGGTTTTTTGTTGAATATAAATGGGAGTTTTAAGTTTAGAGTAGAGAAATTTTGGAAAAATGACCATCCACTGGCTGCAACCCCAATATCTTTGATCTTTCTTCTATATATATCTTCACCTTGTTACTCCGCGTACAACGCTTTTCAAGCAGTCTTTTATATGGAAAACATGATCCCTTTGGAATAATTTGCCCAGGGCTGTGTTTCCCACCGAGTACAACTTACAGCAATTCAAGTACAACGTGAATCGCTTTTTCCGCACACATGCCGCTCCTGGAGCGCTTTAGGGACTTCCCTGTAGCACGTGTGCTAGAACCATAAATATATATATATATATATATATATATATATATATATATATATATATATATATATATAATTTGATTTCTTGAATCTTTATCTAAATAAATCTTTTTGTTATATCTTGAGTTTAGGTTCATCCAATTAATATTATTTTGACGTTTCGCCCATGGTTTTGGGCATTTTCAAAAACTGTTTTATTTTACCATGTCTGAAAATTAAAATATGTAAATAATAAAAGTTAATTTTAAACTAAATTAGGTAATAATGTGTATACATATATATATATATATATATATATATATATATATATATATATATATATATATATATATATATATATATATATATATATATATATATATATATATATATATATATATATATATATATATATATATATATATATATATATATATATATATATATATATATATATATATATATATATATATATATATATATATATATATATATATATATATATATATATATATATATATATATATATATATATATATATATATATATATATAATATATATATATATATATATATATATATATATATATATATATATATAATATATATATATATATATATATATATATATATATATATAAATATGCTATTTTTAACTCTTCCCCTTACTAAACGTTTGCAAGCTAAAATTTCGGTTTATTCTTCTGCCGTATGCTAAAACTAAAGGAGTTTATTAGTGAATTAATTAATGTTTTTACATTTTTTAGACATCTATTAATTACACATCACACTCCTCTTAACTGTATTTTATTTAATTAAAGTTCAAATTGTTTGTCAAATTTGTCACTACGTGTCTAGGCATTCAAATCGCATTAAATTAAATATGTAATTATCAACATCTGATAAACTTATTATGTACGAACATAATATATAGTATTTCTGATATTGTAGAGAATATATTATTGAAAGAGAACGGTCAAGTGCAAATTGGACTTGCGCAATTAGTGTTCCGTACTGTAATTGCCTTTAAAATAGAAAAAAATTATTACGGGGGTATAAAATGATCAGTGACTTCACAAAACACACCCCAAATGAGTTTTCAATAAAAGAATTTAGAGCCCAGATTACAAACATATCTAGTCAGATACTAATCAGACCAACCACAATAAGACAAAAAGTTCCTGACATGTATATATCTTAAGATCTAATATATGTTTTCACGTTTTTTGTTAATCAATAATGTATAATAGTTATAGCATCTTAGCTACCTAATAGCCAATAAATTAATCTAACTCTATCTAGAAATTAGTGATAAAAGCTTAAAACAAATATTTACTACCTAAATATTTGTTTAATTATAAACAAATAAAATAAAATTATTTTCACTCGGTATCTAATGCTTAAAGCAGTAGCTATCACTCCCAATTCAATTCACAACTTTCGACGACATAAACCTTCACCATTTTGGCGGACAACTAGTTTTTTTTATATACCCAATAAATTATCAAACGTAATGCACTCGTGATAATTTTCGCCTAACCTATACTTTATGGAGACTATTTCAGAATTTTTTAAAAAATTTTTTGATCAGTACTTTTCGAGATAGAGTCGTTGGACAGGGGTCTTTGGCAATTCTTTTAAAAATAATACAAAGAAAAGTGTGTGCAACTATTACCATATATATTTTTGAACTAGTGTTTTCACAAGGTTTTTTGACACCCCACTGGATGATCTGGTAAAAAAAAAAATTTTTTTCACTTCCAATTTCACCCCGTGAAACATAAGTCAAAATTTAACTTTCAAAACTACACGACTTTGATTAGGCCATCAATTCCTATATTTGCTCCAAATTTCAACTTTTTATGTCAAATAGTTTCGGCGAAAATGACATGTCCGACAGACACCGAAGTGATCCCATAAGTGTTCCGTACGAATCACAAAAAAAGGTGTCGATTTTTTTACAGTGTAGTATATTCCACGTATAATATCCCTTTATTCATACAAATTGCTAAATTATTATAAAAACAAGTGTTGCTAAAATAACACGACTGCCATGTCAACAGTTAATACATAGTATATACAAGACAGAATGAAACTAAAAATTAATTCCTGTAAAAATTTCTCTATTACTTTGCGTGCTATTTGGACATTTAAGATATTAAGATGATAACTGGTATACACCTACAGATGGAATTTATTAATAAAATTTCAATTTGAATATCTTTACATGCGAGTAAACAATTTTTATACGGAAAATTGATTATTTTTTACTGCCTTATATAATTATCTAAACAAGATACTCTTTAAATAGGAGTTGTAAAGCTGTAACATTTCTATAAAAATGTTAAATAGTAGTAGTGGGCAATCTCAAGATTTTTTGTAGAACTTTATAAGCCAGAATCACTAAAACATGTTAAAAGTTAGACCCGGTCTAATTCGCATAGACTCCCAAATCTTTAGCTGCCCAGTTGACTTTTGTTTTGGACAGTGTGATATTTTACATTGTCGAAGTTTTTGATCTTATACTGCACAACGTTGTAACTTGGGTTGGCTTTCTGGTAATCTTGACAGTTTAAACAATTACCTTTATATTAGACCAGTTTTACAGTTAGTCCATTTCAGTGAATCATGAAGTAAATGGTGTAATGTTAAAGAGCCTGCTGACTATGTTTGATTAAAAGTCAAACCTTTTCGAACAGTAAGTTCAGTCTAATATTATAGTATATGAATTTTGACAGTTCTTATTATGGCACAATGTTGGCTTCAAATTTACTAATGTATTCCTAGTATCAGCTATAATATCTCTTAAAAATATAACCCATAGAACTTGATTCTTATGCATCTTCATATCGAGTATGAGCCAGCTAGTAGTAATTTTCATTTCAATTTAAAATGATACATGGTCGATAAAAGTGAGAAATATCGCTTTTATTTAAGAGCATCTATACCGACCAAAGAAAATTTTAACGGTCATTTTCTTGATTCGGATTACATGGTAACTCTAACACGCAATATATTAATAACACATAATTTTTAACTGTGATATTATATTCTCCAAAATTGTCTTTTTTGTCACACTTCAAGAGTTGTTCTAAAGTAGTCTCTAATGTCCAGCTGGTCTCATCTTTCAAAAGTTGTTAATAATCTTTAGTCACTAAGAAAAAATATACTATTTCCACAAGAATTTTTAAGCTTTTTTGTTACAATATAACCTACTTAAACAGCAGAAAGAAAACAAATAACTAACAACCAAATCCCATAAAATTCCACCATTGCCCCATGCCAAATTTTATGACTTTCCATTCGAAAAGGCAGTATTTAACATTGGTCGCTATAACAACCTCAAATACGATAAAGAAAACACATAAAATTTCGGCACTGCGATAATGGTGTTTGCAATGAAATTAGTTTTTGAGCCAGCGGGGTTTTACGGCACAGGTCCGATATCAAGACCGTCTCAGGCACAATATCAAAGTTTTGGGTGCTGGTATTTTGTTACAGGGACGGATTAATGCGAATTTTCCTTTTATTATTTTTATAAAATTTTAAACTAAAATTTCTATAAAATTTTCTGCATATATTTGTATATTTATGTGTATTTTTTTTAATAATAAGGGACTGACGTTCACCTCTGACAGCGATGAATACTACTTAATGCACTAAAAACTGTAACTTCATATTAAATTTTGTTATTAAGAAAAATGTTGTCGGCTTTTAAGTTGCTGATTTTGTTTTTTCTATACCATGTGATTTTACCAAGGTTATTACCATATATAAGGACTATTATACTTTTTATTTTATTTTTAGTTAACGCCTGTGAAATCATAATCCTCGGGTCTAAATAGGGTTCGCCTAAAATTGCTATTCCAAGCACAAACCTCTCTTGTTCTTTGAAAGTTGTGCTTTAAAATCGAGTCAACAACGTAAACATGATGTCATTATTCTTCTTCATCATTTTTAGTGTTCCGTACGGAACATTTATGGGATCACTTCGGTATCCGTTCGTCTGTCACACCCAATTTCTCCGAAACTATCTGGCATAGAAATTTTAAATTTGACTCAAATATAGGAATTGATAGCCAAGCCTTATAATTTTGAAAGTTAAATTTTGACTGAACAGGTTAGTTTTGGGGAGTGAAATAGGAAATAAAAAAAAAATTACCTGGTCACCGAGTGGGGTGTCAAATGAAAGCTTGTCAAAACACGAGTTCAAAAAATATCTGTGATGTAATACTTGCGCATACTTTTCTTTGTATTATTTTTAAAAAATTTGCCAAAAATCGATGCTCTCCCTTTATTTCGAAAAGTACTGTACACATAAAGTGTAGATTAGCGAAAATTATCACTAGTGCCTTACGTTTGATAATTTATCTGGTATAAAAAAACTATAAAAACTATGTTCCGTGACGTATGGTGGAGATTTTTGTAATATACTTTTAAGTACATTACTGTAACCGAGTGGCGAGTCCCTCTTGTACCGAGATATAATTTTATTTTATTTGTTTATAATATTTAGGTAGTAAATATTTGTTTTACACTTTTATTACTAGATTCTAGATTTAGCTAGTTTGATTTATTGGCTATTAGGTAGCTAAGATGCTATAACTATTAGACCTTATCGGCTAAGAAAAAAACGTGAAAATATATCTTGGATCTTAAGACACATACCTGTCAGGAACTTTTTATGTTTTTAAATTTTTATTTTAAAGGAAATCGCGGTACGGAATACTAATTGCGCAAGTCCAACTTTCACTTGACCGGTTTTTTTGTATCTACTGATACGATAAGATAGATTGTCAGTGTGCTCAGATATTCTTTTCATTCTTTATGGATCTTTTTCCCTCTGTTCTCTCTATTTCATCGTGTTCTATTCTTGTCACATGTTGATAACACTATTTTTTAAGACTCGCTACCCATTGATCCATGCCGTTTATTTCCAAATCTTTGAATTTTATCCACATGAGAATTGTTATAAACTCCCAGATCTAGATAATACAATATATTTGCTTAACTTCCTTCACTAAAATTAGTAATATTTTTTTTTTATGGGTCTAGCACACGTGCTACAGGGAAGTCCCTAAAGCGCTCCAGGAGCGGCATGTGTGCGGAGAGCGACATGTGTACGCCGCAGCCTGAACCTTATGAATAATATAAATATTGAAATAAGATAAATTCTTTTTAGCTCTTAATTCTTCTTTTAATTGAATTTCTTTTTTGTTTCATAACAAAAAAAAAGTTTTCTTACACTACAAATTATATATTAAAATAATAAATATAAATATTGTTCTTTGTTCTTACTTCTTTATAACTATAATGAATTTATTCAATTTGATTTATTAAAATACTCTGCACATTCATATGTTTAATTTTGTAATCTATACGGACCTGCATCGAACCCGAGTATACGGAGAACTCTTACAAAGCTCATGATCCAGTTTGGTCTAAGACCCAACAAAAAGAGTTTGCCTGCATTCTATTCATGCCATCCCACCTGTGTACCTGCATTACATCCTGTATATGGGCTACAAATGCGCTTTTATCGACAAATGCGACCAAGTAAAAAATATTTCAGATTTTATTTAATTAAATATTTTATAATAATGTTAGATAGAATGTATGTTATAATAATACTATTTCAGTAATGAAATACTTGTTTGGTATATAATTTTGCTAATCTTTATATG
Organism: Pachyrhynchus sulphureomaculatus; assembly: GCA_019049505.1. NCBI lineage: Eukaryota > Metazoa > Arthropoda > Insecta > Coleoptera > Curculionidae > Pachyrhynchus > Pachyrhynchus sulphureomaculatus. The sequence goes on along the minus strand of CM032446.1, from coordinate 109,352,220 downwards.
ACCACACTGGTTATAATTTATGAATTGTTCATGTATCCTTGCTCAAATTGTTTTTACATACTCTTCCTTTAACCCAATATATCGCATAACACTAAGTGTCAGTGTTTCTAGAGATAGTATATGATATTCACTAGCTGATGACAGGTCGCTAGACACCTTATCAGCTATTTTCATTTAAATAATAATAAAACATTTTTGTAGTTGCTGTGCAACAAAAGCGAATGATTATATTTTACTCTGAGTTGATTGAGACTGAGGTTTTATTTAGGAAAAAAACGACAATATCAAAAAAATAACACAAAATATGTGCTTTAACATCTTCGTTAAGTAGTCGTACTGTAACCCAAATATTTTAAACCACTATTTTCAATATTCTGTGTTATTTTTTTACCCTCATTCCTTTTAGTTAAGTATTCTGTCAATTAGTAAGTAAGGAATATATTTTAAAATTTGTGTATAATAATTACGGACACTGTTGTTACATACGGCGCTGCAGAATGGTGGACGAAAACAAAGCAGAAAACAACCACCACGGAACTAAATTGGCTGCAAAAGTTGGTTTGCTTATGTTCCACCGGGGCGATAAATAGTATCCTCACCTCATTTATCGAAATAATCCTAGGACTAATACCCATAGTCATATACATAAAAAGTGAGGCTATCAATAGTGCCTATGGAATGAGGACAAACGGGTAATGGAAACAAAAGCTTGTAAAATTTGGGCATACAAGAGTTATAGATCTAACTAACGGCAAATTCTTGAATATACAATCTGACTATACGACGTCGTATAATTAAAAAAAAAAACAGAATTGGGTGCTGTCCAAATCTATGGATGAAGGTGGAGATTCCGACAAAGGCAACGGGTCTGGTCCGTTACATAGATGGATCAAAAACTTCGAGCGGAGGAGGCGTGGGTATATATGCAGAAAAGCCCAAGTGTAGTTTTAGCATTGCACAACAATATTTCAGGCAGAAATTCACGCAAAGCGACCATGTGTTCATGAGAATATTAGACGGAACTACCACAATCAATAAATATATATTCTCTCAGACAGTTAACCTGCCTATCGGGCCAACTCCAAGGTCACAATGGAGTGTAAACGGCACCTTAGAACTGTGCTGCAGGAACAACAGAGTTGAACTCCTGTGGGTTTCAGGACATTGGGGAATAAAAGATAATAAAAAAATGGACGAATTAGCAACGATTCAGAGCTGCCAAACCACACAGAACCAGCGTTTGGTATACCAAAACAGATGGTAGAAACGGCCACCAAGAGATGGTCATATCATCAACAGCTAGAACGTTGGCTTGCAACATCTGGGCAAAGACATGGGAGCGACCTAATTGGCGGCCCCTCAAGCAAACTAACAACTAACTTCCTTTATTTAACAAGGGCCCAGACTAAATTAGTGGTAGGACTGGTCACCGGCCAATGTCACCTGAGGAAACATCTATAGAAAATGGATATCCACAATGGTCCTAAGACATGCAGACTATGTGGTGAAGAGAAAGAAACCTTTCTTTACATCCTATATAAATGTGCGGCTTTAACTCAGAATAGCCATAAAGTGTTCGGAGATCTACATCGTGGCGATAAATTACCACATGAAGGACTGGGAAAAAAGCTCATATGCTTAAAGGGACGACGCTCATTTAACTAAGAGAGGGAAGCAAAATAAGCCGAAAAGCTTGAGTCCACGAACAGGCACAATCGCCTATCCCGCCTACAACTCATAATATTTTTACTATAACGCCGTCCTAATTTTTACTAGAAATTGTATTTGCTGGAAAAATATGTTCTTTTACCATCTGTACAAAAAAAGTAAATTATTTCATTAATTGCTGTTATTTTTCTTTATTTGTCTCAACGATTATCTTTGTGGTGGTTTGAAGTAAAAAATTGTTCATTTAATTTTCGCACTCGGCTTAAATGGAAATACAAGAACAAAAAAAATCCTCAGACACTGGACTGGCGAAATTAATGAACACATCATAAATGACAAGATAAATACTAATTGGCATGAAACTAATTTAAATTCATGATACTGGCTGGCCTGGTAATTGTGACTCTTGCTTTCGTAGCGGAGTCCAAGTTTAGAATTATGGAATTTTAATTTTATTATTGAATATCTCGGGAAAATATCTCACAATTACATGTTTTTTAATGATGTTTATAAAACACTGAAACTGGAAACACATTAATTTAAGATACAGTGCATCGAAAAATACGAAAAACAAATATATAGGAAGACACAGCAGGATATTAATGATAGTCAGTAATTCTTATACAGATTTTTTCTAAACATAACATTACAAAAAGTATGAAGATGTTCAAAATTTGACGTATAACCACTAAAAAATGAATTGAAATGTGACCATTCTTATTGCCTTGCCATCCGAAGTGTTAGGTTAGTAATTTCTTTGAAATATTTTTTTTATAATCTAATATCTGACTGGTTTCTCATATTAAACAAACAAGTTGTTTAAGGATAATAAATGATGAATTTAAAGTATGATCATATGACCGTATGGAATTTATTGAAAACTTATGTTGCAACTCTCATTTTTGGAGAATGCCGAAATAATATTTTTTTTTTTATAATTGAGCAACTGGTAAAACTAAATTGGGCTTAGTTTTCGTATTTATGTGTTAGTGGGATTTTAATATTTTATGATAAGCAATTAGTATTATATTAGAAATATATTTATTATGATGTTAAATATATAAGTAGGCGTATTTGTATATATGTACTGACATACATAGTTTTAAAAATAATTAAGAATCTTTAAAACACCATATATAATAATAATAATAATTATTTCTGTTAATCAGGTAGTCAAATTAAATATTACGTATAAAAATTAAAATTTTAAAAATTGATTTTTAAAAGGTTAATGAAACCAACTTTTTTGAGGCTAGGGTTTTAGATTTTGCTCACAATAATTTCAGTCTCAGGAAGCTTGGTCATTATTTTTTGATAATATACATATGTTAGATACAGTGATATTGGTTATGGAACCATTAGCGAAAAAATCCATTGTCAACAAAACCGCCACTTTAAGTGCTACTACAGAAAATATAGATATCGCTACAAAACGAAGCCGGCTGGCTACCGCTGGATGGTTTAAATGTGCCTCATCAGTTTTACACAGTTGCCTTGCATATTTTTCGTTACTATTGTTACATACAATACAACTTCTACTGGGTCCGCATCTCTAAGAAATCTTTCTGTAGTGATAGCTATATTTTCTGTGGTAGGACTTAATAAATCAACAAATTGTAATTCACCATTTCTTTTCATATTACAGTCTACAGTAAATAGTTAGCTTTACCATCATAACCAAGTTTAAAAAACTAAAACGACTTAATTCAAAAATAATAATCTAAAAATTAGAAACTACTATCGTAGAGGGACGATTAAATTATTTTACTGATTCATGTATAGGAAAAAAATTTCGAATATGTACGTTAACGGTTACCTGTAGCCAACCTTATATATGATTAAAAAATATATCTAACACACCTTCCCAGATACTTAATATATCTCAACAACATAAACTATTTTCGTGATATGTACTAGATTCATGGAAAAGGAAGATACAAAACCTGAATATAATTTAATATACTTCATATAAATAGTTGTGTAGCATGAGAGAACTTAGCTAGATCACTACCGTATTATTAGCTAACGAGCTATTATTCTTTAAAATTTATGATCAGCTGCTATACTTAAACTCTCACCTAAACCACTATAAAAAGTCAAAAACATGATCGGCTAAAATGACCACACGGTTAATTAATATGCTGTTGCTAATTACCGAATTAGTTATAAAACAATGTTCGTACTGATCGCATATTGCTTAACTTGAATATTAACTAGATGAAAATAAATTTGCTTAATTACCCATTTAATTAATAAGTCATAAATAAGTGCGTATAATTAATATGGGCAAAGGTGTAGGTTTACATTCAATAAAGCGCCAATAACGCAAGTTAAACCATAATAGAATATAGTTTCTTCAGAGTTTCTTCGGTTAGTTTAACCTATTCTACTTGTAAAAGTTCCTACAAGTGATTTTCTGATGTTGGATTGAGTTTTCGAACACACCTGTCCAAATGGCAGCAATTCGATGGGGTTCAAGTCGGGTGATTGTGGAGGCCAAGTCATCACTTCCAGGACGTCATCCGATTTCCATTGGTCCAAAAGTTCTTTAATTTGTTTAGCTGAATGTTTAGGGTCGTTGTCATGCTGAAAAATAAATTTCCTCTGAAAAATATCTCTTCCAGAAGGAAGCATTTGAGTTAGCAAAATTTCTTGATACTGTTCTTTTCGCACGATTCCTTCTATCCTAAAGATTTTTCCATCTTTACCGTTGCCAAAACAACCCCAATCCATTACTGAACCTCCACCATGTTTTACTGTAGGCAACTGACAGATTTCCAACATCCTCTCTCCAGCTGATCGCCGCACGTAAACTCATCGATTTGAACCGAAAATTTCGAATTTAGATTCGTCGCTCCAAAGGACGGAATTCCATTGTTCTGATGTCCAATTTTCATGTTCTCGGACCCATTCTAATCGTTTACGTTTATTCACTTGCCTAAGAAGTGGTTTCCTCATTACAACTCTCCCGTGTAGTCCATCATCTGCTAACCTGTTCTTCACGGTTGTCACGTTGATGGGGATGGGCCGCTCCAGGCTTACTTGAGGCGTGATTTCTGGAGTAGTTAGGCGGCGATTACGTCTGCTGGAGATTGTTATAGCTCTGTCTTGAGCGGGAGTCGTTTTACGAGGCCTTTTTGAACGTTTTTGGTTGGGAATTCCACGTCCCGCAGAAATTTTTTTACGATATAGTCCACCGTTCTCCTTGGCATCCGCATATCACTCGCGATTTGTCGACTCGAGTGACCATTTTGATGTCTCGCAATTATCAGAACCCGATTTTAAACGGAAACTTCTTTCGTTTTTGGCATTTTCTCAAAACAATTGAGGCTGTTTCAGTGACAAAGTACTGTTTGCGAATGGGTGATTTCCAAAAGGGCAATGGTATTTTATAGCATAGTTTTTATCATAAAATGTCACTAGGAATTTCCATAATCCCTAGAAACATGAAATGAGTTCTTACTTCAACTGGAATTCTCAGAAATCGCCTCAAAACGATTATCATGCAAAACTTGGAAATTTGTTCTAATTGGTTTTTAATTTATTTCACCAAAAAGACTTATCTAAACAATTTTATGATGGACACTTTTTAAGAACAATTAAATTTACCTAATATAATAAAAGAGTTTAATTAGGTATTAAATTACAGTTACATTGAATTTTGTAGGTGGGCAAATACTTTCTGATGGTAGTATATATATATATATATATATATATATATATATATATATATATATATATATATATATATATATATATATATATATTGTAGCCTATGAAAAGGTGTTTAATTGCGCCCCACGTAGACTGCGTCATTTTGTAACATGCGAAACTGTCCTCAGTTTGAGGCATCTTTTTTTTGTACCCTGTGAGAAGTTGTTTGTCCCACGCTTGAGCGCAATTTTGTACCGTTTGGAATTTGGATGCCCCAAGCTTGAGCACAATTTTCTTGCAGCCCCCCGCTTTAATTTCTGATAATGAATTGAGTGAATCCTGATTTTAAAAGAACTAAAGAAATTAAACACACACTAGCTCAGTTTTCTTTGGTAGAGAGATATGGGTAAGAGATAATTTTTGTACGTCTTTTTGGAATTATTTTCTATTTTTAAAGAAACCTCAGCTGTACGACTTTTTGGGCACCATTCATTTTAAAATAGAAAGGATCTAACTTCAGCTAAAAAAAATGAAAAAATACTGAAAGGATGTACTGTTGGTAAATAAAAAAATCAGTTTGGTACAGCCGTTCTTATCCTGAAAAGTAAGATAGGTATTCAGTGAGACACTAGCTTTAATCAACAAAAAGAAAATTTATTCATGTTTTTTAAAAATAAAAAGTTCTAACCATTGCAGTTTTACAGGATTACTAAAAAATTTTAGCCTAACAGGTAGTTATGACATTTAAATTCTAAACTCTGACTACTCCCGAAGACGAAAAATAGTGCTTTTCACTTCACTTTTTAGTCAGTTCAAATTGCTGTTAAGGCACTACTCAGGGATAAGTCTATGGAAGGATGTTTTGGTAACTTACTGTTTTTATTTCGGCTTCGATGGAACACGACCGATTTCACACTTTTCTAGTAAACACTTAGAGAGCCCACTACGGCTTTTCGTTAAAAAACTTGTGCTTTATTTAGCTCTCATGATTGTTGTTAAGAGCCTTTACTGCAGCTCAGTCGAAGGAAGCCTACTTGGCGGCTCCGATGAAAATTAGCCTGGCTGCGGCTTGATGGTACTCAGCCTTCTCGACGGCTAGATGGAAATTAGCCAAGACAGTAGTTCTTCGGACCCTTAAATAAACCGTGCGAACTCTGCCTGTAATATGGCGACGCCGGAACCAAAACTGCGGATATACACATTTCACCAATCCCGGCGTATCGAGAGATTCGGTCGAAAACCCGCACAGCGCACTATATACCGAACGGCTTGGAATCTCTTATTAATATACCGTTCGATACAAAAATGAAAATAAGTACAATTTGAAGTGAAAAACCAGTAACATTACATGGTCTTAAAATCTAGGAAAAAATGAATGTTACATTTACCCCCTTCCAAAAAGAAATAGACTACACTAGTCTATTAAACTTAGGCTACTTATGAAAAGGTACAAAGTGGTACACTATCACTTAATACTAAGGTCAGAACTTAAAACAAAATTACAAACTTCGGACCTTACTACTAGACTTAATTCAATTAAGCACTAATATTAAGTACAATGAAAACCAAATGAAAATCTTTGCATGTACACAAGAATCTTATAACTAGACTTAACTTAATTAAGCACTAAGGTTAAGTACATCAAAAAGTAAATAAAAAATCCTTGCATGAACATAAGAAATACCTGTTCAAAGTAACAGTATAAAAGAATCAGCTCTATTATTGTTACCAAAACAAAAAAAAATATAACTTTGTCTAGACTCTTGTCTAAATCAAAGAAGTGAACTGAAATAAAATATGAACACCCCCCTTAAAATATTTTAAGGATTGTCTGAAAATTTTCTATTTCAGCAAAGGAAATTTATAAAAATTCTTAAATAAAGAAAAAAATAAAAAAATGATTCTAGTGCAAACACTTACACTAAAAGGAAAAGTCTTGTCAGACCATTTAGCACTAGGCCAAAAAAAAAAATATCTGGATAAATATCCAGACAAACGCTCGGGAAAAATCGCCATCCATGCTCTAGCTCATCGCTAAGAGAACATTCTAAATCTAGTATCACTACTAGTCGCACTCGGAAAATAATCGCACTCTATCGCGCAATGTCGACGTCCTAAGACATCTAGACATGCTAAAATCGCTAGGGAAAACGCTCTGGTTGATCGCCAGAAAACACGTCAGCTTATCGCCAACAAAACACTCTGGTATATCGCCAGAAAAAACTCGGCTCCTCGCCAAGAAAACACTCGGTAAATAGTCCTCGACTACACAAAGCCTGCGTTCTAAAAGAACAATCTCGCCATTAACATAGTGAGCAGCTATAAAAGCTAACAATACCACTATAGGCACAGTGAATAGCTATAAAAGCTAAAATTCACTCTAAACACAGTGAATAGCTATAAAAGCTAAAATTCACCAAACTGAATGATCCTGCTTCAAAAAGCAATGTTCACTAAGAACAGAATGATTAGTCTGCGCACAACTAACATTCAAGGAAACATTCCCAACATAACTATATGAGACAGCAAGTCTCGAAATAGGACCTCCCTAAAGTCATAATCCTAAATATAGGAGTCCATAAGCGAAACGACTCAAAATCTCGCATTTTGAGCACATGCCCTCAGGCAACCAACATACACCGAAATATATACAGAAATATGTACAGAAATATATACAGAAATACATACAGGAGTTCAAATCTCAAACTCTTGGTTATGATAACTCCATACTGAGCTTGGTGAAAGCTCTTAGCAAAAGCTAAACAAATCTTCGGCACATCGCACCAAAGTGACAAATCTGACTAGAAACATGAGCCGGAAAAAACGCCCTCCGTCATTCTTCAGGGTGGCTACACAGAGATATAAAACTTAACCAGCATTGCGCTTCTCCAAGTTGCATGAAGAACCCTCGTGTACTGGTCTCGCCCTAGAACAACAACGAAAAACATTCAATCCATCCCACATAACAGGAGACAAACACCTCACCACGATATACTGAATGGTGGAGACAATAAAATACAGAATTGGTGACCCTGGTGTCCACCAACAAAAGGGAGTAGATTATAGCATCCACTAAACTGAAACGGTGTCTACCACACCACCATAAGTCAAAAAAAATTTAATCAATAGGGTGTTCCGAAACACACTACTGCCAACAGCCTGTCACCACTAATAGGCTAATTGGAGCTGAGGTCGACTACAGTAGTTAGGCTCTCCTTTGATTCAAATAGAAATAACCATTGGGTAACAAAACCCCTAAAGGTCCCAAAGGTCAAACGTTCACCCCCCATAGACTACCCTTCCAATCAGTCTGTTCCTCAGGAAGACTAACTCCCTGCCAAACGTCGTAACGGCATCTGTTAGCACCCGGTGCATCACAGCCTGTAAAAACAGATAACTCATGGGATACAACCTAAAGGTTTACAAGGTTGACTTAACCAAGCTTCTAACGGAAATTTCCAAAAAGCGAAAATGAGCTTAAAAAAGCTACATGAAGCAAAAATTTCTCAATTTTTCGGTGGCAACGCAACAAAACTTTTGAAGACGACAAGGGCTTTTCCAGCTTAATCAGAAACAAGAAGAAAACATCGTTGACAGCTAAAATATTCGATCATGGTGTTAATCGTCTCCCTAGACAATAGCCTCTAGAAGAAACTGCTACAGGTATCAGGCATAACCGTTTTCTGTCAGCCCAAACTTCTAGATTATCTGGTGAAAATCTAAAAATTCGGTTAGGAATCTTCCTTCACTGCGCTTAGCCTCTCTTGACAAGGTTCTCATCTCGGTATCAGATTTTGATCATTTCTTTGTGAAACGACTGTCTTACTCTGCTCTCATCTCCTGTAAATGATCAGCCTTTAGTTCTCCTGCAGAACTTCAATTTTCTATCAATCTGATAGTAAACCAAAAAAACTCAACATACGCCTATGAGTCCATGCAAAAAAATTTTAAAAAAATTAGTGACTCAAAGGTAACGTTTAAACGGCTCTGAAAAAAATAAAGTATACCCTCAGTTTGTCAATTCAGAAGAAGATCTAAATCAAAATAATCCAAGTCTTAGACTTACTGGATAAACCAAAATCAATTTACTCTTAATTGCACCCAACATATACCACTAAGGTAATAGAAATACACCCACTCGGGTAACAAACTTTGAAATTGCTCATAAAAATTTTGACTCTACATCACACTACACGAGCTACATCTTGCGCTTGTCCTAACTCAAGATCACCTTGGATTGCCTCTAATCAAAATTTCGCTTCCAAGTGTCAAGAACTGGATATTATTTCGGGTCATAAGCAAATCAAATCCCGCGACCACCGACATACCAGTCTTATGATAAATCCTGAGTGTGACTCTTTCGCAAGCTCGCAACAGCTGAGTCGATGCTAAACATCAACCGCCATCAACCTAAGTTTGGATATGATCAGTACCCAAAACCTTAGCAAAAATAATAAAAGTAAGCTATACTCTGCTCAACTTTTATAATAGTCAAAAAAAACGAGGTCGTCACCTCTACAGAGCAACATCAAAAAAATTTAAGCAATTAAGATATTGTAAATATAAATTATTCTTCTTCTGACAAACTTTCATTAGGGTTAGGTTCATTGAATGGTTTTTAAGTCTTTAATATGCCATCGTCCTATTTTAGTCCCATCTAAATTAACTAAACCATAAACTAAATCTGAAATCTTTTCTCTTATCACGCAATGCACATACTTAGGTACCAACTTAGATGTGAATTTATCAGCTGCACTGGAAAGAATTTTATTTTTTCGCCAAACGTGATCACCTATCTCAAAGGAAAAATCCCTTTTTCTAAGGTTGTAAGACTTACTGTTCCGTTCATAAGCCTTATGTATCCTACTACGCACGTCGGTGAAAATATCTTTTAAACCCTTTAAATTTTCGGCGTACGCACCCCTGTTACCCGGAATTATTTCGCTGTCAACATTGACATCCAAATCTAAATTTTTATAATACGATCCAGATAGAGGTATATGTCTGCCGTAAACTAAGAAAGACGGTGTGAACCCTGTTACTTCGTGTCTTGCGGTATTTATTGCTTGTTGGATTTTGGAAATATTGCCATCCCAAGTGTCATGTGAATCCACGTAACTTCTTAAAGCGGTCCCGACTGTTCGGTTATTACGTTCCACAAAATTACATTGGGGAGAGTACACGGATTAAAACGGATGTTAAAACCATAAGTTTCACTTAAGCTCTTAAAACTCTTAGAGGTAAACTGAGTACCGTTATCGCATATTAAGAGCGATGGGACCCCGTGGATTAGAAAGACATTATTTTCCAAAATTCTCTCTATATATCCAGCTTTAGAGCTTTTCAAAGGAAATAGCATGGTATACTTTGTAAACCAGCAAGAAACTACGAGAAGCCATTTATTTCCCTTTTTTGAACGTGGGAATGGGCCTACTAGATCAGCTGCTATGACTTGAAAAGGGTAATTAACCGTTTTCCTCTTTTCCCATCAGTCCCATAGGTAGTGCATTTGGAGATTTCTGCGCTCCACATACTTCACAAGTCCTCACAAACTTTAAGATATCAAAACGCATTTTTGGCCAGTAATACTGTTCCTGAACCCTGTGAAGAGTTTTATAAAAACCAAAATGACCAGAAGTAGAAGGAGTGTGACACAAGTCTATAATTTCCTCTCTCTGTGGTTTAGGAACTAGTATTTTCCACTCGGGTACATTAACTTTTAAAGGCAACTGGTTTGGGATAAATTTGTACACGAAATCATTTTCCACCTTCCACTGCGGAAAATTTTGAGGAAATTCTTTAATTTGCTGCCTTAAATTATCGTACCATGGATCTATACGATCTATATCTATTGTATCGATTCTTACGCCAATCTGTGCATTAAGACTGTTTTCGTCCGCTGTATGATCTGGGATTCTTGACAAAGCGTCAGGAATAACATTGTGGACTCCTTTTCTATGAATTAAATTAAATGTATGTTGTCTCAGCCTAATCGCCCAACGCGTTAGTTTGCCACTAGGGTTTTTAATAGAATTAAGCCACAATAAACTATAATGATCTGTTATGACCGTGAAAGGAACACCTTCTATGTAAGGTCGAAACTTTCGATGTTAAAGAGTACTGCTAAACATTCTTTTTCAACAACCGAATAGTTACGTTCAGCCTTTGATAAAGTTCTACTGGCATACGCTATCACTCTTTCCTCACCATTGATTTTCTGTGTTAGGACGCCCCCTAAACCGGTATTAGAAGCATCACTAGAAATATAAAACTGTTGGGAAAAATCTGGTTGGGATAAAATGGGAGCTGAAACCAATAGCTCTTTTAATCTTTATAAAAGATTCTTCGGCTGCCTTTGTCCAATCTATCGATTGTCCTTTTTTTTTTCGTCCTTTCAAAAGATCATTAATAGGCGACAACAAGGTAGAAAAATTCTCGATAAAACGTCTATACCATGAACACATTCCTACGAAACGCTTAACTTCCGTAGTATTAGTAGGTCTCGCATAATTAACCATGCTTGCTACTTTATCCGGATCGGTACGCAAGGAATTTGAGCCTACAATATAGCCTAAAAACTTTAGAGAAGTTTTGAAAAAATCACATTTGCTCAAATTTATCGTCAGTCCAGCCTCTTTCAATTTATCTTTTACTTCTTTAAGTAAGCGAATATGCGATTCGAAGTCTTCCGATGTTACTAAAATATCATCGAGATAGGTAAAAATATGTGGCTCATATTTCGGACCAAATATAGCGTCCACTAAACGTTGCTGAGTTTGAGCAGCGTTCTTTAGACCAAACGGCATAGTGACGAACTGAAATAGACCTCGGCCTACTACTGCAAAAGCGGTCTTTTCCTTAGAGGATTTGTCTAAAGGAATTTGCCAGAAAGCCTTTCTAAGATCTATCGAAGATACATACTTAGCATTCCTGAGTGATGTCAAAATTCTGTCGATGTTCGGTAATGGATAGTTATCAAATTTGCTGACCTCGTTGAGCTTTCTTCCGTCAAAGCATAGACGATACTGTCCATCGGCCTTTTTGACCAATAAGATTGGAGAACACCAGGGACTGTTTGATTCTTCAATCACTCCGAGTTTCAACATTTCGTCTAACTCTTTATTTAATACTTTTGACATATACGGAGACATGGCGAAGGGCCTTGTCTTTACAGGACTGGCATCAGTCGTATCTATAGACATGGTGATTTTATTCGTTCGGCCTAACCTATCTTTACTACTTATTTCATTGAAAGAGCTTATTACTTTTTTCTGCTTTTAAGCGTTCCGTCCGCGAGAGATCATCTAGGGTACATAGACGCGAGAAAAGGTTTTCTAATGAACTTTCTGAATAACAATCTTTAAAACTTGCATGAGAATTGACTTCTAGGGACTGTGGATACCTCGAATTATTTTTAAAATTTACTAGAATTCCGAATTTTTGTGCAAAATCACATCCTAAAACCAAAGTATGTGATAGAGAAGGTACTACTAGAGCAGAGATTACTAAACAATGACCATTGCAGACTAGCGGCAACTCAACCGTACCTAAAACTTTTAGACGGCTGCCATCTGCAGTGGTAACACTTCTATTTTTGACATGGCATATTTTTATACTTAAACGACTTAAAATTTTAATACCATTCTGACCTATAACGGAGGCATTTGCACCAGAGTCAAATAAAGCCGAGAAATGGGCACCTAATAGATTTATCTCGATATGCGGTCTGTTATCTGAATATTTATGCACGAATAAAGGAGACATGTGACCATTTGGAGAAGCAGGGGTTTTAACTTGAAAAGGAGAATTTTTTATTAGACTTAAAAAAATCAGAAACTTTTTGTAACCATTTAGTCCAATCTGATCTATTGAAATATTTTTGTCCATCCGTGTTTCTAGAACGTTTTGGATTAGGGGCTATACTGCTAACGTGAGCTTGTAACTTAGCCGAATGTTTAGAGGCTTTTTTGTGGGACTTAGGGTATCCGCCTCGGTAATATACCGTCCTTACTCGTTTTTTGTACATTTGGGGCATGATGTTAGTCTCACACCAGTTGTTCCACATTTGAAACAAAATACCCTCTTCGGTGCTGTACAATTTTGGTAAGTGTGTGATTCGGGCCTGTGCAATTCCAACACGTGAAAATTGCCTTAGGTGAAACCGGCTTGTCGTTCACTTTAGCTGCAGTGTCGCTAATTTTAGAGTCATTATCTTTTCTTTTACCCGTTTTCTGGTTACTCCTAGGGTTCCGATTTACATTCCCAACTTATTTGTCGAGACTCCACTTCATTTCCGACCACAATTCTTCATCATCATCACAGTGCAAGAAGTCCTTCTTTAGCCTATCTACCAAGGAATGCCAGTCGTTGACACTTGATTTTTATGCTTCTAAACCAAATGAAGGCATCGCCAGTGAAAAATTCAACAGCAGAGCTGAAAAGTTCATCTTCCGATACTTTCCTAGCTTGTGCTATTTCAGTCAGCCTCTCCAAAAAAGGATAGAGTCTCTTTGAGTCTCCATTAAATTTCAATTGCCATTCACTGACAGGAATATTTCTGGCTGCGCAATTCACGATTGGAGCTGGTACGTTTATGACTGGGGTTGTAATAGGCAACTGTGGTAACTCATGACCAGGAGCTATCTTTTCTGCAAGATTTGCTTCCATGAGCACACACGTAGCTATTGTTTCCTGAACATATTTGGAAAACTTCGACGCTTCCTCTTCGTCATCCGGCATGGGAATTCTTTGTACGCGACACCCCGCAACATGCGATAAACGTGACTTAACCCGGTGTACAAGTGAATCATTTAGATCGCCGTCATAACTATCGATTAAGTTTTGGATAGAGTTTAAACTCTTTTCGATACCAGCCGTTTCTTCTTTAAAAGACAGAGTGTCATCCCCTATTTTTATCGTTTTTTTTTTTTTTTTTCCGGGCTCATTAATTTCTTTACTTAAGATCCTCGTTAGAATCTTTCTTTTATCCGCGACCGGACGTTCTGAGAAAGTACGACGGATTTTCAGTTCATAGTCTAACTCATATTCCAGTAGGTGATTGACTTTAAAATTGAAGGCTTCCATGATAAATGAATAAAATTTAAAAGAACTGTTTTAAAAAGTCTTGAAAATATTTCTCCTGTGCCTGCTCCCAATAGTCAAAAAAATAAAAAAATATGTAAAGGCACTTAAAATATGTAAACTTCTTTACCAAACATTTAAAAAAAATCTTCGACAATTTCAAAAAAAATTTCTAAGTATCGCCTTGTATTTAAATTCTTTTACCAAATATGTTAAGAATTTTCAACAAAAAAATCTCCAGATATCGTTTCGTATCAGCTAAGTATTTTTAATATTCATGCAAAACATCGGTGAGAAGAAAGAACAGTTTTTTGTTCGGTTAACCGCAAAATAAATCTAACACTGCAAAAAATTAAAGTAAACCAGCACATCTGCTAATCTGAACTATAAAGCTAGCTTTTAAGAAAAAAACAGGGATCACTTATCTTAGAGTCTATTAACAAAATTCAAATATCTATACCACCATCAGATAAATTGAAATAAAAAATTCTACAAATTTCCTGCTTTTGTCTTACTGCTATAATGTAGTTTCGTTTAATAAATATTATGAAATAAAAATATCTGCAAAGTTAGAGCTTTTACTTTGTTCGAAAGCTAGTACACTGAACCCTTTAAAAAAAATAAAATTCCAAAAGCCCCACGTTGGGCGCCATTTTGTAGCCTATGAAAAGGTGTTTAATTGCGCCCCACGTAGACTGCGTCATTTTGTAACATGCGAAACTGTCCTCAGTTTGAGGCATCTTTTTTTTTTTTTTGTACCCTGTGAGAAGTTGTTTGTCCCACGCTTGAGCGCAATTTTGTACCGTTTGGAATTTGGATGCCCCAAGCTTGAGCACAATTTTCTTGCAGCCCCACTTTAATTTCTGATAATGAATTGAGTGAATCCTGATTTTAAAAGAACTAAAGAAATTAAACACACACTAGCTCAGTTTTCTTTGGTAGAGAGATATGGGTAAGAGATAATTTTTGTACGTCTTTTTGGAATTATTTTCTATTTTTAAAGAAACCTCAGCTGTACGACTTTTTGGGCACCATTCATTTTAAAATAGAAAGGATCTAACTTCAGCTAAAAAAAATGAAAAAATACTGAAAGGATGTACTGTTGGTAAATACAAAAATCAGTTTGGTACAGCCGTTCTTATCCTGAAAAGTAAGATAGGTATTCAGTGGGACACTAGCTTTAATCAACAAAAAGAAAATTTATTCATGTTTTTTAAAAATAAAAAGTTCTAACCTTTGCAGTTTTTACAGGATTACTAAAAAATTTTAGCCTAACAGGTAGTTATGACATTTAAATTCTAAACTCTGACTACTCCCGAAGACGAAAAAATAGTGCTTTTCACTTCACTTTTTAGTCAGTTCAAATTGCTGTTAAGGCACTACTCAGGGATAAGTCTATGGAAGGATGTTTTGGTAACTTACTGTTTTTATTTCGGCTTCGATGGAACACGACCGATTTCACACTTTTCTAGTAAACACTTAGAGAGCCCACTACGGCTTTTCGTTAAAAAACTTGTGCTTTATTTAGCTCTCATGATTGTTGTTAAGAGCCTTTACTGCAGCTCAGTCGAAGGAAGCCTACTTGGCGGCTCCGATGAAAATTAGCCTGGCTGCGGCTTGATGGTACTCAGCCTTCTCGACGGCTAGATGGAAATTAGCCAAGACAGTAGTTCTTCGGACCCTTAAATAAACCGTGCGAACTCTGCCTGTAATATGGCGACGCCGGAACCAAAACTGCGGATACACACATTTCACCAATCCCGGCGTATCGAGAGATTCAGTCGAAAACCCGCACAGCGCACTATATACCGAACGGCTTGGAATCTCTTATTAATATACCGTTCGATACAAAAATGAAAATAAGTACAATTTGAAGTGAAAAACCAGTAACATTACATGGTCTTAAAATCTAGGAAAAAATGAATGTTACAATATATATATATATATATATATATATATATATATATATATATATATATATATATATATATATATATATATATATATATTATATATATATATATATATATATATATATATATATATATATATATATATATATATATATATATATATATTTATATTTATATATATATATATATATATATATATATATATATATATATATATATATATATATATATATATATGAGGTGGCGCATCGGAAACTGCAATTATAAATTAGTTAAAAAAAGTTTTTTTGGAAATTATCATATTTATTGCATTAGTGTAAAGTAGACACATGAGAATTGCGTGTAAAATAGTATATCAGGCAAATATCCTTCACGGCTTTATCGACAGACGCAGACTCTCTGAACAAAATTTTCCATAACATTTTCACATAAATGTATATCGCCAACAACATGAATGATGTTGGATTTTAGCTCATCAATAGTTTGTGGTGTATTGGCATAAACCATAGCCCCAGAGAAAAAAGTCCAATGGAGTCAAATCGCATGATCTCGGTGGCGTATTCATATTCCCACGACGAGAAATCGTACGACCAGAAAACTTTTCTTGCAGTAAATCCATTGTTTCATTTGCTGCGTGGCATTATTCTGCTGAAACCACGTGTTTTTCCAAATCGAGATCATCCGATTAATTCTAGAAATAATTTTGAATCATGTTACGATATCGATTTTTATTGAAATTAACAGAACGACTATTATGTTCGAGAAAATATGATCCAGTTATACCTCCAGCCCAAAATTCGCACCAAACAGTAACACGTCGTAAACGCATTGGAGCTTCTTAAGCTACTTTTGGATTTTTACTGCTAAATATGCGACAATTCTGTTTATTTACGGAGCCGCCGATATGAAAATGAGCTCCATTGCTGAAGATGACTTTTTTGAAAATTTTTTTGCAATTGTTCAAAATACCAATTGGCAGATGTTCGACACTGTAAATAGTCAGCAGGCTTTAGTTCCTGTGCCAATTGAACTTAACATAGACAGCCCAAATCTTGTTTGCAAAATTCGTTGAAACGATCTCCTGGAAATGTTAATTTGTTGAAATCGATGGCGAGTTAATGTTGATCGTTGCCGTACCACACTTTCCCATACCATAACAATATTTTCCGCCAAACAAACCACTTTGTTTGAATCTATTGATCAAATTCTTTACAGCAGTGAAAGATTCCACATGATTTCGAGAAAACACTGAAAAAAATTTACGAATTGCGTTTATGATATTTTCACCATTTTTACAAAAAAATTTAACAATTTCTTTACGTTCTGTAACTTATAACGCTCCATGATTAAATTTGCATGTAACGATATTACAAATGTCAAATATGAACATGCTGATTACAGATGGAAAATGGCGAGCAACTTAAAATTGCAGTTCCCGATGTGTCACGATATATAGTATATATATAGAATGTGAATAAATACTAAATACATAAATGTAGCCAGCTTAATTTCTCCCAGAGTGATGCTTGCTAGGAAAACACCTACCTCTAATACATCACATCCGTATGAGGTGCAGCTTGTCACTCTTTTAAAGAATTTCTTTATGTGCAAAACCTCATTTATTTGGAATGAGTGTGTTTCCGACCGAGTTCAATGTACGGCTATTCAAGGCCAACGCGTGTAGCACTTTGGAGATTCCCCTGCAATACTTGTACCATGCCCATAAAAAGAACTAAAGCAATTAAATCAGAAAATCCGATGTTCCTGTCAATTTTCAATTTCTTAATTTCATTAAACTACGATATGGATGTATTACGTAGGCTGAAAAGTTTTTGGTCTGACATATAGATGCCGCCCTTTTCAAAAAATCCATATGATTTTTAGGAAGTACCAACCGTCAAATGATACGTGTCAAAATTTCATGACATTAGTTTATAAGTTACACTGGTTTTAGTGACGCTACTTCTGATATTTTCAAAACAATGGCAAAAATCGAATTTCGTGTTTTGATTAAACAATGTTTTCTGATGGGACAAATACCGTTTGAGCAAAGCAATGGCTTGATACGTGTTACGGGGATCCTGCCCCTGGAAAATCACTCATCATTTACTGGTACGCTGAATTTAAACGCGGTCGTACAGACTCAAATAATGCTGAGCGCTCTGAACGCCCAAATGAGGTAGTTACACCGGAAAACATTAAAAAATCCACAAAATTGTTTTGGATGACCGTAAAGTGAAATTGCGTGAGATAGCAGAAACACTCTAAAGATATCAAAAGAACATGTTGGTCATATTTTGCATGAACATTTGGACATGAGAAAGCTCTATTCGAAATGGGTACCGCGATTACTCACAGTGAACCAAAAACAACAACGTGTTGATGTTTCTGAGCGTTATTTGAACCTATTTAAGCACAATAAAAAGGATTTTTCATGCAATATATGACAATGGATGAAATATGGATCCACCACTATACACCGAAAGTAAATCGGCAGTCAGCTGACTGAAAAGCAGCCGGTGAAAGCCGCCCGAAGCGGCTAAAGACACAACAGTCGGCTGTCGCAAAGGCCCCAAATGAACAAGAACAAAGTGCTCTTTCATCAAGACGATACACTGTCACAAGTCAATGGTTACGATGGCAAAATTGCATGGATTGAAGTTCGAATTGCTTCCTCATCCAGCGAATTCTTCAGATTTGGCCCCCAGTGACTATTATCTATTCTCAGGCCTCAAAAAATGCTCGCGGGAAAGAGATTTAGCTCCAGTGGAGCAGTTATCGCCGAAACTGAGACCTTAGGACATAAATTGAGAACTTGATATTTCATATCACATCTTATATTCCAAGGGTAGATCGAATAAGATCAGGTCAAAACATTAATTTTGACTCTACCACATAAGAAGCTGATGAGGTATAAATACAATAAATAATGTACATAAACTTTTGTTATACGCTGTAAGAATCCTGAACCAACACACTTTCATGAGCAGATTTTTTTATATTTTAAGAATTGAATAGAGGATTTTTTATTCTTCAAATATATTAGGTGTACAAATAATTTTTCGCACTGTATCGACAATCTTTACATTTATTTATAAAGAAAACGAATACAGACTCAATCTTTAAAGTAATCTCATCTCCTTCACTTTACACATACTTTTACCGTCTCCCAGGTAACTCTGTAGATGGGATGAATTCATCAGGGTTTTCTTCGACTTGTTCAACTGACTTGAACTGCGGATCAGCTAGGTCTTGTTATAAAAATCACAATAGGTGCTTATCCGAAGGAATCATGTATGGAGAATTTGCCGTATAGAAAAGCCTTTTTTGCATGGATGGTCGGTTTTGTGGTGCTAGTGATTTTCATCTCTTTAAGATTATCGAAGAGAATCCATTTTTCCTCACAACTAACAAGTTTATGCAAAAAAAAAAATCGTTGTTCTTAACCCTGGAGAACAAGAAGATAGCAGTAGCGTACTTTTGTTCGCGAGAGGCGGCTCAGAGTGATCCACCTGGAATCATTGCAAACCATTTCCTATCGCCTGTGGATGATGGAAAATAGCCAAATGGGTCAACCCGGAGTGCATTTGCATGTGCTAGTTGAGTTCGGCAAGGCCAAAATTTAATCCTCGTCTTCCAGTCTTGTGAGTCGAAATTTCTTTCTCGAAACTGCTGGAACTATTTGTTATATATAAAGCGTCTTCACTCAAAGCCGAACAAACCATTTCTTTCTATTCAGTAACTTTTTTTGTTTTGTGCGAAAAGAAGACCATACCAAATGTTGCTTTTCGAACTACATCAGTTTAATAATTTATTTTTCAGATTACAGTCACAGTAAGATAAAATATTATTATCTTGTTTTAAAGCTTAAATATGGTATTTTAAAGTCACTATATATGTAAAGGTTTTTTATTCGATAAAAGAGACCAAAAATTAATTTGTACACCTAATACTAAACAATTCAAAAGAATTTTGCAAAGATATACCTGTAAAACAAATTTTGTAATCTTGATGATATTATTCAATTGAATCTGATAAATACCTTTAATTCCTTCTTTGCCAAAATTACTAAAAATTTATAGCTTTAAAACTACCTAACAAGATACGTTAAAATTATTGTGGTTTATAAGTAATTATAGGTCTGGTAACATCTGTCTACAAAATTACCGCCTTCAAAGTTGTGCCATTAAATTATTTTATAAAACGCTTTTGTCACTTTTGGGCAGTTAAACACAATGTAAAAGAAAATTTGTGTTGAAGATTATCATGTTTTAAAGTGGTTTTTATTTGGTGGCATTTTTATTGGAATCTGTTAATTAATTATAACCAAATTTAAATGAAATTAAAAACATTTTTTTTGTGAACATTGGGCATATATTATGGTTATTTCTAAGCATTACAACAATTTTAATTATTGGAGTCAAATCAGATTTTTGTTGTGTTGAAAATTATCTCTTTTTACTATGTGAGAGATCTAGTAGCAATTTATATTATATAAAAATCTTGTTTTTCAGAAAACAGGAAAAACTTATATTACTAATAAAGAATTTACTTTTTAATAACTGTAATTTTAAAAGTTGTGAAAAACATGTTTGAACTTTTTGTAATTCAAAAAATTATGCAAGTTTGTAAAAGATTTAGATATTAAAATTAATTCATTATTTACAGACTACATCTTTGAAATCAAGTTCATGATGAAACTATCATTTTTCGAAAAAATAATAATTTTTATAAACCGTATTTGACACCATTCTCATAATAGGCAAGGGTTGTGCACTTTGAAACTAGACTTCTCTTTTTTTATTTCCCTCCTGAAAAAAAAATACCCCCTTATACCTACATTTTTTGAGCGACATCGTTTCAGGGGAAAGGAGGAATAGTAAGGGTTGCTTGGAATATGTCACCTTTTCAAAATTCTTGGTGTTGATGAACCTATTTTTGTCATTTTAACAGAAGTATTATAAAGTGGGGAATGTCAGGTTTAAGTTGTAAATAACTCTATATATTATCTAGTGTAAGAAAGTCAAATTCAGTATTCAGTTTCTAAATGACATGTTTGTGAGGGGACTACTGAGCCAATCACTTTACTAATTTTTCATATTTTATACTCTTTCATTATTTTATTATTTTTCAAATAAATAAAATATTATGACTATAAATCACATATTTTTGATATTAAATGATGAACAAACATATTATTAATATGCTGCACAGAAACTTAAATAAAAGGTCTGTCATAATCTAAAAATAATAAAAAATACATGAATAATTCTTGTTAACTCCTACATACTACTTGAAGGGTCAGTAAACAAAGTAACCAGCATGAGTTCAAAATAAATTCGGACACCTAAAATAAGAAGCCGATTTGAAACATACAAAAACTTAAAAGTATCTTTTTGGCCAAGGTAATCCCGCTGTGTTTCTTTATAACCGCTGTGCTGGTCTGTTTAAGTTAAAAGTTCGACCTTTGGGTTCAAAATCACCTGCCGTTGACGCGGCGTGCTAGTAATTTATAGCGGGCTTGTAAAATAATTTATGTCTGACTGTAAATATCCAAACAAGAAATTTATGGTGCATATTCCTCTCGTGCTATCCCGATATGCAGAAACAGCACGAGTTGTTGCTTTTATGACCCTAAGAAACATCTTTTGTCTTATTAGTGCCGGCTAATGGGATCTAGAATGTTCTATAGTTAGTTGTAATAACTTTGAATTATTTTTAAGAAGCAATAATATTAACCAGTACGTTCAACACATAATTTGTGAAGAAAGAATATAGTTGTAATGGCATGTTTCAATATTACCTGTAGTGTAGTCAAGAAAAGTATATAAAGTAGAAAAGTCCTGATCTTATCATGTTATAGAAGAAACTTACAGAGTGCGACAATTAAGTTTCCGAGCTGGGGTTCTATGTCATAAACAAGTGGCGTTAGCTACAAGTTTAATATGTTATTTTAAAACTATATCTCTATTTTCATTTCAAATTTTAGCATAATTTTGACAACATTTTATTTACCAGTGAAAAAATTTTTGAAAATATAATAAAGACAAAAAGCTGTAATTAAATTTCTAACTCAACTTGGCCCAAATGATAATAAAACATTCAAAATTAGGAAAGTTTACAGACTAATATCAATTCGAATATCAGAAATGATTCAAAGAGTTTGCGAATTCGTAGCAGATTATCGCAAGGTAAGAAACTTTAAAGATGAACAGGGAAATGGTTCAGAAGACAGCCCCACCTCCGGAGGGGATGGGAGGTGGGTGAAGGTAGTAGGGGAGGATGTTCCCTCTACGAACTACCATAAATTTTGCGGCGGTCACCCCCTATAAAAAAGATGCACCCTCATAAACATTGTGTATTTGGAGTAAAACTTACCTTTGACAAAAATGATTAAAAAGACCCCTACCCCCAGAGGATATGGGAGTGGATAGAGGTAATCAAGGTCCATCTTCTCTACACGGGGGTGGAACCTGAACTAACCTCAACTAACCTGAACTAACCAAAACTAACTTGAACCAGGTATACCTAATTCTCCGTAATTTAGTTTTATTGATCACTTTAACTGTGTTGCCCAGACACTTTAAATATAACATTTCTCGGTTTACCGTAATGTATGTTTCACACTTCCAACATACCATATGCTGGCGAATAGAAGTCGCTGTGAGTGAATAATTCACCAAGTTTTGACTTCAAATATTGCAATAAATGACTCGCTAACATGTCCCATATAAATTGTAAAACATATTTTTACTCCAAATACACAATATTTATGATGATACATCTTTTTTATGGGGGTGACTGTCGCAAAATCTAAGGTGGTTCGTAGAGAGGACATCCTCCCCTACCACCTTCACGTACCCGATCTCCTCCGAGGGTGAGGCTGTTTTCTTAACCATTGCCTAAATAAAGTTAAAAAGTTGTTGACAGTGCAACATTCCAGGGAAATCGTATGAGTCTCTAGGAATAATCCATACAACTTAAAGTCAATTGTTAACAGGACATATGACACACAAAAAGAACGTCAAACCGCAGAAAACAAGACGAGATCATTCACAAAAAATTAACATTAAGTTAAAAGTATGCTTTTTCGAGAGCAGTAATTATTTAAAAGGTTTGGCAAGCAATTCCAGAAATAACCATGAAAATATATTGAAACAAAAGATTTTAATTGAAAAAAACTTGTTTCATCTATTTTTTACTACATCAGGCAAAAATAAATTGTCACACCACTATTTCGTAAAAAAAACTTTTTTGTTCGTAAATATTTACTGAGTCAGTTCTTTACGCACTGTATTACAATTACAATATACAGCATGCATTACTTCAGAAAAATTACTGACTATTCAAGGATATGACGTAGACCTCGAGGCAACCAATGAAATTAATAATAAGATGATGATAATGAGTGGTTATTTTCTAAGGAAATTATGAATTTACTTACATTAAATTACCACAGTATAATCTAAACCCTATTAAAGAGCCAATTTATGTACGTCGTATATTGTAAATTTACCTTATTTCCACTAAGATATTGTTATTGCTTTTCTGTTTTCAAATATAATGAGTACTTTGCAGAAGGTTAACTCCACGGTTATTTTGCTATAAAAAATTAAGGCATATTGCAGAAATATTGTTAATAATAGTATATTGTACATAATACCTAAACACTATAATAATAAAATAATAATTTTGTGTTCGATATATACCTTTGTTTAATTATCGTAGTATAATCATTAGATGAGGCAATAAGAATCTGAAAAGGAGAACAAAATAAATTTTAGTTATCCTAATGAACATTTCAAAGTTCAATCAGCCATTAAATAAATATCATGTTTAATAGAACTCTAAGACCATAATTACAATGCCTTTTTATCGTTGCTTCACACAAACAAAACACATTAAAGAAACAAAGTTTAATTGAAAATGGTCCCATAATCAGTGTAACATTCTTTTAATTTGGTCATATTTAAATGAATCGTTGTTCTGCTGGAAAGCTTCATTAGAATGTAGGCCAGTCAAATAGAAATATGTAAATGGGCTAGCTACAAATTTTAATTAAGATACAATCATGGCATGTGTTACGTACGCAATTATATCCTTTTAATTAGAATCAACAGCATTATATGTTCAATATAATATTAAATTTATCTATACCTCTCTGCATGGGGCTAATTAGGTATCCAGTCAAAAAAAAAAAAAATTTGTTTCATAATTAAACACTTTTAAATTTGCTTATTACGTAATTGTCAACAGAAAAACAATCAGTTCTATCTTTATTTTTTTAAATACGAGGATGGATTGAAAAGTTCACGGCCTAGTCAAAAAAACAAAATAAAATACTTACAAAAATATTTTTATATTTCGACATAATCTCAACCTAGCTCTATGCACTTCTTCCACCTGCCTTCCAAGGCTTCCACACCTGTTTGAAACAAAGATTCCTCAAGGTCTTCAAAATACTGGTTAACTGCAGCTTCGACTTCTTCATTTGATGAAAATTTCTGGCCACCGAAGTGTTTTTTTTAGGTTTGGAAACAGATGAAAGTCCGAAGGTGCCAAATCAGGAGAATAGGCCGGGTGAGACAGCAATTCGAAACCACAATCACGAATTTGAGCCATAGACTCAACAGACGTGTGAACGCGAGCGTTGGAACAAAACTTTCTTTCTCAGTAATCCTCGGCGTTTCTCTTTAATTTCTTGACGTAAACGATGCAAAAGGGCGCAATAGTAAGTCGAGTTTATTGTTTTGCTTTTCGGAAGTCCACCATAATAATACCTTTAGCATCCCAAAAAACTGACGCCATCACTTTTTCAGTCGACAGAATTGCCTTCGCTTTCTTTGGGTTCGGTTCACCAGATTTTTTCCACTACTTGGATTGTTGTTCTAACTCTGGAGTATAGTGGTGAACCCAGGTTTCGTCCATTGTCACAAACCTGTTAAAAAAATCTTGCAGATCAGCCTCAAACATCTCCAAACAGTCGCGAGAAATCGTGAGTCGAATTCGTTTTCGTTCAACTAAAAGCAATGTGGGGACCCACCTAGAAAATCCGGGTTCGTTGGCAATGATGTTTTGTGTTCATTCATGTGAGATGCCTATAGTGTCTACAATCTCCCTGGTAGTTAATCTACGGTCTTTCAGTATGAGATCACACACTTTGCTGATGTTTTCTTCAGTCGTAGACGTCGTGGGCCGGCCGGAGCGAGGGTCATCTTCGATGCTCTCTCGTCCACGTTTAAATTCTGCAACCCATTTTTTCACAGTGGTATATGACGGAGCAGATTCCTCTAGTATTGTTTTCATATCATCGTGGCTCTCCTTTGGTGTTAATCTTTTTTTAAACAGGTACTTGATCACCGCACGTTGTTCAGTTTTTTCCATTTTTCCGAAAACGATGCACTTGGTCTCACTAAACTCGTTCTAACCTAAAAACTACAAATTCTACAGCAACGCTGTGACAACCAAAGAACTTATTGAGGTACTATAATAAAAATATTATAATTATTTTTTGGTGAGGCCGCGAACTTTTCAACCCATCCGCTAATGCTTACAATTTCTAAATTAATTTTCTTTATATTAGTTGGATGTCTGGTGCTATCGGTTTTTACTGTTGAAAGTTTAATGTCCAAGTTAATAGGTCTAACTTTAAAACTAGTCAAATTTGGCAATAAGAGGTATCAGTATGCCAACTAGAGTTACGAAGTTTAAGACAAGAATATTTGTTTTTATTTGTGATTAAACCGATAAAAATTAAATTTTTATTATTATATTTCTTACCCCACTCCTCTTAAGTTTTATGCTAATTTTCTTACAAAAGCGTTTATTTGATGATATTTACAATACAGCAAAAGTGAATTGTATAGTTAGAGATTTTAGATACCACGGCAAAAAGACCAGGTCAAACTTTTAAATCTTTTCAGCGAATCTGGCTGGTTTTAGACTTACATAAAATTGACAGTAGAACAGTAGCAATAACACATCCATCCTTTATAAGGATACAAGAGACACATGTAACACCTCATGGTGTATTTTAATGCAAATGTAAAAGACAGTATTTTAGGAAATTTTGATTCCACTATATTTAGCTCTAACTTTGGTACATCAATAAATTAAAGTGCAATATTATTATTTATTCTATCTTTTTAAATGGATACATAATTGTATAGTATTGCTGTATTGCCTGTGAAGTAGATACTAACTTATCAAGGAAGTTTTAACCCAATGAAACTGCTTTTAAGCATCTTACTTGAATCAGAACGTAATACAATATCTAATCATAATTCACTTTGAATATATACTTCAAATTCCTACTAGGAGATAATGTATATTTTACACAATTTAGGAAACCAAGATTTTATGAAAATCATAAATCATTATTGGGCTCCTTAACTAATTATCACAACTTTTTAATAACTTTACCTGATAGAGACAAGTTCAAAAAAGAAAATATATCAACTTTTTTGTTTCATTTCATTTGATCTCAAATATTTTGTCTTATTTCGTATACCAATGTAAAGTTTTCTATTCAAATAATTAATGCAAGAAAGTAGGAAACTGCAAAAATATTATAGACAATATGGTATAAAATGTAATAATATTCACTACGAATTTGAAGGTCAAAATATTTAACTACACTAAACAATATTAACTTCAAAAATCAACTGGAAGTTATTATCATAAACTCCATGAAACTAGAATCAATAACCATATGGAATGGCAAATATCAATATTAAAAACAATTATTTAATTACATCACTACACAAACAGCGTCGTTAAGAGCAATCAAGCTCGTCATGGCACAGCACCATTTTTATTTTTCTCAAGAGATAAAAAGAGATGGTCTATGGTTAACAGCATATGGTAAAACTGCTGTGATTTTTGTTGCATAAAAGCAACTGGTGCATGCATACCGACCTATTATAAAAGACGATGTTCATTTTGCCGTGTGGCCTTAGGGTAATTTTGTGAATACATGGAGGATTCCTATCCCTCTACAGCTCTCCAGGGGTTTAAAATAACAATTATAAAGAAACGAGACGCAGAGGTAGGTAGAAAAGTTGTTTGTCCTTTCCCTTTTATTTTTTCAGTCATTGAACAATTTATTTCGGGTTTTAATTATGTTTTTGTTAAAAGAACAATTACAAAAATCTTTTCATTATAAAGCTGTAATGCTAATTAAACATATCTTTAGAGCTGCCATAAAACTGTGGACTTCCAATATATTCCTAGTAAAATTTTGTTCACGACGTTGTACAAGGGGGTACCTTTTAAGTGTTTACAAAAACAATGAGAGAAAAAAAAATGTAACAAATTATTGTTTCGCCATTACATTTTTGCCTGCGTTCGAACCAAATCTCAGAACAGTTTTTCCACTCTGAAGTTGGTTCCTCAAAAACATGATTTTGAAATGATTGAGTTCTTGAGATAACGAAAATCGCTGTACACGCATTTTTTTTGACATTCAGGAACAAAAAGAAGTAGTTAGGCTATAAATTAGGTGAATATGGGCAATGAGACATTAATTCGATGTTCTCCGCCAATTGTTTGGTGTGCTGTGTGAGAACTGGCATTGTCATAATGAAGAATGAAGCGACTTTTTCGGTGTTTTTCCTGATATCATCGTGACTTCTCGCAAACAAATTATTTTATACGATTTTGCATTAACTGTTCTTTGATTCCCTAAAGGAATGGTTGCAACATGTCCAATATAATCAAAGAAACGCGAACGAACCACTTTTGTTAGATTCGGTTCATCTTGGAACACTCAAACAGTTGATTGTTGCTTAGTGTCCGACTCGTACGAATATATCCAAATTCCGTCTCCTGTTACCATGTATACGGATTTTGCATGTCCTCAGTCGAATTTTTTGAGCATTTCCTTACACTAATTGACACGAGCCTGTTTTTAAGTTTCGGTCGAATTATGCTGAATCTAACGGGAACAAATCTTTTTCAAAGCTAAATGTTCATGCAAAATCGAATATACTGCAGTCGTCGATATGCCGAAAGATGCCTCTATCTCACGGTAAGAGACATGTCGATACTCTTCAATGATGTTGCGCACAGCATCGTTGTTTTTTTGGAACAACAACCGATTTTGGTCACCTTCACGAAATTCATCGCTGACATAAGCACAACCGTGACGAAATTCTGCAAACCCATTGTAAACAGTCATTTCTGATGGTGATTCATTACTTGAACTTGAACGAAGCGATTCGAGGTATTGTTGTTGAGTTAGGCCTATACTGAAATCGTAAAAAAACATCCAATGTAAACCTTCACATGAAATTTCCATTTGTTCACAAAACTGTTTTTAAACGCTCACTGTATCAAATGTCAAATTTTACAACAATGGTAGTGTCACATCTCAATAGTGCCATCTAATGGTCCTTTGTAAAAACTTAAAAGGCAGCCTTCATAGTACGTTTATATTAAAATCATGTGTAATGACAGTATGAACAGGAGCTTCGTGCTATCCTGACTTGAAATCTAGTTGCTCTGAGTAACCTCACAAAAAGTATCATAGTGTTTTCGAGTGTTTCTGTGCTATATTACTTCTCTCACCTAGCCCTGCAACGTTGTATAAGCATGGCAGGAATTTTCTTTAATATTGGCAAGATAACTGACACAAACCAGCATAAATTCCCATTTTTTGTAATATAAAAAAGATTTTTAATTTCAGTAAATATTATGTTGGAAGACAACTGTATTAATTTAATTTTAAAAGTAACGTAGTTGAACTAAGCTATACTTAGAACACTATTATTTTCTTGTGCGTCATTATCCTTTGTATTGCTACGTCATTGTTATATCATATCTTATCCAATGAAATAATTTTAATAAGCACACATATCGTTGGAATCCTTGAATATCATTAATGATACACGAGTAATTTTAAAATATTTTCAGTTTATTATTATTTGTATCATTTACAATAACAGATCTATCACATGATGTAATTCAGCCATATAATAAAACTGTAATAGAAGATGGACCTGTTAATAAACTATTTTTTCTCTTACCAGAAGATATGCCATAATGGAATTAGTAAATATTACTCAGTGTGTATAGGGACTAAAATTCTCATTTGGAATTTTTGCTCTATGTATCTGCCTGTTTGTGTGTTCTGACATCACTAGAAATGTCATAATAATAGGGAAATGAGACAAACTAACACACTAATACAGTAGGCTTTAATGGACAATAATATACAATTTACATATCATGTGAGCTAAGTCATCTGTAATAGTGTAGTAAGTAATAAGAGTTACGAATTTAAAACAAAAATGTTTTTTTTTATCACATTTTTTTCTACATTCCTTAGACTAAAAGGTATATGTATTCCTGTTATAAAAATTATATACTATACGATCTGGTAAACAATATTATAATTAGCTACTTTGTAAAAATGGCAAGCAAGTAAATAACATAAAATGTTAAGAATTAATGGAGATATACGAGTATAATTCAATCTAATATCAATATGAGGTAATGCAACAAAGACGTCAGATGGAATACATGATGAACTCTAAGCATAAGTTAGTCGTGTTATTTCTGTAGCAAGTTATAACCCCTATAAAACGTTTTTTTTTTTACGCACTACTAATTTTAAGTATTTTTTATTACCTATAATTACGGTAACTTGTACAGTGTACATTTAAGTGATAATTATTAGGTTGGTCATTACACAATACAACAAATTTTTACTTCCACCTGAATCGAGGGTCGCATAAAATGAGTCCGATTACATTTTTTTACGGAAAATAAATCCATTTAGAAAATTGCCTTTTTATTCCTGTTTCCGACGATTTTCTTGTGATTAAAATTGCAAAAACCATGATTTTGAAGGTACTTTCTGAAAGTACATCTTAGCTTTTCCATAAGATGAGCTACTCAATCTATGTAAATTAGAGAAAAAAATCCTGTAACAAGAAACGATTAAACAATTAATGAATTTAATATTGCATACTTCTATGATTATTTGTTCCCAATTTTAGCCGCTACTTAAATGCTGGGCAATGCGCGTCAACTCCTCGCGTCTCTAGGGAATCTGAGACATCGCTATTAAGATGAGAGGCTATATTGAAAAGTGTTATTGATCTTTCACATATATTATATAATTAATTTCAGTATGCTAATTAGGTTATGCCATTTAAATAAATATTCAGTTTTACACGAAAGTATGTTAGAAATCCAAAGAATCCAATATTTATTAATGATTCGGAACAATTAATAAATTTAAATTGTAATAAACCGTGTAGAATTGCACCCTCGAGTGGAATCGATGCACGCGGTATTGAATTTATCATTTTTTTTTAAATAAATAATGTTTTACCTTTAATTTGAATATTTTGTCAAGTCTCTTACTTTATTTTATATATGATAGAAAACCATGTGTTTTTTTTTTAAATTTCAATTGCGAAAATCTCAGAAACTAGTGATGGGGCATTCTCGTAAACGGAATTGTTTTTTCTACAGAAAAAATGCTTTACGAATTACCCTACGAGAACTCGGATTCAAAAATTGTGTGAAACCGTGTTACCGACTCGTTGAAAGTGAAAATAAAAATTAAGCAAATTGCGGATATTCTAGTAAATTTAACACTTTTCTCCACATACGAATTATTTAATTCTCTAAAGCTTTTTCTTGACTTAACAAATCTGAGAAAAAAAAAGTTATTTTATTTTGCTTGCTAATAAAAGCTTAAAATTAAAATTCTTATAGTATCCAAAATAGACCACCTGTGATGTTAGTTAGTTATCACAGGTGGTAAATCACTGAGTTTGTTATTCAATTTAAATATGACATAAAAAACCAAATGACAAGGGTTTCTAAAATGATTTATAACCCACCGGTTTTAAATAGATTCTTTAAAATCTATAATACCACTGTTAAAGATATAGAACACTTTTAGTTGTTTTCCAATAAACCTGTCGTCTGTCCATAAAGCAAGGCATTTTGAGGCACTTTTATGAAATATTATTTATTTATTTGGGATAATAAATTACACTGCCTGTTCCTAATTGAAGTTAGTGTAAACATGTGGTTTTTCTAGAGCTGGATAAGTGCTAGACGTATTTTCGGGTAGGGATTGGATTACACATGCGGTGCAGATGCTCGCTGGGGCTCAACAGTCTGCTTTGGTAAAAGTGTTTATTCCGTTTGTTTTTTACCCAATGCTCTGAATTTAAGATATCGTATTACTAGATTATTTTAGATAAAATATCAGTTTTTTTTTCGGTGCGAGATAAATTTAAAATATTTCCACCCCATGTCACAAATGTTTTGAGAGAAATGTTGACAGAAAGAAAAATGTAAGATGATTTTACTTTTAAAGGAGTACAATTCAGATTGAAATAATTTTTTAGAAAACTTTATTGTAAAACTTTACCTCAACAAGCGTAAAAACACCAAAAATAAGAAAGGTTTTAAGATGTTCGTAATATACTGCTTGCAAGCAGTAATTTCTGACTTAACTTAAAAAAATAACACTATCTGTGAAATAAAACTGGAAAAACAAAATATTACTTTTTGGAAAACGAGGAATTAATTTCTCGTTTGCATACCTTGTCGGTAAAGTCTTTATAATAAGGATAATGGTTATTAAGTTTTACCTGCCCGAGTAAAAAATGTCCAAATACTAAAAAAATATGACATTATAAAAGAATCTCACACACAGATTCAAACGTATGCGTCTTGTTCAGCTAATTTCAAGAATATATATATTATTGTTTATTCCTCAAGATATATTCCCCCAAGCAAAAGAATAAATCTAAGCAAGTTTGAAGAATATATGAAATAACCTGAACTAATCTCTAGAGTATGTGATTAAAATATCGGAAAAACGTTTGAAATATCAACGAAGTATGTATTTAACATTCGTGAAAAATACGCTAAAAAAAATAAATAGTGGCTTAGCGGACTAAAACCGACAGTAAGTTTTGCCCTTGCATCAAAAGCACAGGAGGCTAAGAGTAATGGAAAACTCGTGAGCACCATAACTACACATGCCATGTTCCGCTTTATTTTAAAGCTCATCAACTATTCTATTTGAAGAGGTAATCGCAACATAATCTTGACAGCAGCAAATATTTAAGAAGCTTTCCTCTAAACATATTCTCACTCAGACTCAGGTACTCAGGCGAATATGCGCAGACAGCTGGAGGTCGTTCAACTTAACAAAGATCTGGAAGAAATTCTATCTTGGGGTGCACAGTAACCAAGTGGAATTTAACGCTACAAAAACCCAGGCGGCAGTTTTTTCTCTAAAAAAAGTTAACGTTGCTGAACCCGACCTAGTTATGTCGGGGCACTCCATTCCCCTAGCATCGTCACTCAATTTATTGGACGTTAATTTGGGAGTAAATATGTCTTGGCTTGAACATGTTGCACGCATAGCAAGGAGAGCTTCTCAAAAGTTGGGAATATTATTTCGAACCAGAAAGCTTTACACTCCAGAACAACTGTTAATTCTCTACAAAGCTCAAATTCGACCAACTATGGAATACTGCTCCCATGTTTGGGGCTCCGCTCCCAAACATACACTGCATTCATTGGATTCTGTCCAGCTGTTCGTCTGATTGGAGACCCGGAACTGACCGGCGGCCTTGATTCGCTGGAACATCGAAGAACGGTTGGCGACTTGAGTCTGTTCTACAAGTATTTTCATGGAAAGCGTTCGAAGGATGTAGCCCGCTTAATTCTTCCCAGAGCGGTGCAGGTTAGAAATACACGTCGCGCTAATACTTCACATCCGTATAAGGTTCAGCTTGTTACTCCGCGTACAACGCTTTTCAAGCAGTCTTATGTATAGAGAACATCCTCCCTTTGGAATAGTTTGCCCAGGGCTGTGTTTCCCACCGAGTACAATTTACAGCGATTCAAGAACAACGTGAATGGCTTTTTTCGCACACGTGCCTCTCCTGGAGCGCTCTAGGGACTTCCCTGCAGCACGTGTGCTAGACCTATAAAAAAAAAACATTAGTAGTCAACAACAAATAAAAGCATATTCTAGTGTGAATCGCCAATAACCTCTAAGTCAATCCACGGTCAGGAAAATAAAAATCCGTATTACTATCGCTATAAGTAAATAGGACATTAATACCATTATTAAATGTTTACTGACAACTGTTAAAATAAAAAAGAACAATTTAAATAAGAACACAGCTGACGCCTGTAGAAAGACCTATATTACTCTTTTACCACCCATCTTGGCGATATTATAATCTCAAAGAGGATCGTACTTCGGACCTCACCAGGAGTATTATATTAAATGTGAAAAGTAAGGCGAACAAATATTTGGTGATTGATAGACGGCTGGGTTGAGACAAAATGATGAGCGTCTTATATAGAGGGAAATACTATAATTGGTATAAAACACCAAATGAAAATATTACCAGGTGTACAAGTATGAAATGCGGATTTCAGACAACAGATGGTGGACTGCAGTTTGTGTTATAAAGATTTGACACTGCGCCATTTTGTTGTGTCATCAACAAGTGTCAGACGCGCACGAGTGATAAATTGGAAAAAAGTGTGCATAGTGTTGTGTTGTTGTGTTCAATATGTCGAAATTTATACCGAACAAAGAGCATTCGCGGACAGCATTAATTTTTTATTTTCATTTGAAGAAAACTGCTGTTGAATCCTACCGATTACTTCGAGAAGCTTATGGTGAACATCGCAAGATACGTGTGAACGATGGTTTCGGCGTTTCAAAAGTGGTGACTTCGATGTTGCAGACAAGGAACGTAGAAAACCGCCAAAAAAATACGAAGATGTGGAATTGCAAGCGTTGTTGGACGAAGATGATTCGCAAACACAAAAACAACTCGCCGAGCCATTGGACGTTAGTCAGCAAGCTGTTTCCAATCGGCTACGAGAGATGGGAAAGATTCAGAAGACCGGTAGATGGGTACCACATGAGTTGAACGACAGGCAAATGGAAAAGCGCAAAAACACGTGTGACATTTTGCTCGCTCGGTACAAAAGGAAGTCGTTTTTGCATCGTATAGTTACAGGGGATGAAAAGTGGATTTATTTTGATAATCCCAAGCGCAAAAAATCATGGGTAGACCCAGACGATGCTCTGTGTTTGATGGGGCGTGGTCTATTATAAGATGTTAAAATCTGGGGAAACGGTTAATACTAAACGTTACCAACAACAACTGACCGGGCCAGAATACCGAAAGAGGCAACACAAAGTCATTTTTCCTCATGACAATGCTCCATCACATACGGCAAAACCAGTTCACGATACGTTGGAAACACTCAGCTGAGAAGTTCTACCCCATGCGGCTTACTCACCAGACTTGGCTCCTTGCGATTACCACTTGTTTGCATCGAGGGTCACGCACTTGCTGAGCAGCGCTTTAGTTCGTACGAAAATGTGAAAAAATGGCTTGATGCACCAAAAGGGGAAGATTTTTACTGACGTGGTATTCACAAATTGCCCGAAAGATGGGAAAAATGTATAAGAAGCGATGGAGCATACTTTAAATAAAGCACTTTTTATCATCCTTCCGAATTTAACCTGTTTTTTTAGAAAAAAAAACCGCATTTCATACTTGCACACCTGGTATATATAAACTTGAAATTTCTTAAATATATAATTTTTTTAGTTATTAGTTATTTTCTAGGATAATATCCACTATCACCATAGTAACCATTCTTTTAAAATAATATGGGTTTGGTTGGTTTTAGCTTGACTGAATGAACGCATTCAATGCCATTAAACTTTTTAGTCTAGTACGTCATGCATGCGTTCGCGTGTACAACCGTTCAGGGATAGCAGATGAACCGGCTAAAGCTATTAGGCGATTAGGATTTAACTAAGTTGTGTCAAAACTATAAAAAGTTGCGTGTGTCCTTTTTTCGTTTTATTTTGTTTTAGAGAAAAATACTTTGGTCAGTAATATGATAATAATTTAGTAATTTTACTAGTTACAGTACAGTTTGACCAATTTAGAACACGATTGAATATTAATAAAGGCAAGAACAAAAAAATATTCACGGAATATTCGTTTGAAAATTATGTACAGGGTGGTCCAAATTGGACAATTTTAAAGGTAAACCCCTTTATCTAAAGGAGATAGACGAAAACTGATGTTGGTGTCTGAGGCTCAATTTTTATGATAAACTCAATGAAGTTTATATTATTAATTATAAGTGTCAAATTTGGACCACCCTGTACATTGTACATGTCTATATATATATATATATATATATATATATATATATATATATATATATATATATATATATATATATGTATATATATATATATATATATATATATATATATATATATGTATATATATATGTATATATCTATATATATGTATATATATATGTATATATCTATATATGTATATATCTATATATGTATATATCTATATATGTATATATATATATATATATATATATATGCATATATATATATATATATATATATATATATATATATATATATATATATATATATATATATATATACAGTGGGACCTCGATAATCTGGACTAATTAAAACCGCGGTGATCCGAATTAGTAAATAATTCGAATTACTGAAGCAGGACATTATTTATATTAAAAAACAAATCATTTAATACGAAACAACTAAAAAATAATACATACATAGAATAATATTTAAAATAGAAGCATATCTTATCAAGTTTTATCTTATTTTGTAAAAAAATTTGTAATTTTTATTTGCTTGACCCTTCTCTGGTTTATCATAAAAGCAATTTCTTTTAGTCTTTGAAGTACAAGAACATCACTTAGAGGGATATTCATTTTCTTCTGCCCATCTCATGCACACATTGAAACTTTTAACTGCCTCATCATTCTTCACAGTGTTCTTAACCAGTCTGGTTTGTATTAGTATTTAACTCTGAACCTTCATTATCACTCTCGTGTTGTTCATCTGTATCATCTGTGTCTTCCAGTGGTAACAAATCTTCATCATTTTCAAGCCAATTACATATTTCCACGTTCGTGAGATTCTGCTCACTCAGTGAGAACATTCAGCATATCCGAAACATCTGTTAAATATTTACGAATTAGCCAAAAAAATACTAAAAGAAAAACTTCAGGCTTTACCTTTCATTTCTTCATTCGTGGACAGCAAATTGTGCCGTAATTCACTCAGAGTAATCAGATCTTCAGCATCATATTCAGTGTCTGGGTTGGTATCTGCCACATAAGCCATAATTTTCTGCCAGCACTTTTTCAAGACTTCAGGGGAGACTTTTTCCCATGAATTGCATAGTAGACATACAACATCTTTTAGGTTAATGCTTTTTAATAACCTAACAAGGTTCTCTTCATTATTTGATAAAATATGGGCTAAAAGACTTTTCCGATAAAATAATTTTGTCAGTCTGATTGCATTCTGGTCCATAGGCTGCAAAAGTGCAATTTGGTGGAAGAAATAATGTTGTAAACTGACCATCCTCACTAGTCAGCTCTTCTATAGTTCCATGGCTCAAAGCGTTATCAACGATTAGCAGGGCTCTTTCAGGCAAATTGAGACTACTTAAATGACTTTTGACTTGACGAATAAAAGAATGATGAAACCAGTCTAAGAAAATTGCTGTAGTCATCCATACATTGGCAGATGATTTGTACTCAACAGGTATGTTCACATTTTTTTTTGCCTTTCCTATCACTAAGAACTTTAATTTTTGTGATCCATCAGCATTGCAACATGCTAGAAAGGTAACGCGTTCTTTGTTTATTTTTCGACCTGGTGAGGTCTTTTCCTGAGAACGATCCAGCGTTTTTTCAGGCGACATTTTCCAATACAGAGCTGATTCATCTGCATTGTATATTTGAGTAGGTCCAAAGTTTAATTGTTTTATCTTATCTGCGAATAAAGTTAGGAAAGGATTGACGACACTTTCATCATTCGATAGTTTTTCGCCACAAACTTTTAAAGCACACAGACCATGTCTTTTTCTGAAGTTAGAAATCCAGCCTCTGCTAGCTCTAAAATTATCATTCCCGCAGGTTTCAGTGTAAAACTGTTTTGCTTTGCCTGATAAAATTTCGTAGGAAATTGGGACGTGCCTTGATCGTTGCGTACAAAACCATGTATACAAACGAGTTTCCATTTCTGGATATTCGGCTTTTCGTAAGGTTTTTCTGACGCCAGGACCGGAATCACATTTGGAAATAAATCTAAAAGAAGTTACACGTCCATAGTGAGTGTCCAAAATTATCTTTAAAATAAATCATATATACATACCTTTTCATTTTTCCCTTGCTTCTTTTTTATATCCCAAATTGTGGATGTTCCTACTCCGTGTTCATTTGCCAACACTTTGCCGCTTTCACCAAGAACTAGTCATTCTAATATATCTGACTTTTGTTTTATTGTTAGTGTAATATGTTTTCTTTTTGAAGACATTTTAATATGTAGGTACATATACGCAAAAAAAACGTTTACATACTTATATGAACCACATAAAGTAAAATAGAACGTAGGTATGTTGTACTTGTGACAATAAACAAACAACTACAAAGTCCTTAACCTTTAGACGCGATACGCTATGCGTTGTAGGCAAATCAAAGGCACCTGCAGTTTGTGTGAATCCCAGATGTATTAGACTGGAAGTTAGGGGAATCCCCTCACTATCGATTTCAATTTTCCCATGTAGTTTAAATTAAGTAGATGTCTAAAAACGCAGATCCGGATTACCTAGTACTATCAAATCCGGATTTTAAAGTACACAATGCAATAGAAATGTTTGTCCGGATTATTAAAGAATCCGGTTTAATGGAGATTCGGATTATCGAGGTGGCACTGTGTATATATATATATATATATATATATATATATATATATATATATATATATATATATACATACATAAATACCAGCAGACAAGGGCAATGCCATAGTGGTCCTAAATACCGAAGACTACACATGGCAATGTAAACCATTCTACAAGACGACACCTATAAACCAGTTAGCAGGGACCCTACAACATACCCTGAGAAAACTACAAAGGCCAAAATAAAAGCTGCAAATTTGGGACCAGAGGTTGAAAGACTCATAATTCCAAGAGAGAAATCAAGTCGATGCCCAAAATTGTATGGCCTACCAAAGATACACAAGCACAACGTCCCTCTTAGACCCATTATTAGCGCGGTAGCCTCACCTACACAAAATCTAGAAAAACATCTGTCAAAGATCATGCAACCAATCGTGGAAAGTGCTGATTCATACATCAAAAACTCCGAAAACCTTATGAACATAATCAGAGACATTCAACTAGAGGAAAATGACATTCTGGCAAGTTTGGATGTTGTTTCACTTTATCCCAGTATTCCAGTGGATGAAGCACTAGACAAAATAGCAATGAATGAGGATTTTCCAGCTCATGTTATAAAATTATCGGAACACTGTTTGAAAAATACCTACTTTGTCTTCAACAGTCAGATATACAAAAAGACAGATGGGGCGCCCATGGGATCTTCCCTTTTATCAGTAATAGCCAATCTCTATATGATGTATTTTGAAACAGAGGCCCTTAAAAACTCACTACTCATATATATATATATATATATATATATATATATATATATATATATATATATATATATATATATATATATATATATATACCAGGTGTACAAGTATGAAATGCGGATTTTTTTTTCTAAAAAAACATGTTAAATTCGGAAGAATGATGAAAAGTGCTTTACTGAAAGTATGCTCCATCGTTTGTTATACATTTTTCCCATCTTTCGGGCAATTTGTGAATACCACGCCAGTAAAAATCTTTCCCTTTTGCTGCGAACCATTCGTCGAGCCATTT